>VWZS01009154.1:1413801-1734257 GCA_013397075.1 Rhabdornis inornatus
CACCCCCCCAATTACAATTAAAAACTTAACTTGGAATATTCTATTTCGGCAAAATAAATAAAAAAAATCTTCAACACAACGTGGCACGATCCCTGCTGTACTTACTGCAGCTGGAGCCTGCTGTGCTGCGATGTCAGCCTGCTCTTTGAGGCGCCTCATCTCGGAGGAGTAGGCTGCAATCTCCTTCTCCAGGCGCAGGTGACGGTGCAGCAGCGCTTCGGCGCTGGACTCGTCTTTGCCATAGTCCTTGCTGGCCAGGAGGGGCTGCCTCTCTCGCAACCACGAATCTGCTTCGTCGATGTCAGCAAAGTACTGAAGGAACACAGGGAGCAAAACACTTGGATTCACCCTGGAAGTGTCATATCCAGCTGTTGGAGTCAGTAAGTCAGGAGTCTCTCTGAATCCTTCAGAGAGAGATCAGAGTGCAGGGATTGAATTAAAGCCTTTGGATGGATTGAAGTATGTTAAGGCAGAGGTGAAAGTTTAGTTTAGGTTTTAGTATGAGTGAGCAAGTAAGTAGGTAAGTGGAATAAATTTTAAGTGCTTTTAGTAAGCAAAAAGTCTTAGATGCCTGAGAAGTAGTACATGTTCTAGTGAAGGTTGAAAAACTAGATGCTAGTGTTTCCAAGGAGGCTCCAAGAACCTAGCTTCATACATAATAGAGTTAGAGTTAAGAATATTGCTTACATTTTTTAGTTAGAAGAAGACAGGCCATGTACATAGTCTATACGTAGCCTGGCGCGCTAAGAAACCAGAATTCTAATAGGTTAAGAAGTAGTGGTCCGAGTTTGTGTCTTAGCTTGTTGGGAAGTTCTATAAAATAACATATCTTGGGGAGAGCTGGTGCTTTTTGCCATTGCTTTCGCTTTGCTTTTATTCCTGCTCTCTCGCTGCCATCATCAACACCCAAGAAGAAGAAAGGAGCTGCCCAGCTTCACCGGCCTTGCTGGGACCACCGGGAGCAGCTTCTGCTTCTGCCTGGGACTCTAAGCCAGAACTTAACATGGACTTTGCTGTCTGTGACTTTTGCTTTGAGACTGATGTGCTTCTGCAATAAATGACTTTATAGTAACTATTAGCTGCTTGCTTTTTAAAGAAAACAGCCCAACAACTGGGTGCCAAGAGCACTCAGAGGACATAACCTCCTTCCTCTTTGTCAAATTATGAATAAGGAGAAATTCCATTGGGTCTGTAGCCACAACGTTACTTCCAGGTGTTGTGAAAGCTATGGATGAGGTAACTCTATACCCATGATGTATTTCATGCTCACAATACAGCTAATTCACAGAATTATAGTGAGCAAAGAGATTCACTGATTGCCTATATAGCTGTTAAAAAACTCCTAACTAGCTAAAACTTCATGGTGCATAACAGCAGCAATAAAAGGAATCCACAATGTATGATGTTGATAGGCATCGCTATGTAATACCGAGAGATATTTTCTAAATGTTTAAGGAACAAGCAATGAACTTGGTCTTCTACAGAAGTTTACTTTTTTCCAGAACTCACAGTCTGCCTAGCTATGGTTTTAGAAGGGTAAAACAAGGTTTTGAGACATAGAATAAAAGTACAACAGGAAAAAAAGAATACCCATAGTAATGAGGGACGAAGAAAAAGCTAAAACACCATAATGGTGTCAAACTTAATAGAGAGAAGAGAGAATTTAAACTTCCTTAAGAAAAATGCTGGTCAGATCTGTTCAAACATTTCATGGAAACAACAGACTAAGGAAAATCTTAAGAAGGGAAGAATAAGAATACCTGAGATAAAGTGATATGATTTAAGAATGTTGCTTTTATACAAATTCTTTATTTGCAGGTGTGTGAATGTTTGTGGGAGTAAAATCGTAGGTCAGAATGGAAGTGTCAAATGCTCTGCAGGATTTGTGAAGTTCATGATCATTCTAAGTCTTATAACACTTTTCTCTTGTTGGTGGACTTCGGAGGTTTTTTTAATTTTTGAAATATGTCATACAGCTACCTGATCCACCCTCTAAAAAGACTCTGCATTAGCGGTATCATGTGAGTTATTTCCATTAGCATTTTTATCTTTAGCATTCTCCCAGCTGCTCAAATCTCCTGTATGTCTGGCTTGCAGGAGGATTGAGACTTCACTGCCAGAGATCTTTTTGAAGACCAACAGATGAAGTCTTTCCTGCTGTCTTCCAGGTGGGGGCACGGGGCAGAACTGAGCCACATCCATGTCCCACATGTCACACACCCCAGCAGAACCCTCTCACCTGTTTGATGAGGGCTGCTGCCTGCAGGCGGCTCTTGCGATCAGCCACCTCATCTTGGAGCTGCTGCCACAGCCTCTGGAGGTTGTCTGTCTGCCTCAGAATGTCGTCCTGGCGCGTGGGGTTCTTTTGGCTGAGCTCCCAGCCCCTCCTCATCACATCTGCACATATGGCCCTGTGTGAGTTGCACTCTGCTTCAAGAGCCTGGCACAAGGAGAGGAAACATGTCAGCACAGCTCATTCCCCACCAGCCAAGAGAAAACAGTGGCTCCTACTCTCTGCTACAGCCATGCACACACTTCCAGGAGCCCAATGTCTTATCTTTTCACCGCCTCTCTCTTTACCCTCATCTCTCTTGGACAGGAAAAGAGGGTGAGAAAAACAAACTAGAAATTTTTGGTTTTGCCCATCAAGAGTTAGCTAATATGGAGCCCAGTGTCTTCACAAGAAGTCCCACTTCTAGTCCAGTATGAAGCATATTCCTTCTCTATCCCTTCCTTCCTCTCTTTGGGAAAAAAATGACTACCTTATACATTTTTTAAGAATTCAAAACTCTGGTCATGAGACTTGAGATAAGGATTAGTTTGACAGCATTCTTGTAAGTGCTGCACTGACTGAACTGAAAGACATGGATGTTCTAAAATCTTTAATACAAAAACAAGGCACCAGCAGCAAAGTAAGATACCTTGTTCTTCTGAATAGAGGCTGTGATCTGGCTGACATCTTTCCCTAATGTTGTCATTCTTGCCAGCTTCCACTTCTCAGAGATCCACGATTCTTCCTCTTTGCAGTCACGGAAGAATTCAAAAAGCTTCAGAGCCTCTTCTAGCTGAGATTTACTGAACCAGGGAAAAAAGCAGTGTGTGACAGTCAGAATTGGGATTCCATGAAGACAATGGTAGATTGATCAGAGAAAAATTTAAAAATCCAGAATCTGAATGCCTTTAGTTCCTCTTTGTCATATATTAATTTATTCATGGAATAAGACAAAAGAAACAAAATTACATTTCCTTCTTTCTCCAGAAGATGAGGAGATAACCATTTGCTATTCAGATTTCTCATAAAGCAAGTTATAATAAATGCTGAGAATGAACCAGTTCTTCATCTATGAAAGTGAGTGATCCTTTCACAATTGCAATCAAGACACTCGAGTTGCTTTTGTTATGTCTTTATAAATGGAGAAATGACAAAATTTCAAATGCTGGGAAGGTATGCCTTCTGATTAAAGAATTAGGATTGGACATCCTAATCAGGAAGAACGGAGCCACAAGCACAGCCCTACCGTGACTTGCTCTGAGCTGTGAGGTTCTGGTACAGCTGACGAAGCATCTGAACTTTTGCATGAAGCAATTCTGATTTAACTGTGCTGTCCTTGCTGATTTCTGCTGTCCTCTGGGTGATGTGTGTCAATCTGCCATCATAGGAAGAGATCTGCGAGTCAACCAAGTTGTGATTCTGCAGCAAATCTACTACTTCCAGGAGCTGCTTCCCACAGTCCTGGGAATTCACTAGCACCTACAAACAAAGTGAGAAGAAAGAAAAAAGAAATTTTCAGAGAGTTCATCCAGTTTTGCAGTGCAAATAAATCAGTTGAAAGATTCCTGTTGTTTTGTGGCTTCTAAATGTCCAAGAATGTCAGAGAGGTAAAGCTAAAAACCTGTCTATTTAGAGAAATTATACTTTTTTTTCAATTCCACAAGCTAATGGCAACAATCCAGAGTTTCAATCTGCTGCAGTGCAAGTAACAGGCTCATCAAATTAGCATGTTTTTGCACCTAAGATATTTCTTCTGATTAAATACTCAAGGTCTCAGAATTTTTGGGTGCAATGACTATCCCTTTGCTATAGACCTGTCTGTAGGCAGATCGGTTCACAGTCTGTATTTGAAGAATTCCACAATATCCCAGTCTATGGTAAATTCTAGCTGCAATGTTCTTTTATCTGAGGAGCCTACTTGTCTATGTAAATAACGAAAATAAGTACTTTATAGTAATTAATTGGTGACTGATGAGAAGTGCTTATTAGTCTGTCTTCTTTCTAATTGTATCAATGGATACAACTATTAATCCTAGGTACTATCTTTTCTTACCAATCTTTCACATATTCTCAGACTATTGTTCCAACGACACTATTACCATTAGATATTCTTTGCCTACTAACACTACAACAGAAATACTTATGACTTAGAGATAGCTCTTATCTTTAATCTGGAATTCACACCTCCATATAGCATGCTGACTCTTTCAGCTTGGCTACAAAGCAACCGGTAGTCATGAGGATTTTTCTGTCTTCAAGGCAAAGGATGTATATATGCTTCCTTCCCTTACAAAATAAACATGCACCCAGTTATTTCTCATGCTGAAGAGAAGAATTTGTGCTCTGACACTCTGGTAACAGCTGGAAATTCTTGCTAAAAGCAATCTATTTACAGTGGAACTTTCCTTTCTTGCAAGCTTATATACCTGAGCTAATTCTCATCTGTAAGATGCTTTCAGAAGCTAACTCAGAAGAATTATGTGGAATGGAAACAGGAGGTGTGTTTATTCCACTTTTGCTTTTGCACTTGTAAATTTAGAAAATATTATTTCCCATCTTTATTTTACCATATAATGTGAACCTGTAGTACATTCCATGTAATTGGATACCTGGCTTTCTGATTAGGGAAACCCCCTATAGCAAAGCCTTTTTTTTCATTGTGTAGCTATCTGTGATGATGAACTGAAATGCTTGATCAGGCATCTAGGTAAAAGTTGTGTATTTTTTCTATAGCTGATAGACTTATCTCCTATTGGCACCAGCCAGTTCCTGGAGCATGGGGACATACACTGGCAGCACTGCAAGCTGTGTGCTGCTGCAGAGGGCTCAGTACCTGCAGCTCTTTCAGCTCCTCTGTAATGGCATCTATGTCCCTCAGGAGGCCCAGAATTTCCTGCATGGTTCCCAGGGATTGTTCTCGTCTCCGCAGCTGATCCAGGAGATCCTGCCATTGCTTTGAAATGCTCTTTTGCCTACAAAGGAAGAGAAAGAAGTTACCAGTTTGAACCAAAGTCTTTGGGCAGCATTGGAGGATTCTCAGTGCTTGCAGCTTTAGAGGAGCTAAATGAACACGTACAACTCTTGACATCAGTGCAAGAGGACAGGTCAGGAACACAAAACAGGTCAAAACAATATTATTACAGGAATTTTGACTAGCACTCAACTGTCATTGACTTTTTAAAATTCAGACATTGTTTTTAAGGACATTCATAAAACATCCTTTTATTTGCTACAGTGCTTTTGCTTGATACAGTGGAAAGGCTTGGAAAAAAAGAAGTTTTTTTTAAATGGCTGCATAAAGTAAAACATTAATCTAAACTGTATCATAAGTCACAATCTCATCTCATAGTTTGATTTACTCTTTTGTAACTGTTTTTCTGAGTTTTTACAGAGGGTCTTGATTTTGTCTGAATTTAGAAAAGCACTAAAATACGGTGAGAGAAGTTATTTGTAGGGCATTCTTCAATACTCACAAACCAGGTTATATAATAACCTGAGATAAACAGAGAATTTATAATTTCTCAATATTTGCTCCAAAATAGAGTACATCTTAGAATACTGTGCCTTAACGAATTCATATCTTCCCAGCTTGCAAACTGAAATAGAAATGTGTTGATTTGGGAAAAAAAATAGCATCTCTTTAAGCATTTTTGATGGCAAATTGAATATTTGGTAGAAATTTGTAGGTATATTTTCATATATAACAAAAATATCTTAAAAATATTTTTCACCCTAAATTGATCTGAGGTCTAAATTGGTCTTTGATCATTCAAGGAAATAAAATAGAACTTTGAAGAAGATGAAGTGTTTGCCTTATCTGCTGAAACTGTTCACAGGTAGAAGAAATTCCTGACAGTTCAACTCATGAGGAGCAGAGACAAGATTCACAGTTATAATTAATTTCCTTCCACCACACCACAGAATTTTAACTAATATTGACCTCCACCACTACAGTTTCTCATTCATCACTCACTTCTGCAGGATCTGATCTTTGCCATGGTAGTTCTCCTGGCTGATAACAGTGGCCATTTCGTCCAAGGCTGTGAAGCGTTCCCTCCTGGGCAGCACATCTGCCACAATGGCTTCCAGCTTCTTACTGGCAGCCTCCATCCTGTCCACACTCTCTGGCCAGAAGTCCTGCTTCCCAATCACTTTCTTCATGTCTTCCAAGTAGGACTCACGCAGGGCTGCCTTCTTCAGGAACCTCTGGGCTAGTTGTTCCAGCCTTTCCAGCCTCAGCATCTCCTTCTGCAGTGCTTTTCCTCGGTTGTGCTCTGACTTTTCCAGGATGATCCAGTGCTTTTCCACATCCTGCAGCATCTTCCCCTCTGGGGGCAAGTATGGCCGTTGGTTGTTGGCTCTCTGCTTGGTCCTGATGTTGAAGAGATGAGCTTCAATCATGCCCTTCTCTTGGTATTTGGGGGGTTTCTCCACAGTGCGGAAGGTTTTAAAGTTGGCCATGAGTAGCCACATTTCCTGGAGAGAGTTGGGGAAACGACGGTCATCCAGTTCCACCACCTTCTGTTTAATCCATTTCAAGAGGTCAGAGACCATCTGCTCATACTGAAGCTTCAAGTCATCTATCTCGTTCAGGAGGAACACAATCTGCGATGGGAATATAAAGTTACAAGCCACATAAGAAACAGAATGAATCAAGGTGAGTGAACAGAAAGCAGCGTCTTCAGCAGTCATCGTATTTTTATACTGATGTGGTAATAGCTGTCACATCTGAGGCTAGGTGAAAACCTAGAACAGCCTTCCATAAAGCACAGATAAATCAATATTATTTAATGTTTCATTTCAGGTTTTATTTAAGAAAACATTTGAGAATAAACAGCGTGGTTCACATTCTTTGTTTCACAATTAAAAAAACCCATATTTTTTTTCCCCAGTCTCATTCCTCAACCCCAAACAATTCTATCCTAATATGTAATTACACCCTCTTAGCTTCACCACTTAGGATCTTAGGAGACCATCTGACAAGATTCTGGCTCTCTCACATGCTCACAGCAGACTGTGGTCAAACAGCCCCTTCTCAATCTCTTCTGTCAGAACTGTTTCTATTTATAAAATGACTAGAAAACGTTTTGTGGCCAAACAGTGCTTTGGTAAGGATGCTAACTCTGATTCAATACTAACTTTTCAAGTCCAAGACATTTATCTGTTTAGTTTATGGCCTGACCTGCCTTTATTTAAAGTTCAAGTAAATACTGGAGCAAACATCTAGAGTTAAATCCCTAATGAAAAAAAGGTGTTAGAATGAAATCATTCTATCTTTCCATTTTACATTTTTTCCCATCTTTGTCTTTTTGCTTCATATTGTTTTTTTCCACACCCTTACTTAGTAAAGATGCAGATCTTTACTCCTGCAAATGTTTAGTGCTGGACAATGTTGTCTGCCTCTATCATTCTGCTGAGTTTGCCTGTCCCAGCCAGGCAGATTAGTGAGGGAGATGGCACTGAGAAAAGACCCAGCCCTTCCAAGTGGTAATCTGCTCTTGCCTACCAGAAAGTGCACTTGGCAATGACTAAGTGCTGCAGTTTTGTAAGAGGAGTAAAATAGCACCAACTTTTAGTGCAGGAAAAGCAGCCCGTGACATCAGGGCTCCCTTCTGTATTTTCTGCCATCATACCCAGTTCTTGCTGAAAGATCCTAGCAAATGCATGGTCACCTTAGATGGGAGACGGAAAGGAGATTTGCCTCCCCGAGCTGTTTCTCTCTGCCATCCTGGACACACACTTAGTCTGAACTCAAAGACTTCCTTGACACATTCAGGCTTCCCTCCCAATCCTATTAGGAAATTCAGAGCTGCCTATTCCAGGGGACTAAGGGCATGAAGAGATTAACATCTGTTTCCTTCCACTTCTGAATGTTTGTGTGTGTGAGAAATGCAGGAAGACAGGAATGCAATATTAGAGACAGGCTAAAAATAGGGAAGGAGTTGAGGGAGAAAAAGAAGCAGGTATATGGAGAGAGAGAAAAAAAAGATTAAATATAACTATGAAAAAATGGAAAAAGCAATGGAGCACAGTGAGAATTGAAAAAGGACAGAGTTTTTATTCATAAAATACAGAAGTTATGGCCCACTTGCTCCTTATAGTTCCTCTAATACATTTTGTGGACTCAGGACTATTTCATGTTTATCAAAAGATCAGTAATGTCTCCTGGCCAAAATCCAGTGACCCATGTGTAGAGCTGTGAAGTCCTACTGCTCACTCTCCTCACTGATGCCCAAACTTAGACTGAATTCCAAGCCTTGCTCTTATCTAATGCATTTCTTTGGAGAACATGCTGTTCTAAGACATGGAGTCCTAGCGTATCTCGAGCTGGAAGGGAGCCATAAGGACCATCAAGTCCAACTCCCTTCTTCTTGCAGGACTACCTAACATCGGGTCTTCTGACAAACAGCATCCTCCAGACACTCCTTCCACACTAACAGGCTTGGTGCTGTGAGGAGCCATGTTACAGGATCATCTAATCCTTGTCCACATTTTTAGCTGACCGAACCCTGCTTTGCAAAACCTTGTCAGCACCACGGAAGCCTCAGTCTGGATTTTTGTGCCTCCCATTAAGCAATGTATTCTCTTTCTCAACTGCACAGGCAGATCTCCGAGTCCAGATGTTCATGTAGGACCCACCCTGGATGTGTAGATTTCTCTCAATATTATTGAGATCTCTATGCCTCAAGCTGGCTTTGAACCACATCAGTTCTCATACAGAAACTGGGAGGTCAAAAAGGGATTGATTTTCAGTGAGATAATTGCAACTCTCTTGGAGATTGGAGAGTGTACAGGCTCCAGGTACAAGTCTCAAGGTACAAGGTCTTTCAGATGGCTGTGCCTTTTGATTCAGTTCAAATGATCCTGAAGTTGAGCTTGCACAAAACCCCCCACACTTCCAAATTAGATTTAGCTTTACATTTTTAACTTACAACTTCCAAAGATAGCAATGTGCTTACTTTGTTAAGTCTCTTCTGTATTGTCTGGCCTTGCTTCAGTCTGGAGAAGTAGTGGTAGTAGAGTGACACATAAGTCATAATGGATCTCTCATCTGGATAGGGCACTGCCACATCCTCAGCATCAAGCAGTTTGCTGATTCCAAACTCTTTCTCAGCAACATCAAAGGCATTGTTCAGGTTTTTAATGGGCTGGTCCTGCCGCAGGGAGCTATAGTGGATAAGATCAGGCCTGGGCAAGGAGAAAAAGAAGCATGAAGATGAAGGGAGATTTATGCTTGTAGTGAGTTCTTTCAGACCATAAACTGTTTATCAGACTAAGTAAATAGTCACATAACTGTTAATGTTATATGACATTAGCGCTGAAATTACTTTGACCCTGAACTTCATTGAAGAGCATTGCCCCTTGCCTACATAGCAGGAAGAGAACTTTCTTCTAAGAAATTGAATTACCACTCCCAACAAATCTCTGCCCTTATTTCACCTCTTCCACAATGGGTGAAAACTACAGCCCACTAAAGAGACACTTGTGAAAAGGAAGGTGACTCCCAGCTGGGGAAGTTCCACAGTTCCAGTCTGGTATCCCATGTAAGATATAGCAGAACTGTTGAGGACAAAGATGTGTTCAAGGTTACCATAGGTGGTTTCTCTCTCCTGATTTTGGCTGTTTTCTTCACTCTTTTTCAAAAGGACAGAGAAGGGAGAAAGAAAGAGACTGAGAAGTTGCTTACTCTATTACAATTGAACAGGAAGATATACATGCTCCAAAGTTCATACAATAAAACCACTGCCTGAAAGAAAAATTTTAGAAAAAGAGCAATGGGAACATGACTGAGGGGCTAAGACCAAATGGGCGGTATTGTTCAGATATGTGATATTCCCCTGGAAATTCAATATTATACCCAACTAAAGGAGCTTCCAAGCAGGACCTTTTGGTCCTTCCTTCCAAGAAGGAGAGAGAGAATACCCATTTAAGAAAGAAGAGTCTTCAGTGAGAAAGGCCAGAGAGAATCTGACAGATTCTTCACAAAAACTTGCAATTCAGACCCTGGAACAACTTGTGTCAGAGCTAGAAACAGCAATGAGCAACTCTTCCTGAACTGATCCATCAAATCTTACCTGTGGGCATGTATGAGCGCATTGAAGGCCAGCCCATCACTCCAGCTTTTGGAGAAGTCCTTCACACTCACATTGGAATAGCTGGCAGTTTTATGCTGACACCAGAGTAATAAGGCTTCATTGGCAAATAGATCATCAGCTCTGCCTCCAAATTCTTCCTGTGAAGAGACCAGGGAAAAGAAAAATCAGTGTCAACAATATATGAAAGTAGTATGAGAGAGGTCACACTTACGTTCCCAAAGATCACGTTGCATTACTTTTGTTCAATTCACAGATCACCTCAAAGTCATGACTTACAGACTGTACCTGTCATAAAGGTAGAAAAATTTAACGTGAAAATAGAAGTTTTCTATTAAAAAAAGTGAATTGAATGAATGCAGAAACTATAAGGCAAAATGCAGGTGCTGAAATTTTTTAAATGTTTCTCTTCTGTAAGGTCTGTGGAAACCAGGCAGAAAGGAAAGTTTAGTTTATTTGCTTCCTTAGCTGTGGAATAGAACTCAAAAACAAAATATGATGTGTTCAGGTCTACTGTTAGAAATTATTGACTTCGACTTCATAATACCTTTATAGAATCTTGTTTTTCATGTTCTTAGAGTACACATTAAATAACTTTAAAAAGCATGTGCTTCTTCAGACAAAGAGCAAAGCAGCATCATGGGACTCAAATCTAGAGAGAACTGTTGACAGAGAAATTTGACATGAAGTCAAAGGTTCGTAAAAAATTGTAGAAGAGGGTGAAGAACACAAATATTCTTTCTTTCACCAATTTACTGTTTTGTCTCTTTGAGAAAAAAAAAAAAGGATTCAATCACATAAGCAAAAAGACAAGGATACACACTTACCTTATCAAGTTTGATAGATGAAATCTGAAATCGAAGTATGATGATCCAGATAAGGCCCAGGATTAAGGTTCTGTCACCATCTACGATATTCTCAGGACCAATCACTTTTACTTGTACCTGCTAATAAACCAGTGTCTGTTCAGCATAAAAGCTCTCATGTCCAGCTCTCAGTGTAACACACTGTTACTGGAGAGGGTGTTCAGGCCATTTTCTTAAACAAAGACGTTTAATGTTTGCATCTGTCCATTGGTCCACAGACCTGCAAGCTCCTCTATCAGCTCATGATGAATTTCAGCAAAAGGCTGGCAAAGGGATAGTGGTCTCAAAGAATTAGAGATCCAATATATATTTTTTGAAAACTGGTGGTTAGGGAGAGGAAAGAAACACATTTCTTTCCTCCAAAGGAGAGGAATATTAGCTGTTTCTAAAACACATTACTCAAATAACAAAGAAATTAAAATTTGATGAATATTTTTTTCTTTTAATAAAATCCCTGGCCTGTCTTCAGAGGATATATTATTGTGTACTAGAGGGAGAAACTATAATAAACATGATCCTATAATTAATTAATAACATATATAAATTGTTGTTATCTCTAGTATCAGTATTAACTTACCTTGGATTTCAGAAATGTGATAGCTTTGCTGTTGTTCTCTAGAAAATGAACTCTCATCTTTCCCTGGCTTGGTTTGGGCAAAGCTTCTCCAGAGAGCAGCTCCAGTAGTTTCATGAGAGAGATACCATCCTTCAAATCTGTGTAAATATCTTCTATCTCAATCTTCACCTGTAAAGACCAGCCAGACAATACAGACTCCTGCTTAACATTTGGCACAGAGAACTCTCTGCTTCAAAAATGAAAAACACACCACCTTGATGTTTCACTGAGTCTTCTCTATGACAGTGCATATATACACAGACTAGTGAGCCTTAATTCAGAAAAAAAAAAGGATTTGCAGGAGGACTTACATTATGAAAGTAGTCTAAAGTTAAAAAAACCGAACAACCAAACAAAAATACAAACCCACAATGGAATAAAAAAAAGAAAAAAGCAGCGGATTTTGAAAAATAAAAAAAATGAGCATTTTCAAAAGTAACCCTTTTGGAAATGATTACTTTTTTTTTTTCATTCCAAGTGAATCTTTTATTTTATCAGAATAATTTTATTCTGAGCTCTGCATTTCATTTAAAAGTCAAGCTGATAATCCCATTCAATGACTCATATTTTACTCCATAATCTCAACAAAGTTTGTCACGTCCTGCTTGGACCTGCATTACCACCCAAAGTCTCCATATTTTTAGCCAGAGTCTCACACTTAGTGAAAGGTTAGGATCATTTACAAAAATGTGTTTTATTGCTGCCAGTAATGAGGTCACCCAGTGCTTAGGTGATACAAAATGACACAGTCTGTACTCGGACCTAACAAGAACTTGCTTTGGGTGTTTCCTTTTGGCCTTATGCCACTTGCCATCTAGAAGTGACATAAAAACCACACCACGCACTCAGTTTTAAACTCAGGGAATATTTATATGTTAAGGGGAAAAAGGACAGAAAACAGGAATACACCTTCTAATTTCTAGTTCTATTACTAATCAGTTTAAGAAGTCTTTTCTCCAGAGAAATAAAACACATTGAAAGTGTAAAAACAACTTAGAGAGCCTTTAAGTCTGTACTGTGCGTGGAACAAGAATTTACAACTTGCTCTACTGATTATCTCCATTTAAAAAATCCTCCCTGTTTAGTTGCCAACTTTATTTCTTTTTGCATATTAAATAAATATTAATTAAAATTCTGCCTATGATGTACTACGATAAAAAAAATTAAAGCTGTTATATTCTGTGACACTTCTATACTTAAAGAATAGTTCAATTGAATTTGTAAAAGGACAGGCTCCATATATCTGCTTGTCTCACCCAGCTGTTGTTTTAATAGCTTTGTTGCCTCATTCTTCTCTTAGAGATACCAGTCACAGATAGCTTAACAAATTCAAATCCAAGAGCATCCTTAGTGCTAGACTTGAAGCAGACAGCAGCATAATTGAGAACACTTCAGTGTCCTGTAGTATGATCCAACCAGCTCAGAGTGTGTTTTGGAAGGCTGGGACTGTGCTGCCAGGAGGAGCCAGATAAGCTCTGCGCCGTCTCTGCCCTACATGGTTTGGAAAGCTCTCACAGGCTTTTATGATACATGAACAAGTACATTGCAGGAACTTCAGACTGACATTTTAATCTTTGAACTTGAAGGCATTTTTAAAATGAGAAAGTGTATGTCTATAGCTAAACAGAACTAGTTTCCTACACCATAAAAGCCTAACTTTCTGCAGGTGGCAAAACAAGCATGTGTTTTGCATTTGTTCGCTCCCGTTAAGAAAAATAAATTTGAAAGTTTGCTGTGCTCTGCAGCTGCCTGTCTGTGAATCACAAACTTAAAATGTTACACTGAAAAAAACACATCTGGTACTGAAACTCAGTGGTGAGCCAACAGCGGACTCAATGGCCTGGTCCTGCTTGGACCCCCAACATCTATTTTCATTACTGTCTACTACAGACTACAGAAAACAGAATTGTTTGGGATTATGTCATTCCCTTCTGTGCCACAGCTACACCATTTGTGCCTGGAACTTTATCTGCGGTAAGTCTGGAGACTGGAGTATGCTGGCATTACCTTGCACAGAAAAATCGACTGCACACCAACTCTGAAGTTATTTTGAAGCCCGAGAGCTACAGAAAACAAACTGGTCTGTACTTGCATGGCAGTATGTCTGAAATTCCCAAAATGAAGCCTATTTTTTCAGAGCCTTTGAGCAGCAACTTGAACTGATCAGGCAAAGCACAAAGTCAGAATTTTTGGCCAGGCAATTAAGAATTGAGCATTGCTTGGGGAAACCCTGACGTCTGCAGATAATTTACTTACAGGAAAAAGAAGCAAATAAGGATTTTCCTCTGAGAGGATCTCCAATGTACAATAGACATCACAATATGATGGGGTTAAAGAGTCTACAAAATGAACCTTGATTTCAGAGAAGACTGGTAACATGGACAAAAGAGACAAATGTGAGGTAAAAGATAGAGGATGGAGCACTCTGGTTAGTCAAATCCTTCCTTGCTCGCATGTGACAGCATTCAGAAAAAATATGTTAAAAATAACATAAAAAAAGATACAGTGGGTAAAATAAAATAAGACAAAACTCAGAAAAAAATCTTCAGATTGAAGAAGCTACATACATTATTCCTGGAGAAGACGTTGTTCATCCAGTTGGTGAAGGTTTTCTTTTGCATGGACATACGCTGCTCTTGCAGCTTTTTGATATGATCTTTTTCATATTCAGTGTTCATGGTCACCTAGAAGTCAGAAACCTCAGTTGGCTGCTGAGTTCTGAAGAGATCTGCCAGGCCACCTACAAAAAACAGTCACTTGCCCAGTGCACATGGGAAACCCAGCACCAACAGGTACAAGATTCAATACCACACCCAGTGTAATACCTTAACTTCCTTTGGCTTGCACTTTGCACTTTAATTTCACCAACTTTAACTTTCTTGATCTCACCCTTTTAAAATACATCTCTAGCTTCAGGATGAAAATGTGACGTATCTATGTAGCTTTATTTTCTTGTTCTCAGCCTCCACCCAGTCTCCTTGACCCCACGAGGACCAGCACTACCTGAAAGCCATCAATAACTTCCTTGTTTGTGCTGAAAGCACAGAGAACTGATCTTAGACACTGCCATAAGGAGGAATCCACAAATCACTTCCAAAAAGAAAAAGCAAGTTTTGTTTTCTGAGGACTGGTTGAGATGCTGTTGTTAGCTTTCAGACCACAGTATTTCCAACAGAAATCAAAGAGCTTCTTAGAAAGGAAATGGAATCAACCTGTTTCTTTCCTCTCATGGGTTCAGTTTTTGCACATCTATCACAGTAAGGATGGTGATACAGGTCCATAACCACATGAACAAGGTCCTAGCCTGGGTATCAGGAAGCATTATTCCTCTTCCCTACTCTTGTCTTCCTCATCCATACCAGTGAAAAGTCAGGCTTGTAATTCCTCACAGCACCCAAGCTGAATATTCAGAAAGATTAGAAGGGAAAAGTCTTCCCTTTAGTGTCTGTGACACAATAAACTGGATTTCAGCTCAACTGAATAGCTCTTTTGAAGACACTTGGCTTACATTGTAAATAGTAACAGCAGTGACTTTGCTGTTATGAAAGCAAGAGGATCACTTAAAAAAAGAAAAATCAGTGTGAGAACCAAGGCTACAGACACCTGTAGTGACCAAACATCATCTGCTTGAACTACTGCCATAATTATAAGTATTACCTGAAAATCAGCCTGGCTGGGAAACCAAGAAACCTGTTGTAATGATGGGAGAGGAGAGAGGTGTCTGCTGCTGTCAACTCACTGCAAAGAGAGAAGAAAATGAAAAATTAAAACATCTGAGAAACTGTGAGATTGTGGAGTAGTGTGACCTACTTCCCAAAATTCCATGTTTGTTTTGCAAAGGTGAAGTCCTGAAGTTATGGGCCTTGTACCCATTTAATTCATAAAACATAAAATACTGGGAAAGAAAACTTTATCTGTCCTAGCGTAAGATAGCAATAGGGAGCTAACAACAGCAGCCACTTCAAATGGGAAATCCCTTGCATAATAGTTTTCCATGCTCTGATTGGTATAAAAATAATTGCCATTTTACAGTATTACAAGGTGTAGAAAGTGCAGAAGCAATTTTTTTTTTTTTTACTGCCTTTTTTGTTATTTCTTTTTGGGGCAGATGTTCCTTAACCCTCAGTGCTTGACTTCAGAACAGGGACAGCATTGAAGCCTGATGGTTCAGCAACAACACGGGAAAGAGTCATGACTATAGATAAAAGCCTAATGAAAGGAAGAATTTAGCAAAATCTGAAATAGAGTTTTGGAGAACATCCTCTCAACATTTTCTTATCTTGTGGGCTAGTTCAGCACTGCCTACTTTCTCCATTTGAAGAGCAGATATTCAAAGAATTGCATTTCCCTGCTGGAGAGGTGGTATTAACTCACTCCCATGTACTAACCCATATGGGTAACCCATATGATAATGCCATTTCTGAGTTTGCCAGATGCTTCCCAGAACATCTGCAGGCTTCTTTTATTTTTAAGGATTGCTACCCAAGCACTGCAGTCACCCCAAATAATGATGGGACTGGTTTAATTTAGGTACAAAGGAAGATTATTTGTTGAGCTACTGCCTCACACAACAGCTCACCTAATTCAGCAAGTTAGAAATGCTCCCTGTAAGGGTAGATGGTTACCTAAAGACAGATCTATAACAGATTATCTGCATTTGCAGGGTGCATAAACAGTGCTAGAAGCCAAAACTAGTCATAATGGTACGTTACAAGAAAAGAAAAGATCAAAGGATGAGAAAAAAAATGGACTTACCCAGTTTTGGAGGAAGTCCTTTATGACATTCAGCAGCTGGTTCTTCTGAGGAATGACTTCCAATAGATCCACTCCTACATGCACCTCACTGCTTTAATGCAAGGTGACCTTTGATTTCAGGAACAGAGACCAAGTGTTTATGATCTACCTATGAACCTTCCATCTGATCTGAAAGAAACAGAACACAGTGAGTAAAGGTTGTCACAGGCCTTGTCCAACTCTTGCACTTAAAAACAATATATGAACATCACCAAAATTGCTTAAACCAGTTGAAAAGTCATACGCAGCTCTGATGCTTTGGTAAAGAGCACCTTGCACAACTGAACTGGAGGTTCTGCCCTGCTAAAGAAATTCTTACCTGGAATATTGAACCTGACAATGGACTCAGGAAATGAAAGCACAAGCAGAGAGTACAAAGATCGGAGTGATAGCCAAGTGGTTAAACTGGGACACAGCAAATGAGAAGGTGAAATTGCAAAGTGTTAGGAATTTGCTCAGCACTGCTTTGAGGAAGCTTTTGTGCACAGATACCTGCTGCTGGCAGGGCAAACTGGAGTCAAGCTGGCAGTGCCAGCTGATTCCAAAGTTTACTATTCATGGGCTTCTCATTAATAACAAAAGGGAAAATAATTCTGGTGACTTATATAGATAGCAATGAATCCTTTCTGGCCTTTACAAGGTCACACATGCACAGGACATATTTACCTGGCATCATTGCCAGGAATCAGAAAGTTGCTGATGGGAATCAGTACTAGAAAATGGGCAGGCATCTGAAATCAGAGGCTGTAAGGAAAGCTATCAAGCTCAGAGATGAGATAAGGAATTGCAGTGTTTTCCCTTTTAGCAAGTGTAAATTAGCTAGCCTCCAAAAGGGACAAGAGGAAACATAAGAAGAAATTAGGAACCCACCCAAACTCAGGACAGATAAAACTTGATCCGTAGATTCTGTGTCTTCATATGCACATTAGAGAAATATCATATACAACGTCACATAAAACTGCTAAAAATTAATAAGTTGACTATTTATATTATATTTGAGATAAATACAGGTATTTCTCAAAATATTCCCTCCAAATTCCTGGACTCATGTCCTGGACTAGACAACTAATATTGCAAGTTGTTGGTTTAAATCTGGCATAGGTTGGCTAGATTGTGTGTGTTGAGAAAATGTCCTTGCTCCTTTCAAATAGAAGGCAGAGACCCGGTGGGTGAATTGGTCCTGGATGCAAGCATTTCTCCCTATTGCAAGTTAATTATTATCTATGTGGTTAAATGTGCAAATCACTGTCTTTGCTTTTTATGATGATACCAGGCAATCAAAGATATGGTATAAAATTTTACTAACTCCTGAATATCTATCTAAAGTTCAAAGTTAAATGGTGGACACTTATGTGACAGAGATAAATAAAGCCATTTCCTCTGTTATTTATATCCTAACAAAGCAAGAGGAAGGGCACAACAATATTTGCGTGCAGTTTCCTGGAGGGATCAAGGAAAAAATCACCCATCTAGGCTAATTATGGGCCCTCTCTTGCTGCCTTTGCAGAGAAGGAAAAGCCTTTCCACCCACCTCAGGAAGAAGGGCCTAAAGAGTACCCTTCCCTTGCCTTGTTTCCAGCTTGGAGTGGTTTTCCATGATGGCAGATGTGTTTCTTTGTTTCCTAACAGGAAGGACCCTGATGCCGGATTCCCCTCTACAAAAGAGCTGTCAGTAAGATGTGTTAAGATTTCTTACCACCCTTTCTTATCTGCCCACAGTCTTGTTCTGCTTAAGAGGAAAACAATGCCTGTGGAGATCAAACAGACCTCATGCACAAGCAGCCTGTCTTGCAGCTCCAAAATGCCACAGCAACACAACGTAAATCAAAGAACATGACACTTACTTCTATCTATTTGAATTCTGTTTCCTAAATATCATCATTGTCCTCCTCTCATAACATGTATGTGAATTCCCAGCTCCTCTCCAAGATGGGAAGAAATGTTTGATACCCCTGCCATAAGAAGCATAAAAGTGACAGTCACAGGGTTGCAGACTCTGGGTTTGCTGCTACAAGTTCCACCCTGATCTCAAGTGAGGGCTGATCACCATGAGCTTTGCCAGGGCAGCACAGGCTGTGCCCTGCAGGCAGCAGCACTGGGCTCCCCCATCACTGCCTTTGCCCATGGGCATGGAGGAGTCTGCCCAGGAGGAGCACACTGCACAGCTGGCTGCAGACGCCTTCCTGGCCAAAGCATCCCCACTAAGGCCATTTGTAGCTGACAGCCCTGGAACTTGCTGAGCCCTTCATTGCACCAAGCTGCCACCGGGCAAAGCCAGCTCCGATTTCAAAGCCATGTGACCACACACACATCTGCCCTCGTGGGGGCTGAGTCTATTCCCACGGCTCAGGTGAAAGGTTTGGCACAGTCCATCACCCTCTGTTACGTAAGCTGTGCACACACACCTTTCTGAAGGTACAAGAAAATCCTGTCTGGTCCCTGCCAAGGAGAGGGTTCCCCAAATCTCAGAGAAAATAAGCATGTTAGATGTAAACACGTGCATGACAGCTCAGCCCTTTGTCCCCCACTGTGTCTCCAGCCATGTTACTTCCACATGTAAGAGTCACAAAACATCTGGACACTGACTCCATGGGTATAAAGGCAGTCCTCTCCCAGGGTTACAGTCTTGTAGCTCTCAGTGTGCCAAGCAACCACAGAAGTTATCCTGCTGCCTGGGGCCAGCAATCTGGGTCCCACAGGCGGCCCTTTCCCTCTGTCACCCTCCCCAGCTCCAGCAAACAGCCAATGTTCAGTTTCATCAAAGTAGTGTGGACACAGGTGAGCTGAACTATGATCCCGGAGTGTTTCCTAAGCACATCTAACCACATTCCTAACCACACATTACATGTAATCTCAGACCTCACTGCAGCACAGGGGAGCTATACCTTGGATATTGAGAACACCGGAGAGGAGCAGACAGTAAATTATTGCAAGAAGCTGTTCACTCATTTGGGAATGGAATACTAGAGCTGCAGAAAAGTCGAGAGGAGTTAGTCAAAAACAGCTGAGGAGAGACATGGCAACCTCCAGCTCAGTCTGCACAGATTCCCTGCTTTCACAGGCCCCTCAGCTGAACTTTTGTCCCAAAATAGCCACATATTTCTCTCAGCTTCTTTCCCCGATGGACTTCAGCACACCCCCCTTTCCCTGCCCCCTACATACCTGCTGTGCCAGCACCGCTGTCACCAGCACCCCCGGGTGCCACCCACCTGCAGGCAGGGGGGTCCACGGTGGATGGAGCTTCTCTTAAAGCTGAGCTCTGCCTGGGAGGATCTGACCCGGCATCCCAGGATGCTGGGCTGTTACAAACCTCAGCCTCCTCATGCTCTAGTCTAAACTAGAAGTTGCTTTTCTCTATGAATAGTTGGCTAGCAGCGACATGACATCAACAGGGAGCAGAACTCAAGCAGAACAGTCGAATTACATCATCCAAACGAACTGGAGCCCCTCACTGTATTTGAAAGAGAGGACAGCTTAAAGCAAAATCAGATGGATTTATTTTTCCTGGCATGAAGAAGTTCAGTCATGTTTTTGAAACAGAAAATATATGTTTGCTTGTTTAGTCATGAGTTAAAGATATTTCAAAGATATTTTCTCCTTAGAGCTGTTTATATTATCTTGAAATTTCCCTTCTGTTTCTGAACCTCAAATAGTTAACATAAGAGCTTCAAAGGCTTTTTGAGATGAACACATGGGGCAAAGGACTTTCAGTCTCTTTCCATTTCATACAAACATAGATAAAAGGTTTCAAGTGACAGAATAGCCTTAATATTTTGAACATCAAACTGAAACTGCCTTAGAAATCACCATGTTGCAATACCAGATCTAACTAGCGTATTTTTATCATTTAATTCGGATATTTCCCTCTTTTTTTTCATTGCTGCTAATGAAGACTGCTGCATGAGAGTGAAACTTCTTATTCACAGCTGTATTTTAGGGGGTTGTTTGTATATTGGACTGATAAAGCATTTAGCTCCATTTATTGATGAAACAAAACTGTGGGATTCACATATGGAAGTGGCTCCCAGCACCCTGAGTGCCAGATCATTGCACCTATCCCCAGGGACAGTGCACACCATGGTGCGCTTTTGGGTTTTGGTCCTCCACTGCCCTGACCAGCAGATTACTGACTGCAAACCAGCCCAACCATCCCAGTTTCCTTGTGAAGGTGTCCAGTCATGTGGAATGGTTGAAGGTCATTGGCAAAAACACTGTATGAACTTTTAACAAAAATGTATAAACATTTTAAGTTAACATTAAAGGTGTGAATTTTAGCAGATGAGAGCTAAGACACGGTAATAAAACATGAATAAAAATGGAAATCACTCTCCATTGTAGGCAAAAATTGCCAAGCCCTGAGCTTACTGTTTATACTTTGTTAATTTCTTACTTTCAGACTAGACACAAAATAATGCATTTTGAGGAAAAAAACCCCACAGAATTACCTGAAAGGAGAATCACTAAGCATGAGCAGCATGTTTCAGTAGTTTCTTGTTTAAAAATTTGAAAAATGGTGAGCATAGAAATCTTACAGTGTATCTGAAATACAGCACGTGAAATACAGGTGAGACATACATACCATTCATGAGGTACTTCCACTACAATGAAATCTTCAGAGCTCCAGACTGAAGTCGAATATAGGTTGCTGAGCTAGCAAGACTTTGGAAAGAACATGGACAAGCTCCATCTCAGAGAAAAGAATAGGTGGGAAAACAAGTTAGATGTGGTATTAGTGAGTTTCCAGTATTCACTGGGCCAGAAACTGAGTCCACAGTCATATCACCAAGTACAAATCTGTGCTAGATGAAGTCCTCCAACAGGAAAAGGGAGAGGAGTCTGCCTCAAAACCATGGTTTCCATCTATGTTTTTCCCTCAGGTCAGACAAGCTGCATGGATTCAGGACTTCTGAGCATACTAGTGAAAAACCACCTCATTTTCCTGACTGTGTTTTGATCACAACAGGTGCTTATTTGGTATGGATAGTTATTTCCAGCTCATTGCTGTGATCCCTAGGCCAAGCTTTCAAAAGGCCCTCTGCACTCACAGTATTTGCAGCACAGCAAGATCACAGAAACCCAGAGCAGTGTCTGCTCCAAAGGCCTTACAAATGCACCAGACATGGGAGCAAATAAGGTTTGGAGAAACTAAGTGGCACATCAGTACTCTTATTTTTCAGGGTTAGTACTGCCACTGAAGTTAAAACAGAAATGTTTCACAGTTTAAGAGTGCCAAATATTGGAAGCAATAATTACTGCAAAACTTACAAACTGATAGCATGGACACTTGTCTACTTTTCCTATTATCCGAATACAAATTGTGGATTAGAAAGAACAACTGCTGAAGTGTGCTGTAACTTTTTCGAAGTCTGAAATGTCTTCTATGCAGAGCATGTAAAACAACATTCCATTAAAAATAAAACCTCAAAGAGCAACCCCTCCCACCTCCAAACACCCCTAAAATCTCACCTTCTTCAGATTATTTTTTATTTTTATAAGGAGCAGTTCCAGCAAGTTGCTGCAGTTCAAGAGCTACGGATCCTCCAGGAACCCACATGCTGCTTGCATGTGAAACACTCGCTTTCATGTGACATGTGGCACCAGGAGCCAAACAGCCTGGCTTGCCAACACTGCTACACAGGAACTCCACAGCAGCTGAAATTTGACCACAGTAGGAGCAATGGCTAAACTGTGGCATACCGATGGCACAGATATATCTTTGGAAATGCCTCAAGTAAAATGAGTGCATAGAGAAGAAAGAGAGGGGCAGGAGGAACTCATTACAGCACAATGTTACAGTGAATGATCTATTGATACCATTGGTTATTCTCAAACAGTAGGCAGCATGGTACTGAAGATGTCTTTCGAATTTTTGGGACAAACACATCAAAGTGATTTTTGCTAAGCTGCTATTACATCTGTGCTTACTTTTCAAGGTTAGTACCCTCACTGAAGTTAAAAGCACCACCTCTCAGATCAAGTTTCAAACTTTCAATCCACATAGGAAGTTCTAGATTTATGTTCCACACTTGGACTTTACAAAACTTCCACATTTAGACATCAGAAAGCTCCAAAATTACATTCTGCTATAACATGCTAACTACAGAGAGGTGCTGGAGGTTTGTGGGAGTTTTTTTAATTCTTTACAGATAAATTTAATTCTGGAATAAAGCCTTGGCACAAGCTGTAATTTCAGGAACATGTTCAAGGACACAGAAAAGAAATAGCCAGAACCTATTATGGATACATAAACTGAGGTGGGAAAATCAGCAGCTTGCCAAATAGCTACTCTGCCTATGACCCTTAAGTAGCAGGATTACAAAATTCCAGTAACTGAAAGATTATCTTCCAGAAAGAAGCACACAAACCAAAATCTCAGTAGTTCAATATTAGTTTATTAAATCAGCAATTTTTATCACCACTTTCTAAAAATGATTACAAAGCATATTAAAATATATTACAGTATCTGCAAAGAATTTACTGAGTAATGAAAGTGCAACAATAATGAACTTACAACTTTGTTTGCCTAGTTGGGCAAACTGAAGCACACTGCACAGATCAAGCCTTTCCTCAAAAATCAGAGTGCCTTTTAAGTAAAAACAGTGTTTAACAAAAATATTAGAAAAGGTGAGCATGTGAAATAGAAAATGAAGTTCATGATGATTCTCTCAGTGCCAAGTTACACATATCCATCAAACCATACACTTCAAACTCTGCTTGAGATCCAACAATTTAAAGAGCCACCAAAATGAGTGCACATGGTGAAGTGGGAAGTGAGGGAAAGAAAAAGAGGGTGCATTTCAAGTGCTGGCAATAAACAACGTTGAAAGCCAGGGACCACATACCTGCTGCTTTGAGACCAGGTTCCACATAAATCCACACCACACCCAATTAACAACTGGGCCTTGCCCTGACTTAAAAATCTTTGTAAACTCTCTAATTTCAAGCTGTCACACCTTTTAAGTCTCTCAGTGTCTTGTATTGTGGTTATGAACTGTAGCCCCATATTTTCTGTTCCAATCTACAACAAAAACTCATAATTTCTGAAGGAACAGAACTGGAGCTGCAAATTAAAACTGTGTTGTGGCATAGTTGGAGAAAAGGTAAAAGCAGCAGTTTCTACTTTAGTTTAAGACAGTAGCCTACATCAGTGGGCACAGATTTCACAGGATCAATTACAGACAGCTTTGAATGATCTTGCAGAAAATGCTATTAAAATCCTAGGCATAGAATGTCCAACCAATCCAACATCTTCACCTTTCTTCAGCAGACATTAGTAACAAACTGAACACCAAAGATTACCTCACACTGCTGTTACCAGTAACTACTTAGAGCATATACTATCCTGAGAGAAGGCAATCCTGCTCGCTTCTCATGCTTTTATAACATACAGATTCACTAACTCCACAGAACATTATCCAAACAGTTGTGTGTGGCTGGTTTAACTGAAAGGCTTACAGACAGCCAGCAAGGCAAACAGGGGAGGCCCACGGACCTGCGAGGATGTAGTGAGAAGAGACCCCCTCTCCTGTGCAACAGCAACCTACTCCATCAGTTTAGTTGTGCAAGAAACTGCTGTTTAAAGTTCACATGAAATGTACTTTATTCCTATCATCTAAGTGTGATGCTAGTTCACTGTACCACATACCTAGAAATACATTTATGCAGCTGTGGATGCTGACCATAAAACACTTCTGTTTCTCCAGATAGCCAGAGAAAATCCACCTCTACTCCTACACATGCTTTATGCATTCACCTTCCAAATTCACGGGAACACAAAGCCAAATACCACAATCCCATCTAGGCAAAATATTTTAACTTATCAAAATTATGTATTTCAATTTGTCTGCCTTAAAACCAAGTTAGCATATTGTCACAGAGACTGAGGAAAAGGCTGTGTTCTCCATTTTACTACCAACAAAACTAGAAAAGTAAAGTAAAACCACTGAAACTATCCCGCTCTTCTCACTGAAGGAGGATATTTCTAATGGCATGGGATCACATGGCTCCAATACATCTAGAGCATCACCCCTGGAAGCTACATGTGGTGGGAACTCAAGCATGAGTCCACCCCTGCAGCCCTGTGCTGCTGCAAAGTGAGGTAAGGCAGATCCGCTCAGTTTTGCCTACACTACAGTAGTCACAATACACAAGCTTGCATTCTTTCTCCTGGTGGCTTTCCTGATTAAGCTAGTCACTAGTACTAAGCTGTTCAGTAGTGTATAAAGTGGTACTGACTGCAGACACTACCCACAAACAAACACATTTTACTACTTCTGCAGCCCTTTTCTTTTTCTTAACACCTGCAATGTCTACAGGCTACTTTTTGTTCAATCAAAAATAAATTACACAGAAAATAGTTACTCTGCAGATGTACAGTCACACAGGTAGACTCAGTGTCAAGTTTCACAGCTCTACTAAAGTGCACAGAGATGCACTAAGGTTAATTTGGCTCCTAATTCAGGTCTAACACAAATAAAGTTGGTATGCTTGAATGATAGGAAAAATACCTAAGACTTAAAAAAAAAAACACCCAAGTTTTCAGAACAATTTAACTATGCCAGGACATCCCTGATACAGGCCCAGAAACCTGGCAAGGTAAAGGTGGTGTTCTGCCATTACTTAAAATAGCATCATTGTTTTCCCATGGAAGAGCCCTGACAAAGTTCATGGAAATTGCACCTCAGAATAGAACAGATGCAGAAAGATGAGAGGTCCAGCAAGATGTGAAGTATTAAACCTGACAACCTACAAATATATGATTTGAAAAAAGAAGCTGAGGCTTTTCTTAGGTCACACACAAAACTGAACACAGAAGCATGACTAGAACATTTACTGGGAGAAAATATCCAAACTATTTCCCTCCCCACCCCTATTGCAAGGATGTTAAAGCACATTTTGGCTTGCTCTGTCTCAGAAGGTATTACTGCTGCCACTTACTGAGACTTAACAAAAAAGTGCTCAAAACTACAGTACCTTGGATGTATAGGGCCTTTCTTATTACAAATGGAATATGAGTCAATTCCTGCTCATGCACATAGATCAGAACTGTGCCAAATTTGATTTTAGGAAAGAAATGGCCCTCCCTGAAAGACTCGATTCACAGGGCCAAACTTGCCTTCTTTAAAGGTACTGATAAAAATCAGTTGTAAGCAGACAGTATGTTCAATTTTGATTGTGTGTTGTTGGAAAAGAAATGTTTATTAAGCATCCATTCCTTTCATGGATTGTTTTCAATGAAGGAGTAATATTTGGAGGAATGAGTCTATCATTTATTACAGTCAGTGTAAGAGTTCCTGTTAGCCTCCCCACCCTTCAAATCTGCCACCATGGGAATTGAATCTCTCTTTTGTGGTTGTCAGCTACATGTTGGCAAAAGAGTTAAAAACTCCTCTTAAATATATTATATATTAAAAAATACACAGACATAACTGTATAATTACCTGTAAATAGAAATTAAATACCAATGAAAATATCCAGAGAGAATTTTATGTGCTTTGAAGAGGTTGACTTTGAGCAATACACCTTTTCTGAACAGAAAGTGAGGCTTAATTTCAATGCAAACATGGTATTTTTAGCTTAAGAAACAACTCTGCTGTCGCTTTGAACCATTCAGAAATTCATTGTCTGCAGAGAAGCTAAGATTAAACCGCAAAGAAAATTATAAATCCAAGGAACTATGGAGATCTCAGTTCTTCTAATACTGAATATATAGTGCTGTGTAAAACGGAAGAAGCTGTTCTTCAGATAAGACACAATGACATTGAAAAAATAATTTTAGTATTTTGCAGTTCAAGATAGAATCTGAAGTTTTAAAACAAGTTTGCTCACATTCTGAGCACTTACAAAACTCTCCTCATCACTCTTCTAACTCCAATTAAATAATAGAAAGAAAAAAAAGAAATTCCTTTTATATCAGCCTTTTCTTAGACTATAGAGATGCTGACATTTACCCAGTGGCTTAAGTACATTTTTAGCATCTAAATATTCCTTGCATAGGCAGATGATTTAACATTTTGAGCTTCAGTGTGCTATTTAGAACAGTTTGGAGACACTTAGGGTTGGTAAGTATTTAGGTTTGGTGAAGGTCAGCAACTTTTATGCATGGTCTTTTCTGCTTTATAGTTGTAAAGGCAGCGAGACATGGACACAGGACTACAAAAACATTTTCACCTTATGACATAGCTATTATAAGGCACTTGTGATAAGCATGTCTGAGTGAAGGTCAGCAAGGACAGTAACATGAATGTTTCCCTGCTTACAACTTCAGTAGCTTGCGTGAAATGTGCGGTGAGGTTTAAAGGATCTAAGCTTAACTTCATATTTTGGTATTTTCAACACATTTCCTGTGGGATTTTCAAAATCCTCATTCTTCTCCTTGCATTGTTCATTCTGCTGTCTGGAAAGGTTTCCTGTGAGATGGTGGCACCAGGTGGGAAGGTAGCGTGCCAGGCAGTTCATACCCATCCAGCTTAATCTTGATGAGATGTTTTGCTAATGCAAACTCTTCATCATCCAACATCCCATCACCGTCACAGTCTGCAAGTTTCCAGATCTTCCCCAAGACACTGTTGGGTAGTTTGGAAGTCACCATCTCCTTCTTGGCACTAATCCCAGATATTTTGCCATTGATTGGTGACAGAGTGTAGAAAATCTCATCGTAAGCAGGTTTATCTTTGGCAACAACCCACTCCTCTTCATCAGCTCCTTCCTTAGCACCTTCCCCGTATCCATGGCCAAAAGGTCCTGCCATGGTGCCATCAAATGCTCCACCGTGGACCATGTCTGTGGGCATGTTGCTCTCTTCCTGTCTGATTAGGTTCATCAGGGAGGCAATTTTGTTGGCCAGCATGTTATCCACAGCTTCAATTAGCTTTGGTTTCAAAGAATGAAATTTAGTGAAGTCACAATTCTCCAACTGCTCCTGTGAATGACACAGTGACAGTAGTTAAAAACAATTCCAATACATTGAAAAGTTTAAAGAATGGGCTTCACATTAAAATAATCAAGTAATAATTCAATTAAAATAAGCATATTTTGAAGCTGTTTCTACAGCTGAAACTCCTCTTGAAGGAGAAACAAGACACATATGTACCATACAACCAGTACATTTGATTAAACACACTAAGACAATTTTGCAACAGTGTATGAGTTTATCTATTAAATTACATTTACAATACAGTTTTCAAAGTGCAGTAGATAAAACCACAGCAGTTGATGAAAAATGTTACCCAGCAACTTGCCATTTGACTGTTTTTTTCCAAACATCAAAGAAAGCCTGCAAGTAAGTCCTCAGTCCTGCTAGCACTTATGCAAATGTTTAAAGTTAAAAATAAAATCAAACGTTTGCAGGACTGATCTGATTTTACAGATCAGATTTCTTGGCTGTGGTTCGGTCAGGAAGAAGTGTCTTTTACCAATAAGGAAAAGCTGAGTTGAGATAACACCAGTGCCACCAGAACTCATGAAGTCAGATGGTCCCTGCAGAATTTGTGGAGTTTTCATCATAACACCAGTGAAATGCTTACCTAGGTGATACATACTATTCCAACACAAGCCCAAGTATGTTTTAAACCACAGCATTGTAAAATTAAAAATGCTTTAGGTAATTATTAAATTTTACCTACATGCAAAATGTATGCTAGGAAGAGAAAGTTAAAACCCCAAACATCATCATCACCACCACCACCTCCCACTTTATGTAAAATAATATTAAATTGCTGTAACAAATCTCATCTATCACCTCAAGGAGCTGCTCCTATATGTATCAAAATGATCATGACATGAACCCAAGAAACCTAGAGCACGGGGTACAGTCAATCAACAACTCTGTTCAGGTAACATTTATACACAATCACCTGATTTACAGCACTGATCAGAATAAATTTATGTAGTGCAATAAATCTCAGGAAGCAAAGGTCAACTTGCTATCTGTTTTGGCACAATTTTGTTTTCACACAATTTTACTTTCGCACAATTTTTCTCCTCATTACAGGACTGATCTCTCCTGTACATATTTGCTGCCATCTGCTGCTGAGGCTTAACTGACATGTACTGTAAGATGAAAGAGTTCAATTCAAATTTTGTTTCAATATTCAGATCTCTTATTCTCTCATTCTGCATCACAAACAAAAGCAGCAAGGGATGAAAGAGTCAACTTTTGCCACAAAATCCCCTTTCAGAGCCTAACTCATGAAACCCTTCCAACAATCCCACCTGTGAAAACTTAGCTAAAATATACCTTGTGCTTCATCTATGATTTGGTATCTCATGCCAGTATTTGATTCCCAGGTTAAATATTATAGTTCATGAAAGAAACTTACGCCTTCCTATAGATAATCAGCCAATCATCTCTCCTGATGATTAGCTGTGAAAGTGTACCACATAGACTGTCAGAATGATACATCTAGAAAACATCCTCCATCACACTCATGACTAGTCCATGGTCAGAGCAAACTGCAGGCTCCTGATCTCTTGCTCTTCAGCTTTCAAGCTGAATTATCCTCTAATTCAAAGGCCATTTAAGAAGCCTATGATCTGAGAGACAAAAATTGTCAACTGATGCTTGAAATCACTGCTAACACAACATTAGTTGCTTTTCCCTAGGATGTTTTCTAGACAACTCATCTCAAATCATAGAACAGAAATAAATAGGCAAGAAAGTGACAGAAAGTTGGTTGAAAGACTGCAGAAAGTCCAAAAGAGGAAGAGAAAAAAGGTATTTAAAAATTAGTTGTGAGTATAAACCTTCTCTCTCTCTCCTTCATAGAATACAATCTTATCAGGACCCAAAGAAAGCAAAAGACTATTTTCAGAAGCAAGAGGTTTTAAGCTGGACTTTTCAAGTAACACATTGCCTTTATAACTCACTGGGAAACAGTACCAGCAAAAACAGGAACAGAGCAGAGTAAAAATGAACTTATGACTAAGGATATCTTCACCTACACAAATATTTCATACCATTACAAAAATGATAGATATAACCACATTTGGGATTCAAAACAAGAAGCCCCTTAACCTGTGAGTGTTCACTGCCATTTTTTTTTTTTAATGTAAAAAACATTTTTTTACATAGCCTTTAGTACTTTCTGCCAGGAGTGACCAAGGACTGACTAAAAGGACAGAAGGTCAGATTTTTTATTTTCATATTCTTTGTGTAGTCCTGTATCAGTGAATGCACACTAAGCAAGTTACCACTCTTTTTCAGTCTGAAACACTTCCAAGTCACTCTAACCTCATATCAGACAAATGACTGCCTTTTCAACTGCTCTACTGCCAAAGACCCTAAGCTCTAAGGCTGAGATACTCTGTTCTACCTTTTCCAATCTGGCAATCCTGCTACAAAGTTAAGAGCTCTTTCACTGGAATGGTATTCTACCATCTTACCTGCATTTTCTTGACTTCAGGGAAGTCCCCTGCTGAGATATGGTGTTCCCTTTGCAGCTGGATGTAGATCTCTGGCAACTTGTTGATCAGTTCCTTCTTCTTGTTCTCTTTCCCAAATACAGAGGGCATCTCTTTTTTCAGATAGCTGATGATATAAGCATGAACCTAAAAAGAAGTAAAACTGAAATCAAAACTACTGTCCTCCGACACTTAGCAGTAGCATTCCTCACCTAGGTCATAAAAAGAAACAGAAATATGTTTCCCTAAGGAAAGATATTATCAACTACTGTTTCTAGAACTTCATGTTTACATGAACAGTTAGCTACCAGTTAGTTATTATTAGCTTTTGCTGCTCTCAGCATTCCTTTGAGGGGCAGAGAGAAAGGAAACACATTTCAAAGAAATACAGATGCACACTCGCAGTTTTAAGGAGAAGCCTGGTACAGCATTCTATGAATACCAACAGCAAGAGAAAATGCAAGACTCCAAACCCCACGTCCTGACAGTATACACAGAGCTCCAGCCATACTGGTCCATCTGTATGTAAATCATTTGCCTCACCAGACACTGTGGAAATCAATGGGATGGATAATTCCTCTGGTAATCCAAGTATGCAGGGCTATCTAGTTGAAGTGATATCGCATTCCTACCTATTTACTCACAGAAAAGTGAGTACCTATAGTCTATATTTATAGACCTATAGTCTATATTTATGCAGCCCCCTATGCAGACGACAGAGCAGCCAGTTCCAATAGGAGCAGCATGCCATGGCTGCCTGTTGAAGTCCTAGAGAGAGAAGTAGAGCCTTTCCAGCTCATAAGGAAAGACACTAATTTAGGATGTATTTAAACACATTGATTCTTGCACTGCCATCAAAATATCCATCCTGCCCACCTTCCTTACGCTTTCATTCTGAACCATTCATCTCTTCCCCCTTGCCACTCTCCCACCACCTTTGCCCACCAAAAGGATCTGCTTGGCCACAGAGCAAGCAATCAGGTCCAGAACAGAAACAGTGGCTGCACTTCGTAACTGAGGTGAGTTCACCTATCCAGCTCATTGTGTGGACACTGACACTCATTTTGCAAACAAGAGGGAAGGCACCAGGGCAGGGCCTTCTTTTAAAAGTAATGCAGGGCTATCACAACTTGATGTCACCAAACTGCTCTCCCAAGCTCTGACCTGGCCAGGACCACAGCAGACAAACGACCTCCACAACAGGATGTCTTTACAGAACTCAGGTTCTTGATCATTTAAAAAGAATGTAGCTGTCCATAAAACAGAAGTTACTTACAACTTTCACACACACAGAAAGAGTAAAGAGTTAAAAATTAGGTATGCCTATCAAAATGTTGAGCAATAAACAGGTGAAAATTTGAAGACTGGGGGAAGACAAACTACCATTAAAAAGAATCAGTTAAACAAGTGATTGCTATGGTGTGGTGTAAGTGCAACACTTAATACCTTCCAAACTATGACAAAATGTGTATTATAACATTCTACACAAACCTTACACAATCTGCACACGGCAATTGCTCTCCCATTCATTTCCTTACTTGTTAAGGAGGAAACAGGAAAAAAAATCTTTGGTTTTAAAATAAAAATTATGTAGCCAGATTTTATGTGCACATCTTAAGTTCACAACTTTCACAACACCACTTCCTTGTATCTAAAAAGAGCATATGCATTTTAATTGCAAATAAATTTACATTTCTATAGAGGAGAAAAAAACTCCAGCATAAAGAAGTATAAACCCATGAAATTTTCTAAGAGTATAGATATGAGTATTTCTCCAGAAGTACAGAATGGGTTCAATTAGGGTATTTTTTAGAGCATTAACAAATAATTGAAAGTAATTTTATGGATCTTATGTCTAAAATAATATTTCTGTCAAACCAAGAAGAATATGTTTGTAACTCATAAGCACGAACAGTTTCACATGTGTATTCTGAGTGGCCTAAGGTCTGCCAGTATGCACATGTGTTTCTTGTAGATAAGAACAGTCCCCATCTTCAAAATGGGATAGTGAGTCACAGGACTTAGGAAAAAGAAAAAAAAAGCCTAATGCCCAATTTGACAGCATGTTTAGAGTTTGCTTTTGTTTCTAGTTACTGTAAATGCTTTAGAAAACATTAAGAAGAGGGTAGCACAGAAATAGAGTAAAAGAAACTCCACACTCAATGCTGTAAAAAATTATTTTTGACTGTCAGTACTTCGAGAGCAGTTTGGAAGGCAGAAAAATTGCACTGGATTACATTGCTGCTTTCCTGCAGATAAACAGTTTATTCTCCTTCCGTGACTGTCTAACATATCCCAAGAGCACTGTGTTCTGTATTTACCTTGGTCCATTTTTATTTTACATTTCACAGAAATATCTAAAAATTACTCAGCTGACACTCCTTCAATGCCAAAATTATTGTAACAAATGAAAACAAAATGCTGCCAAAGTTTACAATACAGACTGGATCTGAGGTTTCTCTGGGATCAGAGCAACTTTTTATACAACATCATCGTGATTTTAAATGGAATTTTCAAAGAAGCAATTTCTACAGCATGCCCCCTAAAGCTCAGGCCACAAAAACCCCCACTAACAAACAGCCCCCCTCCAACTCCAAAAAATAACCTCACCAAAAACCCCCCAAAAGTCTATCTGCATATTCAGAAATTTAAATAAGCCAACACAGGAAGTGGTACACACCACCAAACAACTACTCCTATACTGATGGATTTGCAAGTCCTCTTCATTTTTGATTAGAAGTTCACATTAAAATGTGTTTCAAGGAAAATGCATTTGGTTTGATAACTGCACAGGAAATTAGAACTCCTGTCTGCTACCAGTAGCTTTCTCCCCAAGTGATCACCTTTTCCTTGAAACAGTGACAATTCAGTCCAAGATTAAAAACAGTGCTAAAAAGACACGTTTTATAGCAAGAGAAAAATTGAGAAGGTTGAGACAGACTATGCTGAGAGCAGCAGAGACTGCTCATTCAATTTTGTTTTCTTTCTTTTCGTACCTTCGCAAGTCTTGCCCTTTTAATGAGATCGTTGAGCTTCCTCACCGCAGCCTTCTGCGGGAGACTCTGGATATCCTTGAAAAGATCCTGCGCCTCTGCTTCGAAGAGTCTTCGGTTGTCGGTGTTGCGGAGAGGATGGGCCCAGAAGGAGCCAATGTAGACCCGCAGCACCTCGGGCGTGTCGATCACCTTCCCCAGGGACCACATGAGTGCCCCGTAGACCCTCATCAGCTGCTGGGTGTCCACCTGGTCAGCCTTATTAAGCACCACTCGAATCTTGTCATCCTGGCCCCGGAATGACTTGATGGCCTCTGAAAACTCGTCGGATATATCCAGCTTGTGGGCATCAAAAAGGAGGATGATTCGGTCAACCCTCTCAGCAAACCACTGCAGGACTTGGCAGAAGTCGTAGCCTGAAGGAAGAACACACTGTTAAGAGTCTTACCATTCAGAAAACTGAGTCCTGGAGAACGTGGGAATGGGGATAGAGAACAAGGGGATAACAGCCTCTACCTGGGGGCAAAAAGGAGATGTATTACTCAAAAGGACAGTATCTGCGGGCAGTGAGGTCATGACAACTGTACCCCGCATTTCCTTGGACCAGTCTCACTATTACCACCTTCTGATTTTATCACTGCCCTTTTTTCTGTCTCATACCCACATCTGCCTCTTTCCAGGAGTCTGGTTCCAGCACAGCACCCAAGCTAAACAGGACTGTGGGGCTCTGATCAGTCTCTCTTCACCACTGCCAATACTGGTTACTTTGGTAGCACTGCTTATCTGAATTAACAAGGAAAACGGTGCAAGTGCAGCATTCCAGTGCAAGTCAGCAACCAGAAGTATTTGGATTTTAAAACCATTTTCAAACTCATCTCTCCTCATCTTGCAACACTTCCTGTTATTTTCACCACAGCAGGCTAAAAAGTACAATTTACAAGTAACATAACTGCATTACTGATGGCTTTGAGGACATGGCAGATTACAGAACACGAGCAGTGACCTTTCTGATCACCTGAAACAAGCTTTATCACGTTCTAAAGGAAAGCCTATTCATAGCACCTGTCTAAATGCTTTTACAGGTTCAGCTGGTACCTAATCCACACAACAAACAGTATTCAGGAACTCCTTATTCAGAAGTGACACATCTAATCCGCAGAGTCACCACTGGTGATGCAGTTTTGGGTTTGGCATGCATGTGACTCACCTAGTATGAGTAAGGAACAGCAAGGTATGCACTGGGAGCTTTTTGCTTTAAAAAAAAAAAAACAACAGTATCTGTTTCCCCCTGAACTCTTTCCCTACACTTTTTTAAACATTTGCCTTCACACCACTTAATCATGAACGAAACACCCTCTCCCTTCCTAAAAGGGGTTCCTCCCTACATCCTGCCAGACACTCATTTTTCCTTCCAAATCCTGCAGACCACACAGACATTTCTGTCTGCAATGGCGTGAACACCACCAGTGATGCTGCAGAAGCAGCACAGGGACAGGCATTGTCTGACCAGGGGACAATGCTGGCAGACATGTGCACATTCTCCTCCAGCCACTTACACTGTCCTGAACTGACAGGCAGGAAGCTTTGGCACATCCTCCTGCCGACAACAGGAGCGGGAAAGATCTGTCTTGAGGCATCTTTGAATGTCACCCTCTGTGTATACTTTTGACCCTTCAAGAAATCAGCTCCTTCATCTGTGGCCTGGATGCTTTCCAGAGTTAAAAATAGAGGATGCTGGGAAATTGTGCATGTCCTCTAATTTTACATAGTTCCTTTTTTGTTTTCCTGCATGTTAAAATGAATGTTAATATTTGAGTCCTCTCTTGGTCTCAGAAGACTTGAACTTACTCCTAGTGATACCTGTCAAATTTTAATATTATACAGATGTTACATTCATTCATAGGTAAATATGTAGCTAGTGAGATGGGAAAAAACACCAACAGCAAAGAGACAAGGTCTTACACTGAGGCCCTGCAACGTTATTATTCCATCAAACATCTTAAGTAAGAAAAGCTGCAGCTTACAAATGTTAGACACAAGCTAAACTTCTAGAAAGCAGTACCCTCTCTGTCAGAGACACATTCAGGGATAGCAGGAAACATCTTATACAATCCTGCTTACATTTGCACACAATAATTTAGAAAGTCATCAAAGCAACTTCAAAACGTGCTAAATTAGACTTATAACATAAATATGTTTAAGTCAGACCAAGGAGGAAGGTCAGACAAACCTTGCTGTGTGCAGCATTCACAGGATAAGTCAAGTTTGTGCTCCACAAAACCACCTATATGCAAATAGCATAAACAGCCCAAAAGCCATTTACAGGAAATGTATCTGACTATGCAGTGTTTCAACCAATGTTGAGTGTAATAATTCCTAGTCATGACAGCGTGGAATATGTGTATGCAATAAATGCATAGGCACTTGTAGATAACTTCTTGTATGCTGATGCCTAAGTACATGAAACCTTTATTTAACCTGCCCTCAAAGCCTGGGACACTGAGAGAAGAGTGCTCTAAAGCCAACTCCCAAAACCTCATATTTGGTACAACCACACTTTAAACATGATTAAACCTAACAGCATAGAGGAGAACCACATTTTGATAAAAGAACTATGACAAGGGACACATTCAAGACAATCTTAACACATGGAAAAAAAATCATGAAATGCAATCTAATCAAGTTATAGCCTGTGAAACGGGTAAGAGTTTGAGGTAATCACTGAGGTACGTCAAATTAGGTGAAAGTCTGTCATGCCAAAGGGCAGTCCAGCTAGGCTGTAATAATTGATAAGGCACATACCATCAAGACAAGGAGTTTCTGAATAATAAGAGAACAAGAGCCATGTTTTGTTAAATCACAAGAGCAATTCTAGATGGTAGTGAAGAGTCATGGTCCTCCAGGCAACACAGGACTACCAGCGAAACATAACCTGGAGTGAAACACAACCCTGTCCTGCACTTGGAAGTCTGAGACTTCTACAGCATTACCTAATGGTGTTGAATTTGGTTACACAATTGCTCACTTTTTCAGTGGCATATTAATACAATACTTTAGTTTTCTGCTTATTTCATGTTCCCTTCCACACTATTACAAAAGTAGCAACAGATACTTGAATGTGCCAAACATAATTTTATCTTGATTTAACATGCAAAGAAAGGGTAAGATGCACCTAGTTTTAACTTGAGGAGGAAAAAGGGAGCTGGAATCCACAACGGAAAAGCAGACAACTGCTGATTCTACCAGACTGTGTAAACTGGATCTAAATACTTTGTGGACATTTTATGAGAAGATTTTTTCAGAACCAAAAATCATTAGTTATATACCAAATTTTTTCTGTCTAAAATAAGAGGGCTGACATGCAGTATTTTTTTTAGTTCTGGTTTCACAACATTCAGGCCTTTGCTTGCAGAGATGTAGAGCTCTCATGCTGTTCATCTCTACTATTTCACCAACACATCACATAGCCAACTTATAGTTTATTTCCTCTGACAGAGATATGAAACACAAGTTTCCACTTCTTAAGCAAAGGTCTGAAAAACAGAGGGAAACATAAGCCACACCCTGCATCAGTACAATTTACAACTCCACAGAAAAGCAACATGCACTTAAATGCAGCTGAAGAATGCAAGGAAGAAAGTTGTTTACATTATACTGTTCTGTTTAAATAGTGTCTCAAGACAGGCTAATGTTTTAAACAGCTTGATAAACAGTGCTCAGTTCTCTGCAGAATTTTCTTATTATTAAAAATATTCGCTCCTTCTCCTTCTACCATCTGACTTCCTCTTTTCACTGTATTATATTATGGCATGACTGAGCAACCTTAAGCAGCTCTAGCAGCTGTGCCCACAATAAACAAACCCTATAGCCCCACCCCTGAATTTTTCAGACATGATCAACCTACATGTCTGAAACCAAGCTATTACAAAACATTTCTTCATTCATGTACTTCAATAGTATATATAAGAGTCATTATTACTTCATGGAAAGCAATTAAAATGATGAAAATAAGGCTTTTTCTAAGAAGTGACAAAGCACTAATTAGTCAACAGATCATGCAACTGTAGCCATTAGCAGCCATAGCAGCAGGATGACAGAAATACCAACCCCCACCAGCTTTCAAGAGAAAAAATTCCAAAGCCAACATCCAGCCTTAAAATACGGGTTGTACAGGGCTTGCAGTATGAAAATATGGGACACACCATCATACAGTGCCACTAAAACAGGCTCCCCAAAGATTAGAATGCTGTTTTGTCCAGTAGAGCGGAAAAAATTTAGTGAGCTTGGTTACTATAAAGCTCTGCAACTCACCTCTGCTGATGCGCTGCTTCTCTCCAGAGAGAATTCCAGGGCTGTCAATGATACTGATGCTCTTCAGCACCTCGTTTGGAAGCTGAGAACACATGAACCTGCAGGAAAGGAGGAAAAAACCCCATTAACAGCAGGTCACATACAGATTGTCGCCTGAGAGCTCCCCATTATATATCTGATTTTAGAAAGACTCAAGTGAGATTCAAAAAAGTTTCTGAATCCTGGCAAACCTCTATGTTTTGCAACCATACATGTTTAAGAAAAATTATGAAGACAGCTTCTCAAAAGAAAAACCACAGGGAAATCTTGTAAAACTGTACATCTAAGTGCTGATAAGACTTAAAATTTTGCAAGAGCTGACAACTTGGGCTTTAAATTCAACACTAAAAAGACTCCATCAAACCACCATTTTGCTAGGACCAAAATTAGTACACACGAGAGAAAATTCTTCATGTACTCCAGCTTATGCCCAGACTCAAAAGGGGAGCAAGCAAAAAGCCACACTGACAATATGTTTATGTTCCAGTGCCTGCCACATCTCCCTCTGGCTTGATTTAGCAGTGTTGGAGTGATCCCTGCTCCCTAACCCACCACTCTCCTCAGCTGGGGCACCAGTGAAAAACACCAGTATTTCTCTCACAAAGCCAGCCAAAACTATCAGACTGCCAGAAGCAAGAGTTCCAATTACACACAGTATGCTCTAAACAATAACCTCCTGCCTCTGCAATGGGAGGCAAATTCAGTGGTGGCATTACAGAAAAATAAATAATTCACAAGGACTCAGAGCTGTGCAGAGCACTTGGTGTATTACATGCAAGCTGCAATGATGCTTCTGGGATAGTTACTGACTGAAGAACTTCACTGACCTTCATCATAACCTGTCTTTAAGAGATTTGCATAAGAGTTTAATCTTCTTATCAGGGAGCAGCTGAAGATACCAACGAGCACACAGAGCAACCCACCCTCCTCCTGTGAGGCTGCTCCACACACGGTTAAGCTGCAGCCTCAGGCTCCAAGATGGGGCTGCCCTACATCAACTTACGGCTTCACAAAGCACACTGCCCCAAAAGACAGGGTATCACAGACAGGAAATCGTACCTGTGCTGAGGTCAAACAAGACCTTTAAGGCCCTGGATGATCTGAGTTAGGACGTGCTCAGCCAGTCAAGTATCAGATACAAAATAAAAACTATATCAAAGTCTAGATGGTATTTTATACAATACAAAGAAAATTGGGAAGAAAAGAAGTCCTAACACCTCACTTCACCTTGTTCTGAAAGAGACCTTGTAGCAATGAGCCTTTAACAAAAGCACTCACTGTGCCTTCTCGGATGAAACAGAAATGGCAGCATCACCTGCACCTCTCCCTGAAACCCGAAAGGGCATAAGGAAACAGCAGCCATCCAAGCCTGACAGAACCTGAGGGTATGTCAACATAGTGTAAAATGTATTGTTTGTTTCAGTGGGACACCAGGTATAAAAAATACCTCATATCTGAAGCAAACTCTTCCACTAGGAAATTTTCTACTAGCTTAAGAGATATTTTTGAAAGAGCAGCAACGTACTATTGGAGAAAATTACATTATTTGAACTTGCCAAAAGCTAAAGGCAGTGCTAGCCAAAGAAACACATTACATGGAAGCATAATGGATGTGCGTAAGTGACAAAGAAAATACATTTAATCATGTGGACCATTACAAAAATACATACATCACTAGTATGCACAGCATGAAGTAGCTTTCATAAATTTGGAATATTTTGGAAGTGTGAAGATGGAATTTTGATGTACATTTTTTCTTATCACTCTCGTCCAACCTTAGAAAGCCCAGTGCTTGTTCAGTATCACCAAGATGTTTCTAGCCCTGTCTTATGGGAAGAAAGGCACTGTTATGCCAGCTGAACAATACAGCAGTGTCTTTACTCAGGCACCACCCGAACTGGGATGGCTGGAGAAGACCTGTGAGAAAATAGAGAATTACAAGCTCAGAAATGCAGACACTGCCTTCTTTGCAGCAGTGATTAGTGGCAATGGGAGGAGAAAAGCACCTGCTAAACACATAGGAAATAAAAGCACGAACTCAGCATTAACTGCTTGTTAGCCTTTAGAACATGTCCATTAGATAAAGATGAAAGATGGGTTAAAAATCTTTCCTCAATCTAGTATTTTAGACAACTTAAAACTGTAATGATAGTGAGTATCTCTTGAATATCTCTTTTCAACACTGAGACTTATTTCTTAACGTACCACTTCATGCAGGTCATGTAAGTGCTGCATCATAAAAAACAGAACTACATACTATCCATCTGAATGACAGACTTCAAAAAAAAGTGTTATAAAAACAGTTGTATGAATGAGATGACTAATTTCTTAGGACACATCAAAATAGACCAGTACCATGCATTTCTTCCCAGCAGCACTAATGTTTTTTCATGCTTTTCTGATATAATGCAGTATTCTTCCCTCATCAGCATCCACCGGCACACTAGGTCCTGTCCCCCTACTCTTTCCTCCCCAACTTTTGTTAAAAGTATACAGGATAAGTAAGATATTAATAGAATACCTCCCACAAGCAGTGAGATCCAGGGAGCAATTAGAAGGGGTCGTGGAAAAAGACAAAGCAAGGTAACATCAATAAATTAATGCAGCTAATTACTAAGTAGAAATCTTGATTGTGATACCGTGTTCTTGTTTCATTTTTTCCATTACCTCAGTCCCTGTTTCCTGTCATTTGGATTGTTACACTTGAATGAAAAGGGCACTCAACTTCATAGTCTAAGTGTTCACAGCCTTAAGTTCCTCCATAAAACAAAACACTAGGATTGGGAAACCATTTAAAAAATAAAATGGGGGGAATGGGATGGGGTGGGAGAAGCAGAGAAAAGTCTATTGAGGCAGGAGTGAAAAATATAATACTGGATGAAAAGAACTGTCAGCATGACAAATGAGAGAAGGCAAAGTAAAATATGTACTATGATTACAGGTAACCTGATAGGAACTCAAAGACTGCTTAATTGCCTAAGACAATTTCATCTAAGCAAAGTCATAAAGAGAAAGGAGTTGGTAAGTTCTGAAAAATGCTAGGGAAAGACAAGCACCTAGACCTCTGCTGAATAACTAACGAGTAAGTGTGACTGTTGGGAAAGATAAGGGTGCTCACAGCACTCCAATGTAACAATACCACAGTCACCAAAAGAACTGGAATAATTTAGTCTGTTACTTTGAAAGAAGATCTTTTTAGCTAGCAATAATCTTGCTTGTGTAACAGAACCTGACACAACTAGTTAGATGATTTAGGCAAACAATTTCATCGCCACTCATCCAAACAAACACATATCATTATTAAATGTTCTGTGCAAATATTTGAATACTATACAAAATACAATTCATGTAATTTGTGTTATAAGTATATTAATTTTTTGTAGAGAGAGGACAATGATGATGAAACGGAGAAACAGAATAGCAATCTGGAAGACAGAATTTAGCCAATCATCTCAAACTTGTTATTTAAAATGGGACTTGACTACAGCTTCCCACAGAACATATTCTTATCTCTGCAAAGTGATAGCCAAGCCAACTGTAAGCAGCTATAAGCTTTTTTCTTTGAATAAGCACAGCAAGAGATAAAACTGTACATGATGAACTTTAAACACACATGCCAGTATTTATCAGCCAAACAGGAAAGTTTGTTGTTAAAAAGAACCAATTTAGATTAACTGGCTCTCAAAGTGAGGCCTCCATGTCAAGCTACCATCAAATACAGGAAGAAAACAAGGTGATTGCCCAGACAATAAGAACGGAATTATTAGTAATTAACTTTCAACTTGAAATATTTAGCATGCTACTTAAGTTTACTATCAAAATATTCACAGCCCCTGAACAACTCTTGCCTTTTTACAAACACAGCAGAAGCTAACACTATGTCCCTGGTCTGTGGAACTACCTGAACACCCATGTAGTTGATATCAAACACTTAAGAGCTTGAGCTTTTGTTTTATCCATAGGGCACATTTTCCATTCTTTTAGGTCTACATATCCCAGCAATTAATGATTTTACCAAGATATCCAGTGAAATCAGTGGAAAGGAACAAGACAGCACCAAAGGGAAAATATCTGTTTCCTTTTTTTTCGAATGGTAGTTTTTAATAATAGTACTAACCTATCAGTTTTATTGAGTACAATTTTTGCATAAACTTATCCTGAGTTCCACCTGGTGTCCTGCCTCACAAACAAATGACCCAGTGGATCATTTCTAGTTTTCTGTGAACTGGTTTTAACAGCTATTTTCTATTCAGATAACTGAATATCTCTATTGTAATGCCACCCTACCTAGTACTGCCTTTTTAAATTTAATTTACCTGAACTGCCACCACTCCTGCTTGTATTTGAGTATTTATTCCATGCTGTTCAAAACAGAACATGTCCAAATTTAAATGTAGTCATCAGCAGACAGAAAGCAAGATGATCTCACCTGTTCAGAAAAGCATTTCCAAAGCGGCCGAGTTTCCGGAATGGCTTCTTAGGATCAACAACCAGGGCATTCCCAGGAACATTTCCTTCTGTTTCTCCATACATTACAGCAATAAAGGAATCTGTGGTAGGCTCTGGACCAATCCGCATGCCTGGAAAGTCTTGCTCCAGCAGGTATCTGGAGGTGGAGAACACATAAATGTATTTATACACAATAGCTATATTTATACTTAAATATTCTAAAAGAATGAATGATTGGGATCCATGGCAAAAGCAAATACTGACAATTTGCTTGAAAATTCCCAAGGATATGCACAGTCTATAAGAATAAGATTACATTTACTGCATTTCACTATTTCTGTTAACTGGGGAAGGAGGCAGAGGACTGAATTAGTTTTTCACAACATCTAGGTAAAAGGATAAAGTAAATCCCTTTATAAAGACAGTGTGGAAAGCACTCCCTCAACTGCAGCACCTCAACCATTTCAATGGATGCTTTTACCAATGATCCCAGTGCCGTAGGTTACACTACAACACTTGGCTGCTTTTCTGAGGGTTTTCAAGCCTATACTAGTGCTGCTGGTACAAAAAGGGAATGGTTTGAAGCTGCATGTGAGCAGATTCAGTTGGCTGACCCTTGAATCAATTTGGTATGATCTCACTAACTTCAACTCATCCTACCAGAGGCAGAGAGAACCATTACAAGACAGGAAAATTTTACCTGTTTGCGAGTGAGGAATTTTTTTTTCTTTTGACCTACGTATCAAAAAGTAATTGTTAAGTAAGTCAGATCTGCAGAACTTTAGGCCTAACAGTAAAGTACTTCCAAAAGGCATCAAGTCAGGTAGTGCTCTACCACCAGAAACCATCTTGCACCTCACTTTGAGTAGTCCACTAACAGAAGACACAGACAGCACATGCTCACAGAGCCAAGCCCTGGCTTTCCAGACAACGAGGTCTGAAATGAATTAAGTGTATATTTAAGTATTAAAACTTAATGGAACCAGGGCATTTATTTACATAAAAAGGCTGTCTGCATCCCTTCAAGCAGCCCCAATTCCTTCGAGCAAACCTCCCTCCAGCACACACTCTATGACAAATGCCATCCTTCACAGAGACACAGACACTGTGCTAAACACTGCTAAATTTTAAAGCATGGGTGGCATTGTCCTCATCACAACAGCATCATCTTGGTGCTCAAGACTAAAACAAAGTGTTTTCAATGTCACCTTGCAGTTCTTAAAAAAAACCCAAAAAACCACAAAAAAAAACAAAACAAAAAACCAAAAAAAAAACCAAACCAAACCAAACAAACAACAAAAAAAACCCAAAAACCACAAAAAAACAAAAAACCACAATTTCAATCAAGTACAATTTAACTATTTGCATAATCAAAACTGGATTTACATGAGAATTCTTCTTCAGGCACAGGTGGTGGTCCTGCATACAACTACAACACTAGCTACATTTTAGAGCATCTATATTAACACTGTTCTTTTAATAAAGGTTTATTCTGGACTTAATCCAACAGTGCTATGCCTATTCTGCTATAATTTCTTAAATCAATACTGATTTGAGATGACTTGCTGGCTGCTTTTGCTGCAAAAAGCATTTTACATAGTATCTATGCTTGCTAAACAATCTCTGTCTTCAAATAAAGAACCCAACCATTCACAAACTTTATAGGTCAGTGCACAGAATCTGAATTTAAGGAACTAAATATACATCACATATTTCAAACACTGTTTTCCACTAGCCTTAGCCAACCGGCTCCAATTAGCTCAACCTATAATCAGGGGGCATGGAATAGTTATTTGCATGAGATTTCCTGTAGCTTTCTGCTTCCAAAAAAAGAAATTTAAAAAATGCCAATACTGAAACTTCTGAGGAAGGAGGAACATAAGAACAATCATGCCAGAACATGCCAAAGTCAATCTGTTTTATCTCTAGAATAAGCTGTACCTAATGCACAGTAACAGGGAAATAAAACTGACCACCCTCCAAAAGCAAACGAAACAACACTCAAACCTTTCTGCTCACAGAAAGGTTTGTAAAATGCAGCAGATCCCTCACTGTACAAATTAGATCATGAAATTATCTAAATGAAATGAAGACAAAACTTCTTTAATTGCTCACCAGTTGAACCCCTCAAGGAAATCCAGGATTTGCAGGTGTTGTGGTAAACAGCAGAACACCTGAAACACTGAAGTGTGTTCCCACCTCTTCACAAAATATCGCTGCAGACCAGAGTTCTCTAAAACAGGTTAACTCACAAAAGCCACTAAAATTTTACAGATTGGAGCCATCCACAGCTTTGATTTTGAAAGATCAATTATACTTCTGTTTTCTAAAATAAGGTTTTTAACTTGCCATGATAAAATGTTCTATTTCAAACATTGCTTTTCCCCACTGTCCTTCTTTTAAAAGAGAAAGGGTCTCTAAGAGACTTGTAAATAAACTCTTCTCTTGATACAAATTGCTATTCCCAGGCTTCTGCTGACAGAGACAGCAAATCATAAGGCAACAGACAACATATACAAAAAGACGCTCCAAGAGCAGCAGTAAAGAACATATATTGAATCAAATGCACAGGAGTGAAGTCTCATATCCCAGGCCAAGGAAAACTACATGGCGGGATCTAAATACAGGAGCAGACACCCCCAGGGTAACAGGATAATTGCCATCTATTGTAAACTCATAAATTATGGACAATCAGCCGTGATGGTCTTTTAGATGCCTAAAAAAGTAATTTCATGGCCTGCTCATGAATCTGCTGCACTTGTAACACTTGAAAAATTTAAAGAGTTACAAGTACAGAGTACCTTTCAGGATTTCCAACATCTCTGTTTGCTGCTCTAAACTCGATAGTGCAAATTGAGATTAGGTGTTTATTGAAATTACTAAACCACAATAAAGTGCTATTGAACTGCAATGATACTCTCAAGTTAATGTCATAAAGGCGGCTTTAAAAAACAGGCTTTTAGAGCAATAACAATCCAGGAAGGCAAGACCTCCTTCCAAATACCAAGCCCCACCCAACAGTCACAATGCTCTGCCTGGTACAACTATTCAACAGACACAGAAATCACTTTGCAGCACAGGTATTTTCCATTAAGATTAGCTCACAACTGCACATCAAGAACTAGTACAGACTAAAATAAACCTCTTCTTGAGCACTGGCTGTGCTCAAGTGTGATGGGTTTGGCTGGGACAGTAACTACTATGGGGCTGTGTTTTGGATCTGTGCTGAAAAGCGTTGACAATACAGGGATTTCTTCATTACTGCTGAGCAGCTCTTGCATAAAATCACAGCCTTTGCTGCTTCTCACCCCACCCCACCAGCAAGTGACTGAGGGTGAACAAAGAGTTAAGAGGGGACACAGCTGGGACAGCTGATCCCAGCTGACCCAAGGGATGTCCTGTACCATATGGCATCGTGCTTAGCATACAAAGCTAGGGGAAGAAGGAAGAAGGAATCACTTTGGAATGATGCATTTTCTCTTCCTAAGTCACTGCTATGTATGATAGAGCCCTGCTTTCCTGGGAATACCTGAACACCTACCTGCCCTTGGAAAGCAGTGAATTAATTCCTTCCTTTGCCTTGCCTGTGATGCTTTTATTGTACCTACTAAACTGTCACTATCTCAAACCATGAGTTTTCTCACTTTCACCATTCTGATTCTCTCCTCCATCTCACTGTGCAGGGTGTGAATGCTTGGTTGCAAGCTGGAGTTGTGGGGTAGGCTAAGCCAGAACAAGCTGCACCACACTTCTCAGCATGAAAAAACAATTTTACACACAAAAGCTAAGAGCAGTTTTCCGTAAATTGAAAAGCTGCCAATGTTTCTGTAGCAAATGCTACATTAGCACAGGAAAATACCTGGATTTTCAGCATCTGCCATGCTCTTCTCAGGAATTTTCAGCAGAGAAGGAGTTCAAAAAGGTTCACAGGAAGAATGCTTAAAAATAGCCAATGCCCCAAAGACAGTCTAGATCAAACAACAGACATCCTGTTGATTCTTCTCTCTTTGTTTTTACCTGGGCTATAACCTTTCAGCTTTGCCAATAAACATTCATCTATGTTCCTCTACAAGATGTATAGCCAGACCATGGGAAACTAGTTTACAAAGTTCCAGAGACAGAAAAGATTACTCAGAGTTGCAGATACTCTTCATCATCTGAAGTCTAAACGCATTAGCTAGGCCATATTAATGCACAAAAGCAAGTGAGCTGGACAGGGCAGCACTGAACAGGGATACCCTGTGATGCACTGGGAGATAAACTCATGGCTGCTTTATAGGGCTGTTCACCTCCATACTACATCCTGCACCAAGTATTCAGCTTTTTTTTTTTTAAACATGGCAAAACTAGCAGATGTTTGCTTTAGTGTAAGAATTCTGCTCTAAGTAACTCAAAGCCTTCATGTAGAGCTAGTGAAGAAGTCACAGCTTTCACCCAAAGAAACTAAGAGGGACCTTCCTCCAACTTCACCCCCAAATAAACAGAAGCAGATGCACAAGTGATCATACACTACTTGCAGACTCCAGACACCACGCACAGAAAAGGGTGCTTTCACAAAAGTCAGCTCTGGCTGAGTTAAATAGCAGGAAGTTTACAATTTTTAACCTCTGAGTAATACCTGGGAGCAAAGTAAAAGCACAACCTGGCAATCTGAGGAATTTACTTCTGGTTTATCTCAAGCTGATAAATCCTTTAAAAAAAATACACTCTCCTACACTTTTAAAACAGAATGAAAGAAACTACCTATTTGCATTAACTACCTCCTATCTCTTTTCCATACAGTACAATTCTCCTGTCCTGTCCCTCTTTTCCCCACTTTTTTTGCTAAAACAGGCATGAGAAATTGAAACAATTACAGAAGCTGCAAGGCCAAGCAGCTCTCATGTAAGATAACAACTGGCTCTCACCATACTCCCACTTCATTAAACACAATTAGACAAGCATTAACATTGGGATGTATTTGTTTGAATTGTCAGCATTGTCAAATATGTAAATAAAACTATCACCACACTACACCTTAGACAGCAAAACTGACTGGTTTCACTGCATTGTTCCAAGTGGCAAAGCGGATAAACAGCATTGAGTGAAAAAACGTAAGAGCTGTTAGAAACCTGGAAGTGTTTGTTTGCATATCTTAATCCCCAGGGACAGTTAGTCACTGGTACATCAGTGTTTTCCATGAAGACTTAGTGGAAGGAACTGGGTGGATATGGATGTGTCAGAGGTATGAAAATGTGAAGTTCTCACGATAATGTCTCAATCAAAGTAACTCCCCAATGAATATTTGGCAGCTAAACAGAATTATGTTCACACATAAACCCAATAGTAAACACTTAGACCTAATATGCCCTCCTGACTATGAAGTCAAGAAATGTGAACAAAAAGCAGTTTTAATTATTTTGAGCAGTTTTAAATTGTTTATTTAAGATTTAAAATAATGTTTGCTTATTAAAAGGTTTGGAGAAATAAATCCGCTCTAGCCCTACTTCATTCTAAGAAAAATCATCTACAACAAATATAGGATTATAACAGTCTTGAGAGTGTATGAGATTTTTCCATAGGAGATTCAGCCTTTCAGAGGAGAAATTTATTTCTGGCTGACCTGGACATGATAATATTTTCACATCTTCTTCTACGTCTTGCACACAGCATACAAGAACTTATCTTTTTTTGCCCTTCTTTTTCTCCTCTAAACTGCATTTTGAGTAACAGCCACTGTGACACTACTATCTAAATTGCTGCCCATCTTCAGTGGAGCATTTTTTCATGCTGATTCAGATAATTATCTATGCTATAGAAAACGCTGAGGTAATGAATGCTGATCATAGTGAGATCCTTTTGCAGCAATAAAAGATATTCTGCTACAGATTTGGGCTCTACAATCAATGCCTGTCTTCTCCAATACACCTTGTACAAAATTTTTACCTGTTCTGCAAGCAACCTAAAATGGGCACAGCAGAAAGGGGTTAAGAGGGTAAGAAGAAGGGCACATCACAGTAGAAGCCACCTCTTGCATCAAGTCAGGTATTTTAATAAAACACATGAGAAAGCATCTTTGAAAATTTCTTCTCTGTCAAAATTGTCATCTTTGGGCATCTTCATCCAGCAGTGACAAATGCTAAAAAAAAGCTGGCAAGAGCTGTAATAAAGTATAGGTCTTTTCTCATTCAGACTGTACATTAGTATCAGCCAACCCTTTTGCTCAGTATTTTATTGCTACAGTGGTAACAAGTTATTCACAAAGCAACAGTAGCAAAAATACATCTAAGGCACTGCAAAGAATATTAATGTTTCTAAGCACAATATTGACTTGTACTTCTGTCAAATATGGGCAGCTGTAAAGGACAGAAAAGCTGAACGTCCATAAATCAAGAACCTGTGTTCTCAATCAAGGCAAACTCTTATAGGAGGAGGGAACACAGATTTTTCTGTGAATTGCAAAAAACAGAACAACGCTGCTGACAGGCAGAACAAGTTCTGGTATGCACCCATTCGTGACCATTCTGCCTCATCTGTATTACCTGTGCTCTCCCCATCTTGTCCATAAGCCAAGTAACAACACTTATCTGGAAATACATACAGACTAACAATGCAACTGCAATTTTAAAGAAGAAAATGAATGAGTATGCCTACAGAAACGTTGGAAAAATCCAAATCAACAACCCCTCCCCCCCACACCACCTTGTGACTGTCTATGGACATCCTGAAACTAACTTTCTTTTATTTTAATTACAGCCCTATTTCTATTTTTAAAATATTCCTCTGAGCAACACCCCTTTATGTGTTTGTGGGAATTCAGTAATAATCACTAAAGAAACCATGTTCAACATCAAGCTTTCAATTAGTTAGTTGTAAAACCTGAAAAGACACATGATTAGTTCTGTAAACATCTGAAAAGCTCTCAGGTGATTAAAGGTAAACATCGGTATTCAGTGGAGAGGAGAGGTAGGTATTCTGTACTGCAAGAAGAAAATGGTGTTATGGCAAGCCTGCCCATAATCTTTGGACCTGAAAGATAAATATTTGTAAATTTTACAGAAGGACTGTAATAAACTTCAGATATAAGTAGGTCAAAATGTGAACCAAGTGACCCCTCAGTGTCTTTTGCAGAGTTGGGCAAAACCTTGAACTGATTTGTAGGCGGCATGTGAGAGGGAAACTCAAACATACGCAAAATATTTACAGATTCACAGTACTGTGCTTACCCGAGATAAGCTGAAGAGCTTCCTAAAAATGAGTTACTAAGAAACTTAGAAATAAGGAATACAGGAAAGACAGAAAATACTACAACAGGAACAACACTGTTAAGCTGCCTTAGTAGTGATACTGCTTCTTCAATGTAATTGATCAAAATAAAGGCACATGGAAGGGAAGACTTTCCATATACCACGCGTTTTTTGCCCAAAACTCTTGTCACGTTACTCTTCTATGATCACATCCGATCTGTGCATTAAGCTACTTTTGGGAAAGAAAGGGGAGGAGATAAGGTTAAGTGATCCCTCCTGGCCGGTGCAGTCATACCGTTTTAGCACGAAGCCCCTGGTTTTCCTTTGAAATAACTGAGAGATTAAAAGAACTAAGAGGAAGCAGACAACGGCGTTACACTTTCTCAGCAGAACATGAAATAGACAGAATATTCTTGAACAGGAAGCAAGCGGCGAGCTACAGAGAGGGTAAGAGGGTCGGGACCGGCACCGTCCTGGACACAGAACAGGGTCGGGAGCGGCACCGTCCTGCACAGAGCACGGAGCTCTCGGTCCGCCCCGCTCGCAGGGAGGGTCCCTGGCCGCGGGCAGGCACCAGCCCGGTCACCGGCACGGCGCTGCCGGCCTGGGCTCGCAGCCCGCGGGGCAGCGCTGCCCCAGAGCCGCCAGAGCGTGGGAGGGATTGATTTAGAGCAGGCAGCACCAGCCGGGCAGGAGGCGAGCCAGGATGACCGAGCGGCCGGCGGGGCGAGGCTCCCCGGGCGGGGCCGCGCACGCCGGGAGTCACCTACCGGATGAAGGTGGTCTTGCCGGTGCTGTACTGCCCCACCAGCAGCACCATGGGCTTGTTCTCGAAGTCGGCCTCCTCCAGGGCGGGCGAGTGGAACTCATGGAAGCGGTAGTGCTCCTCCAGCGGCAGCAGCTTGCGGAGGTAGAGGTCCCGCAGCCCGCCGGTCACCGTCTGCACCACGTCGGTGCCGCCGCCGCGCTCCCTCCCGCCGCCCTGCTTCCCCAGCCAGCTGAACATCCCGCACTGCCACAGCCACTGCAGCCACCACGGCCACTACTGCCACCACAGCCACTGCCACCGAGCTTCCCCACGCAGCCGCCGCGGGCCCGCCCCGGCCCAGCCCCGGGCAGAGGCGGTGCCAGCAGCGCTGCTCCACTCAGCTCCGGGCCGGGCGGGGCCCGTCTGCCTGCGGTACACACCCTTGGAGCCCGGAGCGTAGGGGGTTTTGTGAAGGGGATGTTGGTCTGGGTTTTTTTTTCCGAATCCGAGGAATTTTTTTTTTTTATTTTTTTTTGAGGCCACAAGTCCGCTTCTGGAGGTTAATGGGGGCTGCTGCTCCTCTCAGCGCCTTGCGGTGAAATCCGGAAACACTTTGACAGCTCCCATCTGAACGCAGAATCGCCCAAATGCTTTTCGTGTTTTTCTGATGATGGTTGCTGTCTTTGGATGCAAAAGAAATGTGTGACTAAGCGCCGTGGTGTTTAGCTACGACATCAGGCAACTGTTTTAAACACAGTGAAAAATCTTAGTATAACATGGAAATCTTTCTGTGAGACATGTGTAGAGGATACGGCCATTAGTTCTAACCTTAGGTACCGGACTGAGTTAAGCCATATAGGAGGATCACCTTGCCCATTGATTTCACAGCAGATTTTAGTGGAGTTCACTACAGATTCACCACAACCTTGGGGAAACCAATAAAGCAAGTATTTTTTGTCCTCTGACATTGAAGTTTGCTCACTAACTAAAAAAAACCCTTGGGATCTCAGTTAAAAGGAGTGGAAATTATTGCTGAAATTGTGTTTAAACACTATATTACAAATGTACCTTTTGTATGACACACCTATGGCTCCTTTGCAGCACTCATATAATTTAAATCCCCTTTTGCTGGTCCAGCACATCTACTGTTTCACATTTTTATCTATGTACCTTTCTTCATCATTTCCATATTGAATACTGCATTTTCTCAATGTGCTCCAGGTCTTTTCTAAAGGCATCAGCAAGTTTAGATGTGCTCTTTTCATCTCCTTCCTCTCTATGCTGTTCCTCAAAGAACAGATGTTAGACTTCAGCAATGCTCAGTTCTGGGCATTTAATCACTTTGCCTTTTCTTGGTTCCTTGCTTTGCATTTTATTTAGGACTGTGCATATATTTTGCAATTCTTTTGTTGCAATTTCCATGCTGAGTCCAAAGATTTTATACCATTTCACATAGAGTCGTGCTGACTGGTTTCCTCATTTTTTAAAATCTCCTTTTCATAGTTTGGCTTTGTATTCCTTTAATTGTCATTACTTTTCTCTCTATGGCTTAATTAATATGTAATTAAGTTATCCTTGTAGTTACTTACACCTTCTCTATTTTGCTTCAGTAATTTCTTTTAAATTAGTCTTGTATCACCAGATTTTTAGAGGTCTGACTGCTCCTAATTATTAATTATCTGCAAAAATATCTGAGCTGTGGAAAACCTAAGTACTGCAGTGTGGAGTGAGGTTCCTTTCTCCATTGTCTGTGGTGCTAAATCCAGTATTTAGTGACTGGAGAACCTTACATAGCTCACATACCTCACAGGGCAGGTACGATACGGCCTCAGACTGTCCTCCCAGTCTCTGGGAATTCATGACTCAGAGCAGGACTGAGGCAGATGCAGAGCCATTGTATTTTTTCAGTCCCTAAATATTTTCCAGTGAATGCCTCAATCAGTTTTTTAAATGCGTAAAATTTTATCAACAAGAAAACTTCATGCGTGCAGAGCTACCTCACTTTGTTTAAACCTGCTGTTCATTAGTTTTGTCTGATCCTCTCTAGGTCTTGTGATAGAAGAGAGGTGCACCGACTTCATACATCTCTGTCTTCTCTGCCTTTCACTCCTCCTGTTCTTTTTCTGGGTTGCAGATTCCTTAGCAATTCCTACCTTGTGTGGAAGGAGGTCCACCTCCTTGATCAGGCCTGACATTTTCCTCTGTATTCTTGTTTGAATGTAGAAAATTGAGATACTGAGTAATTATTCTATGCAAGATTTTTGAAATGGGGTAAAGTGCTTATTGTTCTCCATGACCCTTTCGTGTCTGCTGGAAAGCAGCAGGAAGGGCAGGGAAGTGTTTGCACTCACACACCTCGTTCTGCTTGTCTTCAGACTTCCTGCCTACATGCTTCCTGCTGTCGGTGAAATAATTTTTGCCCTTCAGACAATAAAGCTCTAACTGTATATGGGAACCTGGGAGCGCTTCCAAATTCCCAGGTCTGGCTGTGCCCTCTGGCTACATCCCATCCCACACTGTGATGAGATCCAGCATTCATCAGCATGACTGCTGTCTTTGCTCTCTGGTTTCCATGGGAGATGAACTCTGGGCACACAGTCCCCTGTAGCATGCAGGTGAGTGTTCACTGACCTAAGTGGCAAAGAGAAGGGTTACATCTCTGTGCACCACCTAGGAGGAGATCCTCGACCTTGAGAGCAAAGGAATTTGTAAGACTTCCATTTCTGGCCCACAATAATAGGATTTCTTAACAAAGAACACTACAGCAGAATTGAGGAGCGGGGAAGCCTGTAAGAAACATGGGCTTTTGGATATAAGATGTCAAATAAAACAATAGCATTGAATTAAAAAAAAAAAATAGAAGAGGAATGAATGTAGACTTTTACAGATTCCATCTGTCAAAAACCCAGACTGCTTACCGGAAAGGAGACACATCAATGTCACAACCAAAGTGTCAGAAAGTTGAAAGTTGATGTTCTGTTAACTTCAGTTGCCATACTCCACAGCAAGTTAAACAAATCACATTTGTACAAGTGATATTAGGTATATAACTTTAGTTTTGCTTTGTCTGCGTTTCTTGTGTCTTTTCGATGTAATAATCTCAAACACTTTATCAAAATTAAAGAATGTTTAGTATTTAAATCCATTAATATCCATTAATCCATTAATAGCATTTAAATCCAGCTTGCTAGAATAAATTAACATGAGTTGGTCCTTGTAGAGATGGGTCTTAGTTGTAATCCTAATCAAGGGGTCCCAGGATGCTGGACTAGCTTACATCTAGGTCTGGAGCAGCTGTACTTTCTTCTTCAATAATTTTTCAGCAGCTATGAAATGTCTGCATTTTCTCTTTGTCTTGCTAGTAGAGGAAGAAGCACCTAAAATAAGTGGCTGAAACATGTATTTGGTATGAAAACTATTTATTTGCTCTAACTCCTACTCAAAATAAGTGGTTTATTATATAAATTGAACATTTATTTACATTCACATAAAGTTCACAAATGGCTTCCTTGATTTTGTTTTAGACACAATGGATTTTGTTCTCTGCTGTATTTCTGGACTGGCAATCCTCTGTTTCTATAGCACAGGTAGAACACAAACAGTCAGTGTAAACTTCCTCACACTTCCTTGTCCACACAGTTTGGCCCTGGCCTGGAAGGTCACTTCTGCAAGTGCAGTGGAGCACAGCCTCACCCAGCCACGCTCCTGAGGTTGTCAGCGAGGGAAGCACATTAGTTCATTAAGGAAGAGCTGCTTTTCTGAGTTTATTCCCTCCACTGACAGACAGGCTGAACATTTTTGATGACAAATGAAATGCTATTCTTAGCGTTCTCTGGCTTTTCTTCACTTCCTAATAAAATTCCTTTTCTTCTTCATCGACAGGACTCCTAGATACTTTATTTCATATTCCCGGGTGCTGGGCAGTCAGCCAAGTGCTGGGTTCCCTCTCTGTCAGGCACACACATGCCGTAGCCATCGGGTGGTTTTTGCAGCGCTTGCTCTTTCTTATGCTGCTTTTTCCGCTCCACAGCTGTGCGCAGGGCCCGAAGAATCAAATCTTTGTTGTTCTGCACATTGTAGTAGCTTAGATTCACCAGTTTGTCAAAATTTTCCTCTGAATAGCTCAGATTGTTTATGTAATATGGGCCACAGGCATTGTCAACATCAACCTCACCCTCTGCCATCTCTGAGGGACTGCGCTTCACACCTAAGAGACGAACAATGACTTGGTTAATTTGCAAAAAGAAATTTAGGGTCTGTGTGTTTCTCAGGCATGCACAAATACTGGATCACAACCCTAAACTAAATCAGTTTTTTGCTCAACTCTGCACCGGTGGGACAGCGTATGAACAGGCTGAGCTTTTATCTATCTGCTAGTACATAGAATAAATAGGTTCTTGGAAGGGAAGAAGTCAATTAATTTTGTCGGATTCTGAAGATTCCAGTATGTGCCTTTGACTGCTAAAGGATGGCTGAAGATCCCACCTGTGGGGCAGAGACCTGAGGACATGGAGATCCACTGCTGTGTGCTATCCTGTAATCCTGTAAACCATGTCATGGTTTCACCCCAGCCAGCAGCTGAGCAACACAGCTGCTTGTTCAGTCCACCCTGACCACTACGATGGGGAGAGAATCAGAAGAGCAAAGTGGGAAAACATGGGTGGAGATAAAGACAGTTTAATGGGACAGAAAAGGAAGAACAACATAATTCTCATTCCAGATCCCAAACAAGCACTATACCAGCTGCTAGGGAGAAAATGAACTCTTTCCCAGATGAAACCAGGTTCACATATGCTTTTATGCTTCCTCATAATTTCCACAGACCCTTTGGTTTTCTGACAGCTGGCATGAGGGAAAGAGAGCATTGTCAACCTAGAAATGATAGCTAATATTGTCAGAGAGAGTATCAGAAACACGAGAACTTTTCTGTCAGCCTCCAGTGAGACCATCACATCGCCAAGACGGTGTTACTGTAGCAAACAAGCACCTTCCACAGTCACAGATACCTGCACCACCTGAGCCATCACAGGGAGGTAGGCACAGGGAAAAGTCAGCATCTCACTGACAGGACCTCATGCATTTGGGGAATCTTCCCTACCAGCATGGATCTAACAACACCGATCAAAGGATTCTGATTTTCCTTGAAGGGTCTCTCAGAGTCCAACAGATGTACTCCTCTCACCTTTGCAGACAGAGTTACACTGAACTGGTACCACTGAAATGAAGCAGTCTGTCTCACACAGAGAATTCCCTTTCTACTTGATTGTGGAATAGTCTAATAGTGCAGAAGTTAACCAGTTTGAATATGTCAGTTTTATTTGTTTACTGCCTGACTCTAAATTTCCCTTCTGAACAACCTTATGGATGAGCTCCTATGGAAAAACTGCCTGTTCACGTGATTGTACTAAAACTTCACATGCTGTAGAATTTAGATCTGGGCTAGGGCATGGTACTGAAGCACTATAAATTAAGCTGATCTCTATCTGTCTCTAACAAAGGGCAGACATCCTTTTCCAGCCTCACAGGACCTTCTGCAGCATCCATCCTACTGCTGTGGAGGTCTGGTCTCAGCTGCAAGGTGTCAGTTCTCCCCAAAAACTGCCTGCACAGAGCTCTTTCATGCCAGCTCAGCTGACACTTAGCTCGAGGGGGCATGACAAGGAGCCCTTCTTTCTCTTCCTGTTTAGTCTCGTTTTGCAGCTACCAGCTGAACCAGTTGGGCAGCACAAGCTTGCCTCAAGTGTATGCAATATGCAGATATCATGCCGGTCTTCAAATTAATTTTCTTTATACCCAGCAACATGCCTTTTTAGACTCCTTGATAATATATGTTGACATTTAACATTTGCACATCATCTGATGTATACCTGATAGTAGATACACCTGAGAGTAGATGACTGATTTAGGCTAGGCATCCCTTGTTTCTGGAAATTATTGAGGGGAAGAAGGCAAGCAAACTCCCTCACAGAGCAATACAAAAGAGCAGTGCAGTACAGAAGAGCAGTACAGAAGCTAAGTCACAGCTCTTCTTCTTTCTTCTTTTCTCCTTTCTTTAATTCTCTCTACAAAGGGCAACTGCAGAAAGCAACCTTTCAGTTATCTGATCAGTGGTGAGAGCTGGAATAGAATGGTGTGTGTACATGCATAAATACCCTTTGTCTGTTTGAATACCGTTCAAAACCCCAGCTCTACACCTCAAATGTGCAATGAACTCAACTGATAAAGCAGAAGTACCATATTATTTTTTACAGCTTACTTAAAAGGATAAGAATTGATACAAATGGGACAATAGTTTCTGCATTTATTTTGGTTTTAAATTGAATGTACCATGTACTAACCTAGAACTTCTGGCTTTCAGGTATACTGTGAGGGCTGTGAAGTGAACTCACAATCTGAATTAGGAATTTTAGCATCTGGAGGAGGAGTAACTGAGGCTTTGGTAGCAAGAGAATATTATGATATGTGGGATAAGGACTTAGAATTAATCTGTTTAGAAGTGACTGGCAATGTTGCTATTGAAACTCTTTAAATTTCAAAGTGAACAGACACTGTTGGAATGGCTCAGTGTTATATTTTCATCACTTTACTGTTAAATTTTCATCACTTTGCTAGTTCATGCTTTTGTTTTCAAGGTTATCTGCCTAAATGTAAGCCTGGAAATTATTTTAAACAATGAAATCCTTAGACTCCTTGGAGCATTCTCTAACAGGAGAGGATGACAAGTATGAGAGGAAATTACCCCTGCTAATTTCTGCTACTGCGGATAAACAGAATATTCTTTTCCTCAATTAACTACAATCTGCTTATGAAAAGCCAAAAAAAATCTGAATAGGAAAATATGTGCCAAAGGCTAATCCCACATGCTTCTCTACTGTTCAGGGAAAAATCACATATTTTAAGTTCCTTGATATGGTTCAGATCTAAGCAAAGAGAGTTCAAGTCTGTTATTACAGCATAATCTGAAAAATATACATTATCCAGTAAAAAACAGGAAGAAAGTGGCCACTGGCTCTGTTAATGTGATAAGTAACTTGACTTACCAGGTGCTTTGTATTCCCTGAAGGTGTCATTTACGAGAGGGAAAAATATCACAATAGGTGTTTCTGGGCTCTCTTTATCACCAACAATGTAGCATTCCTTCAGATGTGGAGTTTCCTGATCATCTGGCACCTTTGTAGGGAAAGGAATTCCCTGTCTTGCAAAGTATTTAGAGGCATCTTTCAGGGGCTTGTTGCCACAATAGGAAAACAAAAGAAAAGAAAATATCAGAACATATGGGAAGAACTTTGAATTTGACAAAATCTAATTTCACTGGGAATATTTGTGGGGCAAGGGACAGGTTCTGACAGATTATGGTACATACCCAATTTAGGTGTAGGTTGTTTATGGAGCCAAGCCTTGGAAGGGCAGAGTTAAGTGAGATGGATCTAAGCCCACATGCCTGTCTTTGAGAATCTACATTGGCTGTGTTTCACATTTGGCTGTGAAAAGTTGCCTTTAGACAACTTTTTTATTCCTAAGGAATTTAACATTCCTAAATGCAACCTGTTGTTGCATTTATTTGCATATCTGGTCCTCTGCATCAAACCTTTCTATTGTTGCAGTTATATTGCCCTGAAGGCACATTTTCCCTTGCATAGGAATATGTATGATTGTATTGAGAAATATTAGACAATGTTAAAGGCAATTAGCTTCATTCATTCTACTTCTGACTGCCTTCAAATCAGCTAAAACCACTTATATGTAAAAATGGGCAGGTACAGTTTATGAAATTATTACTTCCTGATAACATTTGTACTGTTCCATAAAGATATGTGACCCCCAGTTAACAGTAAACTGTTAACTTATCTGCACTTCCCAGATATTGGGGGAGGAAAAAAGTTCCTGTGAGTAGAGGATCAGCCGTTCTGGGAGCTCAGGGATGAAACAGGAAAATCAGTGAAGAAGAATGTGCAAGACTCACCCCTGTCTGTGAACCTGAGCTGTAGTTGAAATGCAAAATGACATCCACTTTCCTTTCTGGTCTCATAAGGGGTGGGTAACTGGTAGCAAAGGCAAATGCAGTGTCAATCAGGATGAGGTAGTCTGTTGCTGTTGTCAGGTGGTTGGGCTGGGAGTCCAGCTCACAGTCTAGGAAAGAAGCACATTTTTTCAGAGAAGGTGCCCAATGCAAGGGAAATGCTGAGGAAAGTCTACTGTTAACAGAAAGGGACCTCAGCTTTTCTTGAGCCCTAAACCTACCTATATAGCTGATGGCTGCAGTTCAGGCATTTCTCAGTTCCTCATCTGGCTTCCTCTTTTCACCCTTTATTCTGCAATTTCTTTGGCTTTCCTCTGACTAAAAGGGATTAACTTGGGGCTCAGGAGAATAGACTTAATTCATCCTCTGTGTGACTCTGATGAGGTTGGTGTGTTTTTTTGTTGTTTTCTTTTCTGTTAATATGAAATAAATTGAAATGTCACCTCACTCTCTCAACGCAGTAAGAAGACTAAATATGTTGGGTGTCTTGCTCACTATGAGAACAGGCACACAGCTACAATTTTACATGGAATATCTGGTGCCAGAGTGAACAAAAAAATTCCCTACCTGGATGACAGGGAATACTGTTACAAAGGTTATATCTTATTTAGAAGTAAAACTGTAACAGGAAACAAAGCTCCCTGCCACATCCCTTGAGCACTGGCCAGGCAAAAGACAAAAAGTGTATGGTAGCACCAGTGCCATGCTCCAGGCACAGACACGTGCTGGGTGACTAATTGGGATTCTCACCTATCAGTCACTAATTGATTCTCACCTACCAATCGTGAAACTTCATGAATTTTTATAAAGAACTTGTTTTGAAGCCTTTCCTGCTACCTAATTTTAGCTTTCAGTAACAAACAGCTTCAAATGCTATCAGAATGAAACAAAAAAGCTAACAAAAAAGTTAGCTTGATAACTTTTTAAGGATTATTTCTTTTTCACAAGGATGGTTTGAGCTATAACTCAAAGCAGGGTGTTGTTACCATACCTTTCCACTTGGAAAACTCGCTCTCTAGGTAGTTGTTGTTCATCTGGAGGCCTTTCAGGAAGTTATGGATTTCTGAGGCTGCTGGACGTAACATCGCGACATCTCGGAAAATCTCTGAAAAGCTGTCAGGAGGACAAACCACTCGAGTATCCAGCTCGTTTGGTCTTGTAGGGAATAGGGCTTCATCATCTGCAGAATAAAGAATAACAGTTTATATATGTGGTTTTACTCTTGAAGTCAATCTGTGCATTCATCCTTCGGTGTAATATTTTGGAAAACTTGGACTTCTTTCTCTTTTTACTTCCAGGATTTTCACAAATCCCATGTTTTTTTTAGCTAAGCTTTGAAAAATCCCTTCCTTCTTCTCACTTCACAGTGACAAAAGCTTTGTTTGTGCTGCAAAAGAGTCCACCTCACCTACTAGAAATTTCTTTGCTTTGCTATGATTTTATCCATTAAATATCTTGCACTTAACTTTGTCTTCCTTTGCTACTCCATGCCACATTTGCTCTCTCAGACACATAAAAAGCCACACAATAACAATCTCTCAGCCACACAAACATAATTTATGTCCCTCACTAGCAAATACAAAATCCTTGATTTAACAACCAGAAATTACTCCTTTACAAGTGCTAGAAGATAAAATAAGTAAGCTCTTTTGAAATACTTCTCTTCCTTGTCATCTTTTCTTTGTAATGTGTTTGTCTTGTGTATTTGTCCTTGAATCTGACCCTGCAGATCTTTCTTAATTTTGTATCGTGCTTTTCAAATCTCGTCCTTATGACTAGTTTGGAATGAATTCCAGTAGTACTGAAGTTTGTGTCAATGTTTTGTAGACTTCAGAGGTACAAGGATGTTGTTTGCTCTCATTTCTCTGATGCTCCTCTGAGAGAGAACCTGGAAGATTGTGGAATGCTATGTGAGCATCTTCCATCTACAGGGATATTTTTTCTCTAGTTTTACCCTTGTGCTCAGAAAACATATCATAAGAGAGCCATTGTCTCTTTTATTTTTCTGTGGTGGATCCTGTGGGTTCTTTTCATGTGTAACTGAAATAATTGCCATATGTAATACAAGGCATGAATTCCTTCTGGTTTACATGTGGATAATGGAAATTCCTGAAGAGAATGTTAAACGGCTTTGAAAAATTCAGTAAGAGAGTGGCAGCACAGAGGGAAAAATAATCAAGTAAGAATAACCCACCTATGTCAGTAATTTTGTCTCGTGTCCATTTGTGCCAGAAGTCTTCTGAATTAACAGATATATACCAAGCATCCATGAGATTCAAGGAAAATACACTGCTCCAGATCCCTGTGGCATAGAATGTGTTTGACAGAAGATAAATGGGGTGCAAAGGAATTTGATGTAAACCTTTCAAATAACTATGTCACTGGATATTTCAGGGAACAGGGGCAGAAACGTCCCTGCATCATTCTAGAGAAAAAAGTGCCAAGGTGTAGAAAGAAGGTGGTGACCTGACAGCATTTCTGATCACAGAAGGGAAGAGCTGGGTCCTTATCTGAAATTGCAGCCAGGGACAGAGAGATTCTAAGTTGCTTCCTTACGCCTCACCATTAGCTGTAGTGAAATCTCCACACAAGCAAAAAGTTCCAACTTCTCAAAAACCCCTGAAACTTCCTTTTTTCTTTATGCAGTTGGTGGAAGCAGAAAGAACAATGAGGCAAGAGATTGCTTTTGCAAAGGGAAGGAAGATTTACTTACTGTTTTCACTTTTTGATGCAAGAGGGAAAAAAAGATAAATATTATGACCTATTTGTACTCTGAAATGGAAATTTTATCTTAAGAATTAATCAGGGCTAGATGTGGCAGGAACTTTGTAGATAAAAAGTGCTTTTTAGAGACCCAGGCTGAAGAAGAAACTGATGATTTAGCTCACCAGCAATGATACACAACTTTTGTTGCTGACAAATAAATATATATATTGTGAAGGTCTCATGTCAGTAAGCATAACCACAGACGAAATCAATAAATCTGTTAAGATGAATAAGATCACAGAGAAAATGAAAAATCCTGCAGAGTGTGACCTGTTGTGAGTTCTGATATCTTACCATATACTGATCCTGGCAGATAAAAACACAATAGCTGTTTAATTTCAGAAGAGGGGTTTGTATAGGAGCAGATTATATTACATTACTTTTTTGTAGAACAAGAAATCACCTTCCAAAAAGCAGATTCTGGATTCTGGGGCTTTCTTCATCAGGCGACCCATGAAGAACTCGCTGCCAAAATCTTCTGCACGAATGAAGGCACCATATTTTGGGAATCCTACCTCATAAGGGGTGAATTCCACCCATTCTAAAAGAAAAGGCATAAAACAGACTGATTGCAGCAGCAGAGGCATAATTATTTGAATAAAATGTTATATTGGTCAGGTTAAGGAAGACTGGTCTCTAATTTAAACACACTTTGCAAGCAAGCATTTATTCACTGTACATTTCACAGTGGTAAACATGCAGAACAAATTGTCTTCTTACATCTATGTCTCTGTAAACTTTTTGACAGTTTCTACAGAAGTGCATAATGTCTTCTATTGTCCTGTTTTTGATCCTGAATACTGAATTATACTAAGGTCTTTCAAAATATTAACAATTAAATTTCTCCTCTGAGGTGGATTAGCCTTTCAGAATATTTGTGCACTGAACTGATATCCTTATCTAATCCTAAATTAACCCCAATTGGGATTAAATGTTAAATGCAGTTCTGGAGTATTGTTACCTCTAAAATCCTGGTCGCTGATTTTATCCTTCACATTGAGAGAGAGGTAGATGGGCAGGGGGTTTTGACCCTGATTTAGTGCCTGCTGCTGATCTGTGAGCTTATGGCAGTCCTCCTGTTTTGAAGAATGACAGTAGCTGAGGACAACTGGATGACACAAAGAGCTTCCCACTTCATCTGAACCTGGGTTCTGACAATGCAGTGTATACATGACTCCAAATAGGATGCTCCCCAGCTGCTTAGCTCAGAGAGGTGCTGTCATCCCTATCCCTGCCCCTCCCCTGCCCCAACACTTCAGCGCACAAATAATTCTAGATTCGTATGTTGAAAGAATATGGTGAGAAGAAAATGCTGTTACCCACATTTTTTATTTCAGAAAAATTGTCTGGGGATGTTTGAAAAGCACTCTTGACAAGGAAATATTTCATTATGAAAGATTTAAACCCCTCTCTGACTGCCCAGAAAAACATCTTTTCCTCAGACCTGTGACAGAGACAAGGCTCATGCAGAGTTAATGTTCAGCAAGCCTTGGCCCTTCTGCTGCAGAGCTCAGGCAGGGTGGAAAGGGCAGGATGGTTTGGGAGCAGAACCAAGGTTTGTGAGTCTGCTCCTACAAGCAGAGCTGCAGGTGCTCCCCCTCACCAGAGGAGCCTCTGGAAGTTTGGCTGTGCCAGCAGTGCCACCAGGCTTCCCTTGGGCTATTGTTGGCCAGGGGACAGGTCTGTGGGGACACTCACAGCTCCCTGCTGAACACAATCCCACAGAGTCTCTACCACTGTGCTGTGACCAGGCAGTAGCAATGTGGATGTGTGGGGGGTTCATCATTATGCAGAGTAATAATTTCTCATTCTAAAGTATAAATGATATAGCAGGAAAAAAATATTCATGAAGATTAAAATAGAGCCTGGACACAGCTCTTGATGGAAATGTTTGCAGGCTGATGTCTTATTAACAGCTCAGAGATACTGTCTTTGAGCTTGTGATTTTCCTTTGCCCCGCCTTATTGTGCAGCTCTTTTAAAAGAACAGCAGGATTTTCATTCAAATATTTACATGTGAATTCACAGAATCACAGAATGGTTGGGGTTGGAGGGGCCCTTAAAAATCACTTAGTTCCAATCCCACTGCCACAGGCAGGGACACTTTCCACAAGACCAGGTTGCTCCCCATCCAACCTGGTCTTAAACACCTCCAGGGACAGGGGGTCCACAACCTCTCTGGAAACCTGTTCCAGTGCCTCAATACCCTCATAGTGAAGAATTATTCCTAATACCTAACCTAAACCTACCCTCCTTCATCTTAAGGCCATTTCTCCCTCGTCCCACCACTAAAAGCCCTGGTGAATAGTCCCTCTCCAACCTTCTTGTAAGCCCCTTTTAGATTCTGTGAGGAATAAATTAAAAGTTGTTCATACTGCAAGTTTCCTGCTATTTCTTTTCATTTCCTTCCTTTCTGTACCAGGTGTGATGTTAAGTTCTGGATAATACAGCCAACAAACATAATGAATGGTACTGCCAAGGCCCATGCTTTAGGCATCTATATGATAAACAAACAAACAAAAAACTCTGGCATGTGTTGCCCAGAGAATTTGTGGAGTCTTCAGCTGTGGAGCTATTCAAAGCCCATAGTTCAGGGTAGCTGGCCCTTCCTAATCCTGCTTGGACAAGATGAACTCCAGAGGACCCTTCCAACCTCAACTAGTTTTTGATTTACTGTCTTTCCTCACTGCTGTATTCACTAGATATTCAAATCTGAAGAGGAAAGGTGCTGTTATTGTACCTTATCATGTAACATGGTTTCAATTATGAGTCCCCACAGATCCGTGAAACACAGCTGATGTCCTTCCTGTTTCCTCTGGCACAGCTCTTCCAAATAGTATTTCAGACGATCAGGGGCAAAACAAGTGACAAACTTATTTTTAAGTACATGCTTTCGGGCATCATTGAGGGTTTCCTTGAGATCCTTTTGGGACCACTCAGGATCTTCGTACAAGTTTGACATGGTCCTAAAAGAAAACCAAACAAAATAAAACCTCACAAGGAAAAGTGTGAGCGCCTGAAGCAGAGCTTTGGGAATTTGTGGAGATTTGTGTATTATGTCTTTATTTATATGAAAAAACCCCATGTGTTTGGTACCATCCACATATTTAATTAATGGCAAATGCAGGAAAATACCCACTGAAAGAAACAACAAGCAAAAAAGGCCACAGCAGAAAAAGAAAGCCTTTTCTTCATAGTTAAAATCATATAACTCAAGATCAGTCCTTGAGGTCAATTATGGAAAATTCCTGTGTTCTTATCTCGGTCTTACCATGTTGTTCCAGATAAACCAGTGATGTATGAGACACAGTCCAAGACATTCATTTCCTGCACACTGAGGAGGTGAGCATACAAGGCTGTCAGAGCTCTGGTTCCACCTCCTGTTGTCATGATTGCCACTACAGGTACCTATTCAATCCCAAAATACAAGCAGTTAGTGACATAGTCTGAGAAGGGACAGAGACAATCCTTCTCTGGTTAGAAGGAGAAATTTACAGCACTGATAAAGTACAAAAATATGCCACCAGTTCAATGTGAAGAAAAACCTGAATTAATAGTGAGGCATGTAAGGAGTAAGAAATACTTAATATTTTCCTCTGTCAAACAGCTCTGCATTAGAACATGAAATCCATTATCATATTTTCAGTGCTCTGTTTGAAAACCATTAACACAGAGCAGCAAAAAATTAGAGGAAATGGTACCCTCTTTCGTCTGAATCAGATTATTATCAGATGCAATAGACCAGAAAATATCAGTCTCACAGTTTCCATGTGAGCAGTAATAACTTCTCTTTTCCTGAAGTTTGCTGAAACTATTGTACAGTTATTCCACAGGCCATATTAGAAATGTCATGACTGATGGATTTAAGAGCACAGGTCAGTTCAGGACCCCTGAAACCAGAGGCTGGTGACACCATTCCCTTTTAAAGTTGCTGGAGGGAAAGAGAAACCATGCTTGTTCCACCTACTACATATGTACAGTACAAGGTATGCAAGTGAAATGCAATTACTTGCTTCTGTGATCATACAGAGATACAGGGACTGGCAGTCTTAGAAAACTAATTAATTCATAAACATGAATTGGTTTCTTTAACAGTAAAGACAGCTACTGGGCATTGGAGTGAATGAATGTCATGTACAAATCAGAAGAATATAGCGAGATTGTATGCTCTGCAGGGAAGTATGGGCTCTACATCAGAGGGGAGGGAGTGACCCATGGCTTAGTGCTGGCATTTAAAGGCAGAATCTTGTGTCTGAAAAGTCCATCTGTGCAAGAAAAGCTGAACTCAGTTTAGGTCAAAACAAGAAAAATTTATCGTGTCTGCATTTGAGTTTAGGCTTCACACTCCAGTCATGGGTGCATAATTAAAAAAAAAGAAACCTGATTTTCCCCTGCCTTAAACCTCTGTTATCAATCCTGTTTGCTGAGCAAGAATGTGCTGAGCAGATGAAGTCAGACTAGCAGCATGCTGTGCTCACACAACAGAAACCTAAATTGTGGCACAAAGGGTAAACAAAATAAAATCCAGTTTTAACTGTGAGGGAATGAAGTGCTGAATCCACTGTTCAGATCTGGCTAAAAAGAAACTTTGTCCTTGGTTCTGAGAGCACCTAGCCCTTCTCTATGTTATGGGGCAGACTGCTACTGAACACAAGGCTAGATTGTCTAGCTTCAGGGCTACATGCTTTTTATTCATGTGTCTGATGAGTACTACTCATTTCTTTCCTAGAATTGAGAAAGTAAGTCAGACACTAAGAACTCAGCTGTAGCTTGTACATGAAATTACAAGGTTTCCAAAAAATTGTGACCATCAATGCTATGTTTTGACACTCATCTCTGCAGAAAGCAGAGAATAATTATGTCTCAGATACCTCATTGTCCTGCAAGTCCTCTTCCAGGTGGAGAATGTTCTTCAAAGCAGCTGCAACCACCTTCTTCCTCTTCCTCATGAAATCCTGCTCCTGGACACACAGATCAAACCCCAGGCGTACATCTAGGTCCTCCTGGCTGCAACAAGGATCAGGTATCACACATCACATTTCTAGTCTAAGCCAGCATTTCAATTGCTCTACTTCATAAACAGACATGCCTTCACTACCGGGTCTAGATAAAGAAAAGAAGGAAGGTATCAAATGTTCTTTCTTGTTCTTGGAGAAAAACAGTGCATCTGCCTTTGAACTGAAAGGAATTTTTTTTCTTCCTGCCAAAGATGCCTGGAATTAAATATAGCTACAAGTAACAGGCGCTCCTTTTCAGACATAAATCCAGAAGCCTGCAGAGGGCAGTGTTTCAAAGGTGGCTTTTAGAAGTTGTACAAACTTTGATACCTGTGAAACGTTCTGCTGAAGTTGTAGATTTGCATGATCAGATGTTCTCTTGATGTTTATAAGCACTACATTTGTGGTTTAAAAGCTGCTCTGAAAATCTTGCATAGGCGTTCTAAGGAAGAAGTTTTTCAATGACAGCTGTAAACTGTATGTATATTTCATAGTATATTTACTGAAAATAAACAGATTGATGGAAAAAGCACCTGCTTTTGTGGAAGTTCTCTTCTGTTACAATATGGTACATAATGTAACATATCCATCTTATAAATTTTAATAAGGTCTGAACAATATTCCAAAACACACAGCGTGTTTCCTTGGTTCCTCACCTCATTGAGTTTATTTGCATTTATCTCTTTGAGTAGGCATTAAAACAATAAATGCGGGTACATTTAATTATTTCAATTTTTTTTTCACATATTAGAGTACCCAGGCACTCTTATTTTTATCTTTTAGTGGGAGAAAACAGTTAAAGAGACTTTTTGGGAAACAGAAAGGGTTTTTTTCAATTAGTTTAGAAATGTTGCTTTTATTGAGAATTTGCATTTGGTAATAAATAGTAGAGGTATCAGCATGTCTACAGTAGCCCTTACCATGTAATATTGATTGCAGCACAGTATGAATAGAAAATTGGTGTGTTCTTTATAAAACATTTTCTTAACTCCCCGTCCCATTAGAAAAACTCCATTGCTGAAAATCTTTGCATTATGTACTGAGTGCATTTTATTTTATAGTCTGAAATGAGGATGGACCAGCATTCAAGGCAAAGGCAGTAACAAAGGGATTGGAATTTGATTTACAACTATCTAAATACAAAGAACCAAGGGGAAAACCACAGGTATCTTACCATTTTTTCACCTTAAGGAGCAAATCAAATTTTCTGTGCTGGAAATCGAAAAGGTAAAATGATGAATATTGATATTTTATTTAGCATAGCCCCTTTCCCCCACTCAGACTGAGATGTAGATCTTTTGGGTCATCATTACACCTACAAAACACTAAATCTCAAAAAACTAAGATCTCAATATTTTAGTAGTATCCAGAGATGTGCAATGGTTTAATAGATGAAGACTTTAGTGCACTACCATCTGTAGTCCACATGTTATCTCTCTCATAAAACTCAGTGTAGCTTGCCTGGTACTAGTTAGCTACACAAATAAATACCAGAAGAGCTGCAGTGCTACAGCTCACCTCCCTGGAAGGATCCACCACTGAGGATGGGTTTTGAAAGCAGAGCCTCTCTCTCACATAACAATGTCAGGTACAAGGGGAAGCCAGAGAGGCTGAGCACCCCACATGGGTGGCTTGGGTTTGCTTCCAGGGGCAGTGTGCCAGGCTGCAGCCTCACCTCTGTCCCAGTGGCACCCAGTCACTTCCAGCCCTGTACATGGGCAGTACAAGGAGCATGAGCAACAGCTTAGGCATTTTTCTTCGTCCCCCTCTACCCTTGGATTTCTCATTTTATTTTGCTCCAAATAATTCACTTCACTATGCATTGCCCTAGATTGGAGGGAGGGTAGAAAACAACTGCCTCTGTATAAAGATAAGTGGCCCTTGGTTTCTGCTTCATGCAAATCAGGAGGAATTTCAAAAAGCTTGCAAAGTGTTCTCCCCATGGCCAGCAGATACTCACCTCACCAACTACTTCCTGCTCGGAGGGGAGTGACTTCAGAGGGATTGTCAAGGGGACACTTCTCCTCCTTGGTCCACATGACATGCAAGCACACTGAAAAGGAGCATGGAGTCCTTTTTGGTTAAAACAGAAATGTTCTCCTCTTGCTCCCTACTCACATGTAAATGTCAGGTCATGGAACTGTCTGTGTTGTCTACCATGTTCTGGGGTAACGTACAAAGGTGGGAAGCTTCCTCTTCTTTCTGAGTGCAACATCCAGGGAGGGTTGCTTGTATCTGGCATAGTGGAAGAAAGTGGGATCTGGGAGAGGGGAGTGGGAGTCACAGCCCACAGAAATTGTCTTGGTTTCTTCAAAGGATCCTCTCACTGTAAATGTTAGTTCATTCTCTAAAACAAAGAGATAAAATGCATACACTAAGTTACTTATAATTGTAAAAAAAGAGGGGGAAAAAAAAGAAGCAAAAGGTAGCTTTGAAGAAATTCCTTGTCCTCTTCCTTTGTATTCTGAAAGCTATCTTCTAAAAGTGATCCAAACCCCAAACATTTCAGGTGATTCTCTCATAATGTACTGAGCAAAAAGTCGGATGGGAATGTGACACAGATGGCACCAAATTTTAGATTGCTGCTTTTCTGTTGCAGTTTCATCACAACACAGTGGATACAACCAGGTACTTTGCATGGTAAATCCTCCTCATCCCAGGGCAAATAACAAGGTGAAGAAGTTCTCAGTCCCCTAAAATGAGACCTGACTCTTATGAGCAGCAGATGACCCTATTTATATTAATAACTTAGCTAATCCTGCCAGTGTGCGTTATGCATGCTCTGAGATTGCCTACCAGATCCAGCCCCTCAGGGGATGTGGGCAGAGGAACTTCTAGATTCTGGATCTTGACCAGGGTCAGGCAGGAGCCAGCTGCTGAGTGGCTAACCCCTGCAAAAAATGAGGTATTTCTGTGCATATGCGTAAGTCAAAGTGACAGAGATCCTGAGCAAAGTTAATGCCATGGACTACAACACCTGAGGAATTAAGCTTCTTCAGGGTTTAGCAGTACTGCAGCAGAGGTTTGCAGAATCTCAGCTTGGGTTTTAGATACCTTCTGATTCTAGTTGTTTCTAGTCTGGCACAAGACTCTCCATGAAGTCAGAAGTCAGAACCCTGAACCTATACCTGCTGCAGGACTGGTGGCATTCCCTAGTGCAAATTTTGTACAAATCACCTTAAATGTGATCAGTTAGAGCCTTAGTATTTTGCTGATGCAATGTCCAGGCCTTGTTAGAGACAGAAAAATCACCAATATTTGTTTTAAGAGGTAATAATCTTACCTGAAAAATGCTTCTTTTGCCTCCTGCTGTCCAAGTGAACTTCCAAGCAGGCTTCTTCACGACGCTACGGTAGGTGTGATGAGGACAGAGAATTAGACAACTCATCCAGCCATCTCACCACCAGTGCTGGCAGATGTTGAAAGGATCATTGTAGGAAAGGTCATTGTTTGAATGTGGGGGCCAGCTGTGTTGGACGCTTTTGCCAGACACAGTGAACGTGAGAATTAATTTATTGTCACATGGGAAGATGGAGCTATGCTAAACACATTGTCATTTTCAATGGATGCAGACAAAACAAGGGAAAGTTATCATAGTCAGAAGGCTCCTCTAAGATCATGCTGGTCTCCTTAAAGATAAAGCCCCTAAGAGAAAGTATCACTAAAGAATAAAGACTTTCAATGTTTCCCTCACTGACATTATAGTCAGCTATGGTAAGGAATGATGTGGGAAAGAACACAAAAGAACAAAACATTATTTTACCACTATTGCCCCATTTGTGATGATGGTTTCAGGAGGACCCTGGCTGGAAAACAAGAACAAAAAATATATATTTTAAAAACAATATGTTCTGGATACTGTCCTGAACAGGACACATTATTCTCTCTAAATTTTTAATTACTATTATTTTCTTTACTCCTTCTTATTATTTCTGTAAGTATTCTCCCTTGACACTAGATGTCACATAATGACCCAGCAGAAATTATTAAATTGCTGTGAGGCACCTGGAAAGTCCTTACAACAGCCTTAGTAACACAGGCATGGCACAACCTTCTCCTCAGCCATGACTTTCCCAGAGAACACTGTCCAGTAAATCTGCAGACTTACTGCAGTGGGATTTGCCAGCCAACTCTGAACTATGTAAGACAAAAATCTTAAGAGAAAGTCACAGAATTATAAATTCTAAAATTCTAAATTATAAAATCATGGTGTTTTTCCTTTCATTTATTAATGCACAAATTAAGTTTGGAAAAAATTGTCTCTGGCTATTAATGTGATACTGGATCTACAAAAGGTTTCTCTACACTAATGCATAACTCCAACCTGCCAATAATAATGGGGTTTTACTCACATGGTCTCCAATACAAACTCAACTTCCAGCTCCTCCTTCCCCTGAAAATAAAAAAACAGAAGCTGTCTCAAGCAGCATGTGCAGTGGTTTTCAAAGTGACCTTAATTTTTGCAAGCACTGTGTCCTTCACATTTAAAGATATTCTGTTTTGTATTTGCTATTATCAGCATTAAATGACCGAGGCAGCTTTTTCTTCCCCAAGGAAAAGTTCTCAGTTGTACTTGCAGAACGAAGGGTGTTTGGTGCTTATAAATCTCCCAACAAACTTATTTCACGCTTTCTTCTCTGCCAGCTTCCATGTGCTAAACACGATATGCTAAGGCTTAGTGTTTAGGAAAATATTGTGGAAATTGGCCACTTCCCTGTACTTGCATCGTTTTGGTTTTTATAGTCTTTGTGAGGATTAAATGAACTGTTATTTTCTATCAGATTATTGAAAGTGCAAACTTCCCTAAAATTGCATCTACTCTGGGGGCTTGGGAATTTGGCCATGACCTGTGCCAAAGGAAATCAACAGGAATTTGAGAAGGCCATCTATTTTGTCACTGATGTGCAGTTTCCAGGATTTTAATAAATTTTGCTGCATTTTAACCACCAAGCTGGTCCTAGAGCTAAAACCAGAAGAGACAGTACACCTCTTTAAACAGAGGGGAGAGAATAGACATCAAGCTGTATGAAGTGTCTGACCAAGCTCTTACCTCTGAGTTTAGTGGGAATACTTTAAAAACTCTTTCCCCAAGTGGGATCCTAGCTACATCAAAAAGCACAATTGCACGGTCATCATCATGAATGATGTCATCATCAGAAACAGTAATTTCCAGAACATTCTGGGAAAAGAAATGAAAAACATCCAATTCACTAGCATCTATAACCTACAAGAAGCATGACATTCTGCAGCTCTTCCAGGCCTAGTGTCTGCTTTACATAGAGGAAATAGAAAAGTATTGATGAAAAAGTGTGAGAAGGAAGGGTGAGAAGGTGAGTGTAAAGAACCAGGTCTTAGTCTTATCAATTAAAGCTGAACTGAGATTTCTTGGGTCAGCAGTTATGCTTTTAAGTAGACCTCATAAAAAATGCAGTCTTCTAGGGAGGAATATGGATTGCCAAAAGTCCTATATTGCTTCATATCATACCAGCAGGGGCAATAGAGATTACTTCATATCAATAATCACCTTTCTAGGTCCTTGGACATTCTGTTTTCGGTCACCTGTTCACAGGTATTTGAGTGTAGTTCAATTATCAGCAGCGAGCTGAGTAAAGATCTTAATCATACTAGAATTTGGCTTATCTCCTGCCATTACTTCATGTCCTTTCAGAAAAAAAGATGTGTTTTTCTGTTACAGTGTAATTTTATATTTTCACTTCAGTTTCTCTGTGTTGTCACTGTCATGGGTACCATCAGCCTTCCCCAAGGAGGTCAGACTCATTACCCATACATAAATAATAACTATCTGTTAGTAGTAAATTGGATTCCAGCAAAGACAGAATTGTTTTGCTTCAGCTTGCATGGGGAATTTTAAGTAAACTCAGAAATGCACTGGAAGACATTTCTAGTTTAGGGGTTTTGGGATAAACTGAAAGACACTGCGCAGAGATGAAAAATAGAGGTTCTGGGCTGTTTACCTTGACTTTTCTCTGTACCCGGAAGTAGAAAGTTTCATTCCACACAGGATTCCTGCAGTTTTTGATGGTTTTGGTGTGGAATATTTCATCTGAAGCTGTTGGCAACCAGAGCCTCACATAACAATCAGATTGGCTTACTGTAGAAACAGAGGCACAAAATATCTGGCAGGCATGATACAAGCAGTGGAGGTGTTGAAATGCTCTACAGCTTCAACATGAGTGAGAGATGGCCAGTTCTTTCTGAGAAACATTGGCCAAACCAGGAAGATAGAAATCACAGAGCTGGATAAAATTAATATGTTTATCACAACACTATTTTTAATAAGCAGTGTATTCAAACAAGTATGCACAATCTTATACATTCAAAGAAAAAAATACAATCCTAGCTAGCAAATAGAACACTGTGTATATACAGGAGGCTTGTATTGCTCCATATCAAAAAAATTTGGCAGGTGAAACTGTGACAGAGGCAGCAGAGCATTAACTTCAGACTCTGAGAGAGATTGCGTATAAATTGTCTCTGTAGCAATTTAACTTCGTGAGAAATATCAAAAGAATCAGGTTTAAGTCTGATTCAGATAACAAATGTCTGACATACCTGGTAATTAACTCTTTATGACAGAAAATTAATTATTCCAGTGACCTTGATAATCGTGTCCCTAGGTGGGGTAGGAAGGGAGAGGCTTACCAGCAGTGCAATTGCTGCTTCAGGAGCTCAGTAGGAACTGGAGCCTTTTCCTGGTGTTTGCTGATGCCTGAAAGACCTGAAATCTAATTCCTACTTCACATTTCTTCCTAGGAGAAGTGAAGTGGCAGAAATGATTTGCATCTTGTGGATGGAGGGAGTGGAGTGAGGCTGCACTTGCTCTACGTTACCATCTCCCATAGATCCTGAACCAAAGAGATTCTCAGACCTTGGACAGGAACTTTTCCATGGCAACTAGAAGGGTTGATCCATCCTGTTCTGTGAACACAGGCTTTGGCAAGAAAAGAGGAGGAGTCTGGTGCCGTGGCAGTCAGCAGAGAGAACCATCTCATGAGCAGGGAGAAGAGCACCTACTATCTGTAAACATGGTACAGGTCTTGAGTCAGCTCCTCGAGGTTAAAAGGGAGTTCATCCCCATGTCTTTGTTCAGGATACATTGCTTTGGGATATTTTGCCTAAAAATAAGGTGTTGCCTGAAATCCAGAGGCCCTGTGACTGGAACATCCTCAGGGGAGCAGGCCGGTCAATTAGGGAGATCCCCATGTAACACTTCATTCTGAATCTTGAAGGAATTTCTTGATACTGCCCAGAGTTTTCACTCTAGAAGGTAGTAGATCGCCTGTCTTTGAAATTATTTCCACTGACAATGTTTCAGAGTCTCAGATTTTAACATAATAGAGGTGACAGGATAATATGTTGATTTTGGCAATGACCAGTTTAATATTAATTTACTAAGAGCGGGAGGGCTGTGCTGCTGATCTCTCTGATAACTGCAAGTTCTTCCCTCACCGTGCTGCCTGACAGCCTGCTGAGCTGTGATGTACTCATCCTGATAAATGGTATCACTGCCTCTGATCTACAGAGCCTGTGCAATAACCAAGAACTAAATGTGGCTTCAGGGCATCTGGACCATCCCTCCTCTCATTAACACACATGCAACTGCCAATCTCGAGTGTTCCAAAAACGTGAATCCAGCATCTCCAAAACTGCCTAAGTGGATGAGGTGGGATGCAATTCAGAAATTAACACTTCTGAACTGATTTAAGACATAATTTCTCTACCTTTTAGTTTCTAGCTATCTTAGGGTGTAGGAAGGAGACATTTCTATATTTTTGCTGAACTTGCAAAGGTACATTATTTTCTTTTCCTTTCTTTTTCTTAGAGGAAACCAAAATGGTGTTGAAAATCAAAAGCTTTGCCCTTATTTTAAATTTCATTTTTCATCACACACTGTATAAATTAAGGCTTGTGATAGAAGGGAGAAAGCTGGCAGTGCAAAATCTCTGAGACAACAATGAATGGACAGCTGCAGCAATTATGAATGTCTTTTGCTACTATTTTATCTGGAACTTACTTATTTTCTGGAGTGTTTGGCAAAATATCTTCCTGAGGCTACTTTCTAAAATTACTGTTCAGTATGCATGTTGATTTCATAAATATTTATGTAAAATCAGCTATTGACAATTTTTTGTCAAACTGATGAAGTATAGGATAGGTAAATAGAAAGTAAGGTGGATTAAAAAATGGTTTAACTACCAGGATCAAGTGGTTGTGATCAGCAGCACAAAGTGGAGTTGGAGGCCAGTCTCTACTGGTGTACCCCAGAGGCTGGTAGTGGGGCCAGTGGTGTTTAACATCTGTATTAACAATGTGAATGATGAGACAGAGTTCAGCTTCAGCAAGTTTGCAGGTGGAGCAAACCTTGGGGGAGTGCTTGGCACACCAGAAAGCTGTGGGGGAGTGGTTGACACATTCCAAAGGACCTGAATGGCAGGTGGGAGGACTGGCCAACGTGAGCCTCATGAAGTTCCCTGAGGGAAAAGCAAAGTCCTTGAGATGAGGAGGCAAAACCCCAGCACCAGGATGGACAGGTGGACAGCAGCTCTGCAGAGAGGCATCTGTGCATGTTAGTGGACACCAGGTTGAACAGAAGCCAGTGAGGTGTCCTTGTGGCCAGCAAGGCCAGCAGCCTCCTGAGCTGAATCAGGAGTGTTGCCAGCAGCTGGAAGGGTGATCCTTCCTCTCTGCTCAGCACTGACAAGGCCACATCTCTGGGTTCCCCTGTACAAGAGAGGTAAGGATGTACTGAAGTGAGCTGGACAAAAAAGTCCAGAAAGAAAATGGGGGAATGGATCACCTGCTCTATGGGGAGAAGCTGAGAGAGCTGAGACTCCAGCCTGAAGCAGAGAAGGATTATGGGGTCTTATCAATTTGTGTAAATACCTGGTCAGGGGAGAGGAAACATTGAAAGGTAAGAGGCAATGGACAGAACCCAAAATGCAGGGAATCCCACTGAAACATAAGTAAAAATTTCTTTTTTAACACTGTAAACACTGCCACACACTGTCACAGATTGCCAGAAAGGTTGTGAAGGCTCTACTCTTGGAGATGTTCAAAACCCAAATAGATCTGGCTCTGAGCAACCTACTGAAGCCAATCCTGTTTACAGCAGGGGTCTGGACTACGCAGTCTCCAGAAGTGCCTTCACACCTCACTGTGTGTGATTCTGCTGTAACAAGACTAATTGGTCACAGATAAATTACATAATAGTGTTAGTAATTCCTGTATGCAAATTTGACCTTGAAGATGGCGTGAGGTGATACCACTAGGACAAAGTACATTCTCTTCCTGTGAAGAAAGGGGACTATGCCATGTGTGGTTTTGCCACAATTCATATACAGTCCCTACCAGTGTGGAGAGGTTACTGTTTTCCATAGGAGCCCTGTGATTTTCTATGTTTTCCTTTAATTTTACGCATTATATCCCTATGCTGTGACTCTAACTGAGCTTATGTATTTCTGTAGAAGTGGCAGTTCACCTAAACTGGGCTAAACTGTGAGGCAAACAGTGAGATGAACAAAAAATAACAGGATAGTTGAATGTCTGCTGAATACTAGGATGACTATGATATCATCATTATACGGGAGTCCTTGAAATTACTCATCAGCTTACATTGCTCCCTCTTATTCCTGAAAAAAGTGTACAAGAGAGCTACTGAAAATGTTCCAGTCTATTCACTGCTACCTGAGAGCTAATACAAAAAATTTCTATTTGCATTTTCTTCATGCTCCAGTTGTAATGCAGTTGCTGGGCTCTTTTAGCAGTTTCGTGCCATGCCAGGTCCTTATTTCAGTGCACGTGTTGCTACTTCCCTGATGCCATAATATCACCTCATGTGAATGCTGAGACATCTGAATCACAGTCTCTTTGAAAGTCAGCACTAAGTGACCCTGAGTTCCTTTTCCAATTCATAGCTTCTGATTTAATTTGTATGATAGTGAGACTGCTTCTCTACTCTGTTTTAGTGCTAAAGATCAGTTAAAAATACAAGACCAAAAGAAGTAGTTCAGAACTGCAGCCACGTGTGCTACTCTGTGAGAGTACAGTCCTGCGAGGTGTACCTGAGATGAGCCATCACATGCTAAAGTCACTCATCTCCATCACAAGTAAGGAGAAAATTACAGCACTGAGAACCAAAGTGTGTAAGAAAAACTAGCCTCATAAGAACAATGAATGTAAATGACAAAATCCCATCTGTCCTGTTACTGCATTTCGTAACACCAAAACCAAGAAATAATTTTCTCCTAGTGAAATATTCTTCACCTGCACAGACAGGTTCTCCTTGAATCCAGGTTTACTACAGTTTGCCCAAGAAGAGGAAGAGAACCGCTCCCATTTCTCAGTTTCTGGACACCATCTTTGGGAACATTTTCCCTCACCAGCTTAGTACAATACAAACAGTATTAAGGATTTACCTACTACTGCTGTCTGAGAGAGGATTTGAACTCGGCTAAGAGCTCTACCAGCATCCCAGTGCAACATTATTTGTAAGCACAATACTACTCTCTGTGGCTTGCTTGTGGAAATAACAAAAGCTCATAGATCTACTGTGCCTAATCAATGATGTCTTTGACCAGAGATGAATGGGTCCCCACGTGGATGAGCCCTTCACCCAATCCAGCCACTTAAATCAAGTGGCCAAGTAGGATTTTCTCCCTGGAGCAGATCCAGTGGGTGCAGCACCTGTTGCAGTCAAAGTTTCATACCCTGGGTCACCACTCCCTCCTGTTCCCACTGGCACCACTTGCTTTCCTGGGACAGGGACATTAGTATCACCTGCACCAGCTGGAATCTCTCTAATTTTTTTTGCACTTGTTTTCTGTAGGAAAAATAACCCTTAATGTCCCTGGAGAATGACTCTGATTTGCAAAGGCTCCAAGTGTACTGCTACAGAACTGACTCATTTCTTCTGAAGGGATAATACAAAAGATTCCACAAATTAATTTCATAGGATCTTAGAGCAGAGTCTCTGAGCTCCTCTTTTATAAATATACAAGGTCTCTCTTCATTCAAAGGTGAAAAACCAAAGGAAGATCTGAAAACAAAAGGAAGAATCAAGGGAGAGAAGTGATTGTTCTGACATCCCAGCTAAAACTAACAGGTTTATTTCCACAGCTGAGAAAGTTTGCACATGTGCCTGTTTTCTACAGTAGAAAATATACCTGAATACTGTCACATTTCAGCCCAAGACTTTAACTTTCCTACCTCAGCTCTGACAGCCTCTTGATTTGGCAAGCCCTCTCTCAGAGAAGTTACTGTGTCCCAGAAAAAAAAAGTGCCTGTCAACCTGAAGCTCACACCAAGTAATTTCTTACTGGGACACAGATCTCAAATTCACCTCTGCAGCCCAGGAAGAGCATTGCAAACACTCAGTACCAGTGGGGCTAAATGCCAGACCTGACACCACCAGTCTTCATCTCATGTGTGTCAAAGAGCCTGAACATGCACTCCAGCAACAAAGGTCATCTCTTGGAATGTGAATCAGCTGGTACTCATGTAAGCTGCCAGTTTCAGAGAGCAGTATTGTCACAGAGACCTCTTCACTCAGGTCCTCAGAATCAGGTGAGATCCAGTGGAGTCCAGCAGAGTTTTGCTCTTTCACATGGCACTCAGTAGTGCTGGCTAGATGATGTAACTGCAGATCTGTTCACCTGTGCAGCCTGAGGATCTGGAAGAGGTTTGCTTCCACTTCCGTTGCCTCAGGGCAAATCTCCTCTCTTGCTGCCTGGGCTTCAGGCATGCCAGATGAGGCAGATCCCCTCACTGACCCTCTCTCTGTCCATGGAGCAGGGACAGGGTGTCAGCTTCAGCTGTGGGGTTTAGGGGCTGCCATAAAACAAGTAAGTGCCAATGACAGTGAAAGTGGGCAGGGCTGGGAGCTTGGTGCAGCTCTGTGTGGCCACCCAATAACTCACTTGTTTAAGGAGAGCAGCTGGAAGGTGTTGGACAGTCTGTGTCCCCACGGTCCTCCTCTCCCATCACCCACCTCCTTTTCCATTCTTTTGGGAAACAGTCACTGGAAGGGGTGTCAGCAGCAAGAAAAGAAGCTAATGCATCATTTTCCCTGTCATCTCATCCTGACCAGATATTCCTCCCACATATGGGGAGTTCTGTAGAAAAAGTGACACCATGAATAGAGTTAGGAAACATGAGCCTTTGTAAAAGCACTAGCACTGACTTCCAGCTGAGAAGGAGCAAATGGACACACCAATGACCTAAAAAGTTCTTTTACTGAAGGCTACATGCAGTCTTGGACTGAGGAGGGGAATACCACTGCAAAACAGGTACCAGACTGCAAGAGAATCTACCGGAATTTATTCCTTTACTTTACCCCCACCACCTTCACAGGCAGGCTGCATAGAGCACTGGAGCCTGGTGATGACAGTGAGTGCCTGCAGGGCAGCAGGATGAGTGTAAGTGATCTTATCTGGGTGTCCTCCTCTCCAGTGCCCACAGTGAGATCAGGGAGTGCCAGAAACGTTTGAGTCTGACCCATGATTACTAATTGGCATAAAGGTTAGTTAGGAGTACAGTGGAAAATAATTAGCCTAGATCTGCCAAGAGCATTTGCATGGTAAGATAAGACTAGACAGAAACCAATTATATGTAGCATGAAGCAGATGTTGGAGAGGAACATCACTGGAGTATAGAGGAGATGCAAAAGGGGTGGGGTGACAGCAGGGATATGAAAAGGGCCAATTGACCCATTCAGGAGGAGTGAATTGTTTTCTTTTCAGTTTCATTTTTTTCGTTGTGTGCCAGACTCTATGACCATGTGTTGTTTACAGGCAAAGGTGTAACATCAGATTTCAGAATAAGCTTGGATTTCCCAGGCTTGTGAAACACACATCCCATGGATTTTGAGGCGCATATTTTAAAAAAACAGCCAAGAAGAAGTTGGGTGCATGTGATAAGGGGGCATATCAGTGGAAATATACAGAAATGGTGTTCCTGAAGTCAGGATTTGGCAAGTAAGTCAAAGAAAAATGTAGAAACTCTATAACCAAACGACCTAGTGTGACTGCACTTGCAACAAATAGAGGAATGGAAACCATGGAATGGAGCACTGCACATGCTGAAAAAGCTTGGAATCTAGCATGCAGGCAGAAAAAGCAAGTCAGAAAAAGCTACACTTGATTGAAAAAGTGGCTTGTTCCTGAATTTGACAGGGAAACTGAAAATCTAGGGAAGTCTGAAATATGTTATTACAAAAATCGTCAGTGTTCTACAGATATCTCAGTCAGATAGCATCTGTATCAGATGCTTATGATCAGTTTTCCAGGGGAAAGATTGTATTGCTGAGAAAAAGCTAGGTAAATAGGATTTTATTATTCTCATTAGCACACAGTAGCATGTCTAGTTATTTTAGTTTTCTAATACTTCAAATGCATTCAAATGTTGAAATAAAAATCCTAAGCTAAAAGGACATCAATAGCAGTGCAAAATCAAGCACTTGAAAGCTACACTATCTCTTTTTTGAATCCTACTTAAGGTTTTAAATCGCAGAGTATCACACTATTTTTCCTGTGAGACTTCAACCTCTTTGAAAGCGGAGGTAGGTTGCTACTCAGTCAACAAAAAGCTATCTAATGTTTGTTTATCTTCCTTGTTCAACAGCATCCTGCTCTGCAGTGCTTCATTCTCTGACATCCTTAAGAAACAGGCTCAAACAGGCTCACAGAGTAACTGGGGAATTACTGACAGAAAGAAAAGACATCTTCTTCACCGGCTGGTCCCCAAGCCTTATTTACTGGTAATTAATAAAAGAATCTGAAAATACTTCCCACTGTTTCTAGGCCTTGCCTAACATCTTAAATTAAAATCTCTCTACAATAGTAGGAGATTCAAAATGAGCACATCACCTAAACAGATAAGAGAGAAACAAAATGTGTTGGAGAAGATAGTCTATGTTTTGTAGACAGGGCAACAGAGGCACAGAATGTTTTGACGTATAAATTTGCCTAAACTTCTTATGCAACGAGTCCATAAACAGAGCTAAAAACTGAGCTCACATGTCTTGAGGTCTGCTCCAGGGATGTACATTTTGGTACCAACAGGAATTTTCAAAATGTCTACATCTCACTAAGGAAGACTTCTCAGAAATCTCCCTGGCCTCAGGATGGAGGACACGGTCACAACTCTAACACTATTTTCTGAGAATGCAGCATCATTTTACTTTGTGCAATCCCTTTGCATTAGCAGCTGAATCATGGTTCTTATCTTGTTCAATTTTCATTCTAGATCAAAGGTGACAGATAGTAAGAGAAATTAAATCAACAGTTCAAAGGAATGAAGGTCAGGTCTTGCACATACATGCAGTGTTTCAAGTGTTTCATAGATCTCAAAAGGAATAGAAATTAATTTGATCTTTTTTTGCTATACTGTAATATTTTTTCTATTCTCTGCAACCCAATATTACAGACAATGTGAACAGAACACTTCTCTCCACTTGACTGGAAAATTGAGAAGGATGACATCCATTCTCTTGAAACACCAAAGTGAGTGAAATACAAAGAGATTGTGAGAAATTTTATCTGTAGGATATTATGGCTTCAGCAAACTTCCTAATGATCTCCCAAAAAGGAAAGATAATGCAAAACAAGAGAAGGAAGAACAGTATGGTAAAGGGATATGCAAAACTGTGTTATTAGTGATGTGCCAAGTTCATGAGACATATGTAGGAATGGCAGGAGAAAATTCTCAGAGAAAAATCTTTGGGAATGTGAACCACCAGGCAAGGGCTGTCCAAATATCACACATTTTCAGAACATTTTGCATGTCAGCAGTAATGTACCATGTACCACAGTCCCCAGAAGATTTCTGTTAGACATCTTTCACTGGGGGGCAAGAGTCAGCTGATGTCACGATGCTCAGGACAACCAAAGAATTAAGAGGGACTGGTATGTAAGTATTTCAGCTCTATATTCTATGCATTTGTCATGGACATATTTATATAAACATCTCTGTTAAAACTGGTGTTAAGATGTTTTCAAGCCCCTGAAATAGCTAACTTGTCAGATAAATAATGTGGGGAAAAAACCTAGTAACCAAATAAATCTCTGAAATTACAAATAGCTTTCTGTGGAATAAATTTCCTTCAGCTGTGATTTTTTAGCTAGTAAGACTTTAGTGTTTTGCATTTGTGCAGTATCTAGCACAAGCAAAGGTTGATACAGTAATTTCAGAATGATGTAACATCAATAAAAAAATCTGTTACTTACAAAAATCTGCCTGATGAGCATTTTTCAACTTTATGATTCTTACAGTAAGCAAGGAGTAAGGTGTTGTTTCTTCCTGCTGAAAAAGAAAAACAAAAACAACACAACAAAGGAGATGTATTTTAAAGTTTTGAATGCGTGTATTGATAGTAATGCAACCAAACACTGAAAAGAACCAAGGTTCTGCTAAAGTTGTCTCTTCCAGCTGGAAGCACAGCAAAAATACAATAGGCAGCAAAATGCACTTTCTCCACAAACTTCATTGACCCCTAAAGCCTGTAGCTATCTACACACACAAAGAGAAGGTGTGGAAAGAAAGGATGAATAGGAAAGTTAAGATGGCATAAATAAGCTGAAAAAGTTAATTTAGCCAGTAACATTAAATCGTACACATGACCATCAGCAGCCAATAGGAAGACAAAATTCAGTGAATCCAGAAATCAGAGATGCTTCAAATTTGGTTTGCTGTTGACCAACAGCCTGTGTTGTGTTGTAGGTAGAATCAAGGCCTACACAAAAGATTCTTCTTTTAATGCAGTCCTTGGATAATTGGAGAGAAGGGGGGGAAAGAGATAGGTCTTTTAATTGTTTTTTCCTTGTTTTTAAAGCAGTCATTTTCATGAGAGACAGATGACTAAGGATGAGTGTTAGCACCTTAGGGAATGTCTCAGGGCTACACAACACACAGCTTTGGACAAACACTCCTAGTTTGCTTTGTGGGAACAGAGGTTTTTCCTTACCAAGGATGGTTATCTGATTGATAGACATGGAATAGTTTTGACTACAATCCTTCATTTCATAGAAGCCTATCTCCAGTTCCTTGTTGAAGGTGCCAGGCCTGACCATCTGAGTCTGTAAAAGTTGTGACAACCACGTGTGCTTGATGGATTTCACATCTTCAGAGAACATACCCATCATGGCCCCTAGCAGCAGCTAGAGCAAGCAGGGTATCAGCACAAAGAAGGAGAAAACAGACAATGCTTACTATGGCTGCAGCACAGGTGCTTATACTGATTCTCTGACTGTGGGAACAGTTGGGGAAAATTTATCAAAACAACTCAAGTTTATAGAAAGGAAAGGGAGTTGAATCATGGTTGTACTAAAGAGACTGAAAGCAAAGGGTAAATCAGCACTGGGGACGGCTCCCTCTCTCCCTGTTTAGCTACAGAAGCAGATGAAAAGAAGGCATTTCAGAAATTTCAGATGGTATTGAGTAATAAGTTCTGCAGTTGTATAATTATAGTAGTAACAGGTCTTGTTAGATAGGAGTAACATAAAATGACTGCAGTGAATGTCTGAGGATGAGGCTCTGCAGGGGAAAGAAAATGCAAACTCTGTCAAATCCTGAGGTCTGAATGCTACTGCTACGTGAAGAGCTTTAATCTGCATACAAATATGTTATCAGCAGATCCTGAATTGAGTATCTCCAATAAAAGGGGAGGGTATAAATAGTGTATCCATAAATAGTATGCATTTTAAAAAGTCACCTTGAGTTAGTCAAGCTATAAAATAATTAGGAATTTTTAAAGGACTTCTGAGCAAAGCATTAATGAAAACAAAATATTGCAGCATTAAAATGAAGTGAAGATTAAGGAAATCAATGAAGATTTAGGAACAGGGAAGTGTTAGTTTGCAGTTCTAGTAGCAAGGGTCTGTGGAAGTTATGAAAATGGCCAAACGTACTGTGATGCCACTTGTGTATTTGCAAAAAGATATTCAGACAAATAATACTGAAGGCACATTATATAGTGGGTCAAGAAATGGTGGCCATTTCAGTGACCAGTAGGTAGGTGGTCACTGATATTCATGAAGAGCTCAAGAAGAAGTTCAGATAATGGCAGAAGACAAATAGATCAGTAATTCTTAGTAAAATCACAACATGAAACATTATCAACAAGAAAGGGTGGCCAAAGACAGAAGCTGTTATGAAAGCTAATGACCAAAATTTGGAAAAGAATCTGCAGTGAAATAGAGGAGAGCTGGTTGAAGATGATGAAGTAATTAGGAGATGTTATCTATTTTCTGAGAAATTTCAATTAAAATAACAGGGAGAAACTCTCGAGTGAAATAAGAGAAAGCACATGCAAAGGTGCTGCTACTGTGACAAAAATCAAAGACTGAAAAAAAGGTCAAAGCATAAGAAATCAGTGAGACAAGACAGTACATCAGCTGAAGTGTATAGAGCGTTGGACCATGGGGAATCCATCATGACAAAATTTAGCTTAACTTCTCAAATAATTTCCATCTCTATAAGAACAAAAGACATGAAGGTCATAAAAGGAAATTGCACAAAAAATGCAGTAATTTCCAGGCTACAAAGTTGTCTAATAAAATGGCAAGATTGATGTTTTTATAAAACTCTGGGTAATTGAAAGGCACATTAAATAGAAGCCAGTGCCTAATATAACCATAAGACTTGCCCATGAGCTCAAGCTTATAACCAGGAACCAAATCAGAATGTCTTCAGTGAGCTGACTGGTTAAAATGCTAACACTTTTCCTGTGAGGTACAAAAGAAGCACATCCAAAAGAACACGTGGGCTAAGTGCCAAAAAAAAGCACATTCTATTCATCAGGCTACAAAGAATGGAGTATCTCAGCTTCTGGGTGGGTGTATACCAAAACTAAAAGATAAATTAATCATTGTTGTTCAAAGTCATATGTAAAGCACAGGATATTTTACATGGCTGTGCTCTAAACAGCAGAGGTAAGATCTCAGCATTATCAGTTCCACACAATCGTGAATTGTTGTTACAGTTTCCTGAAAATATAGCAGTGGAGCATATTTGGCTTTGCACTATAGGTAGGCAACTGCTAAATTCCATGCACAGCCCCAGGCATATTTTTCTAAACCAAATCCAGTAATTATTCAGTTTATCACACAGCTATGCAAAGTCCTCTCAAATTGAAACGAGTACTTAGGCAAATGTTTGAGCATTTGCATTAAGGAAAGCTTTATACCTGTTTGCTTCTTCTGGAACTCAAGGTCTGCTACAAGCATGTTATCCTTTCTAGTAGCTCTTTACTAATGATTATCCTTCTATTGAAGATGGCAAGCTATAACTTGCAAAATTTGAGGCAATTACCAAAAGCTACCCAGAAAACCCAATACCTGTAAGAGGCAGAAATCATCCAGTTTAGACAAGTCTGTGCCTTTAATGCCAGTTTTCTGCCAACATTTATTACAGAGGAGAGAAGATATATTCCAAGCCAGGAGATAAATAAAGAATGCCTGAGAATGTTTTGTTGTTAAATGCCTGTGGACACCAAATGGAACTTCCAGAATTTCATTTGGCACAGAGAAATTATGGCATGAATAATGAGTTGAAGCTGTGGAAAGGGTCCCATAGCCCCTTATATGCAGGAGTTTATGGCCACAGGATTTTTTTTTTATTACTTCATGTATGTTCTAAAACATATGCTAGATCCTAACAATCTTTATGTAAATGTAATTGTGTTAGTGGTAAAGAGGGGTTGGTTGCTTTTAGTCATGGATATTCTAAATCAAAACAGAACTTCAGTATGAATACATTAAATCATTACAAAACTGCTGAGGAGATTGGGTCATTGTTTTCCCCAACAGCTGCTTTTCCTGCTTTAGTACATTCTGTTGCTGAGCTTTAGCATACACACATTCATACACACAGAGCAAATTAGGAACACCTAAATAAATGCCATGTCAGTTTTGGTTATGCCACTTTGCCCTTTACAGCACATTTCACTCCCCACTGGTAGTTTGTACCTTCTGTACACTAATACCCATCTGTAGGAGCTGCCAGCATGCTATTAACAAGGGATCAGTTTGATCAATCAGTTTGATAAGGTTGTGACATACATAGGCAAGACTATGTTTGTATTTTTCTGTTCATTTGGTAGTCGGGCTACATGAAAAAAAATAAAACAAACAACCAAGCATATATGAGCTATAGATACTTGAATCACACATCATTTAAGATGCTATCAAAAGTAAGTTTTCTTTTCATTTGGAGCCCCCATATTTTACTTTGAGGCAGCTTGACACAACGCCAGCAGCAAAAGCCATCACTGATAGAGCTGCTACGTGTTTGATGCAACTACATCTCTGCCAGCGGCCCTGCAAAGGCTACGAGAGTTGTTCTTTCATTGTGAAGATGTGCACAGGGAGCAAAGAAGGCATTTGTTCTCAAAACTGGCTTTAATGACCAAACCCCAAAGAGTCAGCAACAACCATGCTCTGACTTTCCTATTCTGCCAACATTCTCCATTTGTTCTGGAGCTCCATTAATTCAATAGATTGCATTAGAAGAATGCCAAAGTCAGTCTCATTTTAGCAGCAAATTGAGAACATTTTCACAAAGGGATTTCTCTAAGAAATAAACCCATGAAAACAACACATTCTGTTATCAATACTATGCAGATGTTGCATCTAAAAAAATTTCCTTTCATTAAATATTCCTATTTCTACATAACCATGTGAATTTTCAATAACCAAATCTGGGGTGGAAAAAAGATCCTACCCTTCTCAAAAAAGCATTGATTTAGTCCCCCATATTTTTAGCTTTTTGAAATATAGTACCTTAGCATCATCACTTGGGGCTACATAGTGCATCATCCATTTTCCTTCTTCATTTTCCAAGGGGCTTGATTTTCTGCTTGAATGCTGCTGAAGGAAGAAGAACAGGGGATGAAAAAGAGAGGAAAGAACAATGTGTTTTACTTATTTCAATTCCCCACTGTAGCAGTCCAATGTGCAACAGGCAATTTGCACCTCCTCATTGTGGTGAATAAAATGAATGCACCAGTTCTGTGCTATATGGAAAGATTCTGATTCCAGGTCATGGTAACTGCAAATATCCAAGAAAGGACAATCTTGTTTTCCTGGAAATTTATGTCCTATAGATAACAGGAGACTTGACTTATTGTAGATCAGGGGTGAATCTGAATAAAAACTCGGAGACTGCTGCAGGTTGTTCTATTTTCCACTTACCTCAGGTAAGGCAGAGTTTGATGCCATCGAGATGGCTGCTACATTAAAAGCAGCTGCTGTGAATGGCACCTTAGTACTGGGCTCCACAGGTGCCAGTGCCTCCTGAAACAAATTTACAATCTTGAAGAAGTCTCAGAAGTTGCTGAACAGGTGTTTTATTGCACTGAGTCAGAGCTCCACCCCTCCACGATTTCTGAAACAGGGAAATTTCCCACCCACGTTATTTGTCCAAAGAGCAGCTGCTGCAAGGTGTGAGCGCTCATATCTGCAGCTCTTGTGGCTGAGCAGAGCGTGCTGAGGAACCAAATCATTGCTACCTGGAGCTCAAGGAAATGCAGGAGCTGCTGTAACCTCACTGATGGTATGATAGAGATCATCTGTGTGAGATAGCCTTACAATGATATTCTAAAAGTGGGCATAGCAATAGCCTAATAAACACATCAACATATTTTCTCCATGCAAACACCTGAATTCCATACATTATTACATCCATAATTAAAAAAAAAAATTAAAAACAGCTATGGAGATGATCATTAGAATGAAGACATTTACATATGAAGATAATAATAATTATTTTGAAGGAACATTTTTCTGTGAAAAGTGCTGTTGCATCATGATTTCTGTGTACACATTCTTTGTTTTTGTAGTGTTCTATCTCAAAAGAAATTAAAGAATGTATGATAAGCAACATTTCTCTGGTCCCTAAACCACATAGTATCATTTTTCCGTTTGAAATGTCTTTCTTATTTCTGGGCTTCACATTTAGTACACCATGCAGCTTAACAAATTTAAGAGAGATTCAAGCATTTCACCTTGAAAAATCATTAAATGTTTCCACAAACTACTATATCAATTTCTGATGCAAAAAAGGTCCAGATTTCTTAGCAACTGTATTGAAATCATCACCTGGCTGGATGCTATTTGCAGATTATTGGAATTTAATGGACTGATCCAACATTTTTTGTTGGAATTTTTTTTAATCTAAGGAGGATCTGCATGTGTTCAGCACACCTCTAGGAAGCTCAGTGATTAAATTTTCTAAGACATTATGCAAGCATTATTAGGCACACATATGTTTGCACTGAAAGTCCTCCCAAATGATTAAAATTAGTACTTACGAAAGAACTTGAGATTAATGGGATGACAAAGCATCCTGCTTCCTCTTAGAGATGGGCATAAGTGTGAAATCACTGCCACTCTGACTGTGGCTGTGAGTTTTGTACTAGCCCCTTGACTAACAGAAACTAGACACAAACCCAATGACTTCTAGACTCACTACATACTTTTCTTATGTGAACAGAGGATCAATATGAAAAGTTGTTCTTACAAGAACAAGTTAAGACAATCTGATCATCTCACATGGAATATTCCTTCCTTCCTAAAGTTTTATTTCTTAGGTTTAATTTTATATCTTCATTATCTTTTTTGTTGTTGTTTTTTGAAAATAAGGCACGTTTATTTTATCATGAAATGCAAGTGAAAGGTTTGCTTTTAACTTCCTTTCTCACCTTCATTGTATTGAAACTTTCTGGAACTGTTTAACTAAAGCCAGAATTAGATAATCTACAGCATAGGTTAAGGAAAGCCATAAGTCTCTCCCATTCCTTGGTTGATGCTTTACTTAATGTGAGCACCTGCTTTTCGGTAAAAAGAATTAGAATTTTTTTTTTCTGTGAGAATGATGGCAAGAAACAGTTTGGACAAAAGTAACCATGTACATAGAAGCACACACATTTTCTCTTTCTTCTGCTACAACCTACCCGTGTCCCTGGTTGAAGTGCCTAGAAGAGTTTCAGTACCACAACCAAGGAATGAGAGCATCTGTTTCAACTTCTTTGTAAATTGTGCCATACAAAGGTTGACAGATCGAGGTCTTGTTTCTGAAATGTATGGAAGCTAATGGGTGTGAGTTTTTTGCATGAAATCCTGTTTTCATTTACATTTTCATATTGCACCTTTGCTTTTAAGACAAAAGGAAGTGAGGTGGGGGAGGAAGCCTTCAGCATCTCTTAGGAAGCTGACTAAGATTGCTTGTTGCCTAACAACTAACTTTTCTTTCCTGACTCAGGCCTTCCCTATATGAAATACCTGTTCTTTAAGCTGAAGTCAGAGGTAGCCAAAGGTACCTTTGACTCAAAGCTGGCACTGGCACTGAATTTCCTAAATTAGTTCAAAGTTCAAAATTGCTTTTTGCTATGAAGCACTATTCTTTTCGAGGCAAACACATCCTTTTCACAAGGTGTGCACTTAGGATACAATTGACCATTAAATCATCTGAAAGTTATAGAAGATGGTTGTGTTTTCTCTGTATTGAGTGGACAATAAAAAAAAAGTGTGGCAACTGCAAGTAGTGACTAAACACCTCCACACTGGATTCTTCTGGAGAAGCCTAAATGTCCAGACCACACTTGACACCTAACTTCTGAATGTCTGAAGGTAGCTGAGATGAATCCCACCCTGGGTAATCAGCATGCCCTCCTTAGTCACTTGTTTCCAAAGTTACTGGTGTTGAGGGAACCTGACATTGAGGAACCTGGTTTTGTTGTTAGCACGTGATTCACCCTGTTGCAATGTGAAGCTACAAAATACCCTTGGGCAGAAGCTCTATTAGCATATAAATTAAAAGTCCTCTCTGGTACCCATTCAAATAACAAAGAAAAGGTTGTGTGATTACCAAGGTGACAGAAAATGCAAAATTCAATGTGATAAGTACCAGTACAAACTTCCAGCCATATTCAGGTTCAGGATCACCAAAGGCCCCTGTGGTGGTGGAGCAGGCACCCTGACTTGGGACTGCTGTCCATAAAGCACAGGCTGTGCAGTGGTAGCTCATGTCCAGGTTCATTAGGGGAGTAATATCAAGCTGGGTTTTCAGTGAAACCCCAGAAATCTGCAGAAGTTCAGCAGCAGCTTTACAAGCCACAAACTACCACAGCATCTGAGACAAGTTTGGGACAAATGGGAAATCACAGAATCACAAGGTTGGAAGAGACCTCCAAGATCATCGAGTCCAACCCATGCCCTAACACCTCAATAAACCATGGCACCAAGTGCCACATCCATTTTTTTTTTAAACGCATGCAGGGATGTGACTCCACCACCTCCCTGGGCAGACAATTACAGAACTAGATCACTCTTTCCATAGAAAACTTTTCCCTAATATCCAACCTATGTTTCCCTTGGTGCAGCTTAATGTGAGAAGGAAAGACTGACAGAAGAGGGTTGCAACAACTCTTGAGGAAACGCTGGCTCGTGGGGAAGAGCCCCAGTGCTGTCAAATGATACATTTAGTGCAGCTCAAGGAACAGAGAAACTTTGCTGGGCCATCCCAAGATACCACACCTATGGCAATTCTGGGATCTGTCTGCCAGCTGATGAGCTAGTGGTGAGATGCAGGTCTCTCACTCTGCCTTGAAACTATTTTCATTTAAGGTTTTTTTCTACAATGATTTTTTTCCCCTGACTAGTCTGATGGTATCTAAGACTACAATAAACACATTCTAAAACTACAACTACAACTGAGTTAGGAATGCAACATTAATTCTCAAAGACATGGGTCGGATCAGATTTAATTATTAAAAGATTTATTAAAGTGACTGCTAAGGACAAGTAAAAGATCAGATAGATTTTGTGTTTTCTTTCCACTTTTGTCAATCACTCTTCATGATTGCTCTCTTCAGCCTCTTTCCCATCCTTTACAGCTTTTCTGCAGCCTACAGATGCCTCTGTCTCATCCCTATTCATGGGCTTTTGACATCAGGTGCTTCAGCACATGTTCCTCTCAGATTTTTCAGACCACCTTTCTGAACATAGGAGAAAGGGAGCTTCACTGAAAGCCCTTCTGGTTTCTTCCTAATTACTATCTTTACTAGAAACAGCCATGCCCTATTCAGGGATACAGGTAAATGCAGCTAGTGTGCATCAGTGTGATGCTTCAGGCATCAAAATATTATTACACTGTACCCCATCTGAATAAAGAAAAATGTTAGAGTCCAAGTCAGAAATCAAGAGATCACAACAATCCCCACAAGAGCATTGCTGAATATCACTCACAAGTATCAGGCTTTAATATGGCAATGACTGTGAAACTATGCCTGATCCACAAAGCTGCTTCTGGTGACCCATATGGTCTTTATTTGAACAAGATAAATATATATGTCATAATGAGAAAGATATACATAAACATATGTATCTGGGCTTCGAATATCTGTAATTCAAATATAATTAATTTAAAATTAATCTTTTAGACCTCTAAGACCATTGAGACCAACTGTTAATCTAAGACTCCTGAGTCTACCACTAAACCATGAAGGCATTGGGATAGAAAAATGAAATGGCTTGAAAAAATTTAGACCATAAGGTAAAATCAGAAGAAAAAGGAGTGTTTCTATCCACTAGAAATATTAAATTGCTTTTAAAAGTTCTCTGAATGCTCCTTCCCACGACAAAAAGGGAGTATAGATATTTGTTGTTACATATATGCTAACTTTACTTAGACTCAGGAAAAATATGTATTTAGAAAATATTTCAGAAACTCTCCAAGAAGTACCTAATGTCCTGGATGAATACTGATAGTACCTCATATTTGCGGGGTTATTTGGTCTGTTTATTCTTTCACAGAACATAATCTCTCTTCTGATTTGACTCATAGAAGATCTATGTATATCCTCTTTATTATGGAGCTTATATATAAATTTCTTAAATTAGTCTTTCTGCGTAAGGCATGCCTTGCCTTCAGTATTCTAGTTCTTGCCAGAATCACTGTAGTATCCCTTCAAACACTAAAAGATTTTGGACTAATGCAACTTAGCCAGAAATAACTGGCTTCTAAACCTTTTCAGCTGTAGTAGTTTAATGGTATCTCACTATATTAATAAAACCAGCAAGTGCTGGAGAAGTATGCCTTTGAGTTTACTATCCTTGTCTAACATATGTGACATCATAGGCTATCATCAGTTTTAAATTTCCAGTGTTCATTGCAGTTAGCTCCAATGGATAAAGTACATTACAAAAAACTAATTGATGCATAAGTCTGTTGGTTACCAGAGAGCATTTCCTGACTATAGAGAGAAAAACACCATTTACCATGAGAACTGTGCTTTGGGAGTCCCAGGCAAGATCAAAGGGACTCCAATGCAGGTAACAGGTTCAGCCCTCATTCTGGCAGTTCCTCCAGCTTTCCCCATTGTTAAGCAGGGTCTCTTTTACCTCCCCAGTGTAAAAAGTGGCCACAGCACCTTTCTGAGTCTATTCCTTTCCAGCCAAGAGATGTATAGCCAGAGTATTTCAGCACACATCAGGAGACCGCATTTCTCAACATGGCAATGCCTCAGAATTTGGTATAATGAAATTCCTAATTTTTCTGTCATTTTCTATGTTACAAAAGACAGTGCATTATGAGACCACAGCCCACATCTGATGCAGATGTCTCCGGTATGAGAGGCTCTGGTGAGAATACACAGGCTATGGGGAGAGGACATCCTCAGGGAAGACATACCCAGATGAGGAAAGGCTGCCAGCCACTGTGGGCATTTCCCATCCCATTTGCCGGCTGAAAAGGAAGCACAGGGTTGGTGATGTACTCACTCCAGCTCATCTTGAGTGCTGCAATTCCTTGTGCTTCTTCCCTGTATGAGAAAGGCCTGGCTGTTGCAGCAGCTCTTGCATCCAGTATCTCCCTCGTGTGCTGTTCATCCATTGCACAATCCAAGCTGGTGCGCATGGCAGCCAATCTTGCCCCACATACAGCATGTTGTCACTGGGAAGATGGAGTGATAGCCTTTCCAGGGCACCTGGTAGGTCATGTAAGCAGTGCTCAACAAACCCTGTTAGGCTCTGTTGGGAGTCAAAGCTGCCCTTTGTTCCATCTGAGCTATTACACATGCCCCGTGCCAGCTGCCCATGGGATGAGGTCTCAGTGCTGCTACATACATGACTCCACATCGGTATTCAAAAAACAATGCCATTTCTTGGGAACTCCAAAAGGCTCCACAGCTGTCTGTGGAGCCCAGTATGGGAGAATCTGGGACTGGTAAGCCAGAGTCTCATCATCATTCCACATGCTCCAGCTGAATAAAATACAAACCTGTGCATCAATCTAGTGTGGCCACTTACTCACAAAAGGGCTGATCACAAAGATTAAACGATGTTGACAGCTCTGCATGGAAAGACTTTAAAGAAACCATTGCAAAACATCTTAAGGAAGTGTTTCAGAAATGCGCAAGGAAAGAAACATTCTCCAGATCGAGATAGGCAACTATGTAAGTACATCCTATTACATGCTAAATTAAATCACCATTGCAACATTATACTGTGCGAAAACTCACCGACATCAAAGTCAAGCATGACTCCTAGGTCAGGTCAAGAAAACACAGATTAAAGAAGAACAAATTCTTAGTGGCAAACATTGCTGAATCTCCATTATAATAAATGTAAGCGAGCCACACGTTACTAAAGCATGTCGAAACTTGTTTAAACAGCTCTTGCATAAACTCTCACATGGGTTTGATATTTTGATCCTCTGTGATGTAACAATGAAAACCTACTCAGATCACATTGCACAGATACGACATGAAAGGAAAATGAATTATTTGCTGTGTTTCCACAAGTCCAAGACAATAATAAGCTCATATGTGCAAATAGAAAGGAAATGTTTATGAAGAGAAAGCAAAATGCTATCAAAGGTTTAGACTTACTACTTCATATAAAAAGCAAAATAATTACTCATTATGCAGCTAAATCAGGGATGATAATAAGACACTTGTATTCTATGTTAAAAAAAAGACACTTTACATGTTTCATCAATGAATAATGAAAATGACCACATAGTCATACAACATGTAATAAGAGAACAGAGATCATTCTTACCAATTAGTTTCTAAAACACAGTCTAGGATTCTTGATTATCTATGCTTCAGCTATTTTAATTCTTGGTATACTGCAGAACTACAGAAAGAATGTGAATGTTGTGCCAATTCTAAAAAGCAGCAAGAGGGATATAGTAATGTGCAGTAGTTTGTTTACCTTGGCTGCCATTGCCATAATGAACACAACATCTGACTAATTAAAAATCAAATATCATGTATTACCACTCTGGGTTCTCTTGCTATTCCTCAAAATGTGGGATGGTAGTCATGCATGCCAAATGCTCCATCATCCCTGAATTAGAAATATCTGTGTTAAATGAAGAGTTAGTTTCAAGCTGCATACATTTTTTACATTCATGCTTCACACATTTTGTACAGCATTTGTTAATGTACGCATGTTTATATTATATATAACTTTCAGCATACAAAGCAATTATACACTGAAAAGTGCACTCCACCACACAAGGGAGTGTTTTGCCAAAAAAAGGCTGTTGATATGTAATTAGTTTCCCTTAGGACAGTCATTAACTAGTACCATTTATTGTCTGGACAGCAGATGGTTCCACCCAATCAAATTCCATATATATGAGTGTGTGCATGTGTGTGTGCATAAAAACACCAGGAGAGATTTAGCGTAAAAATTTCTGTCTGAAACACTGCATGAAGGCAGAATTAAGAGATTAACTCCCTTGCATGTGAACTTAATGCCTATCCATATGGTTCAGTAAAGAGCTTAAGAACCATGTAGCTGGGTAATAAAAGAACAGAGGAAAAGGATAGGAAAGTTGGTGGAAGTTGATATTAATAATGAGATATAACTGTGCCTTTCTTTTTCTTTCCTTATTAAACTTTGCAAAAGTCTTGCTTATATTTGGACTATGCACAGAAATTCTTCTTTAATTTCCTTATTTTAGGTATGTGATGCTACTGTGAGACCAAAACATATGCTGTCCTATGGATGCATTGATCTTGCAGGGCAGGTTCCTGAAGCTGTCTTTAAGTGGCCAGAGTGCAATAAGGCTGCAAAGGATGTCAAAGCAATTACAGAATATCCTCCCAGAAATATGCCTGGCATAACAAAATGGTGATGCAAGGTAACTGCATGGAAAAGAAATCTTTCTGGGGTTAGCATTAGCCAGAGGTTCCCCGTGAGGTGATGAGCAGTTTTGGTAAGCCCTGAGCTGTCTCTGGAAGCCAGTCAGTAGGAAATAGTGGTTTCAATATGAAGAAACAGATTTTGTTCTATCCTGAAAAATCACACTTCCTTTTAGTCTATTGTGCAAAGATAGTAAGATTTTTTAATGCAAAGACTGAAAAGAAAGTATATATTAGGAAGGTAAAGAGTATTTTTTCTGACTGATGTCAGAAGCAGTCCTAAGTGATAAATATCACTGAAAAGTTTTATTTTGAGGAATTTTTAAGAGTTTACTAGTCTCAAACTCTATTGAACATTTTCATGAGTGCTTTGGAATTAAACAAGGCACCCTGACTGGCCAGATTTGCAGAAGAACAAAGATTGATGGAGTAGGGCAAGGACAGGGCAATCATAAAGAATGATCTGACCTGCTTGATAGACTGGTCTGATTTTACCATGGTAAAATCTAACGCACTGGAGTGCGAGTTATGATGAAAGCACTGCCAAATGTATGTTACAATTTACTCCCCCATACAAAAGGGAAGACTACAGTGTGGAAAAAACTAACTGATCAGCTTATGGAAGATAAACAACTACTTAGAAGCCTTTAAAGACAGATGAGGACAACTGGATTCTATATATAGAAACTGGGAACTCATATGTAAGAATATAAGAATAACAAGGCAACAATTATGTCAGTTTGTAGCAGTAGTGTGAAGGGTACTGGAGTCTGCATTTGATAAAGGGACAATGAAGAATTGGAGGGAGTGCAAGAACAGAGATATAGCTCAATACATCAAATAAAGGGGGTTTATAATCAGAATTTGAAGGGTTGCATCTACTGCTTTGACAAAAAGAAGACTGTGATGTAAGCTAGGTATATTCTATAAAGTTGACCCTAATAAACAGTGGTTATGCAGTGGCTTTTAAGGCACTAGGAAAAGATGTAATGTGCTAATATTTGGGCTTTGGCCAAAATAAATGAGGCTGGAAACAAAGTGCATACCCATTGCTGTAAGCTAATCAGTGACCACAGCATAGCTCCATGAAATGTGGTGACTTTGCCATTCCTGATATCTACAATAGAAGAGGGATCATTTTTCTTCAAGATAGACTTTGGTCATCTACAGATGGTCAAGTCTGACATTTCAGTAACTGCATGGCAGGTAACAGTCTGACATCTAACAAGTCTAACAAGATGATCTGATGGCATTTCTGGCTTTTATAAGCCATGGAAAGAAATAAGATGAACAATCTAGTACAATATAAAGCTCATTTGCTATTTTACTTGTTTCCACAGCCTAATAGCGATTCACCAAAATCAAACAACTCAATAGCTCTGTATAGTGTTATAAAATAGACTTATGAAAGAAGTGCAAGCTGGTAGGACCATTTAGCAAGCAAGAGTGAGAAAGCCCAGAAAACTGTCCCTCAATGTTCTGCTAAAGGCTTGCAAACAGGGATTGCAAAGGCAAAGAATGCAATCAAGCTAGATATCCCTCCAGGTTTAGCTTTAACATCCAACAACTTTGCAAGCCTTCTTCACATCTCCTAGGACCTTCCAGACTTATTTATTACACTCCTTGCTGAACTTCAGGTTTCACATGTGAAAGGTGTAAAAAGCCTCCTTCAAACTTGTTGAATCTTGAGTAAGGCCAGTCAGAAAATGTCTAAAATGAGACTTTTTAAAAATGACCACAGTGGATTCAAAAAGCCTCTCCATTTGATGGGCATCCTAGAAGAAAAGGCAAGCACAGAGCCACATATTATATATCCAGCTCCCACTGGCTTGTGAATGGCTGGAGCTGGAAGCATTAATGATTCTCTGTAAGGAAATTACATCTGCCATGTTTGTTGCTGTAAGAGCCATTGCTTGAGATGTGCACACTAACTGTGCAAAGAAAGTGAACTGGTCATGAAAAAATCAGGCCAGCCTCACTACAACAACACCCATTTTCAGACTTTAATTCCAGCAAGATAGGTGCAAAGTAAAGAATTGCTGAGAGACAGAACCTGTTCATAGTCTACAAAAAATATCTTCCAAGAATCTACCCTGGACAAACCACACTATTAAAGCTTCAAATTTTCAGCAGTACAAAAATAAAAGCATGACTATATCCAGAGAGTTCCCTTGAAGGAACAAGGCAGGCATTTCACAGGCACCCCTCCCTGTCACTGACACTTTTTCTCCTCTGTATTCTATAACTGAGAGCTGCACAGAGCACTGTTGTCCTTGGCTGGCCTGTCATTGCACAAACACTGAGTCCTGCTCCCTCTGCCAGACTGATGAAGCTGTTTAAAGCTTCAGAGTGACACAACTCAGCCAAGCACACTGTGAATGTCTTTACCTACCTGTTTGGAAAGCAGAGAAAAAATCCTCCACATTAGCCTTGAAATGCAGCTGGCAGCCACAGAGGCCACCCCAGCAGCAGCCCACCCTGTTACCAACACTTTGCTGTGTAAATCCAATACAGGAAGACACAATATACTCCAGAGACAAGTATAAATTGGGAGAGGAGTGGCTGGATAGCAGCCCTGCAGAACAAGGACCTGGGGGTGCTGGTCAGCAGCAGGCTCCGTATGGGCCAGCACATCAAGCACAGCATTTCATACTCTAGTCTGTATCTTCTGCATTCCAAAGAATTTTAAATGTTACCACAGGTGATTTCAGTAGGTACAAATTGTAGATAGTCTACTGTTATGTACACTGAGAAACTCAACTCAACCTGTTCAACCTTTCAACCTAACCTTCTAAAAGCACTACAGCAAAAAAAACCCAAATCCCAAAAATCCACAAACTCACAAAAAAAATCCAACAAGACATTTACATTGCAGACTGCAGTGAGGTGTCCCCTCAGTCTTCTCTTCTCCAGGATGAACAGACCAAGTGACCTCAGCCACTCCTCATACAGTTCCCCTCCAGGTTTTTCATGGTCTTCGATGCCCTTGTTTGGACACTCTCTCACAGCTTAAAATCTTTCTTGTCCCATTGTAGCATCCAAAACCACACACAGGACTGCAGATGACGCTGCCCCAGCTCAGAGCAGAGCAGGACAATCCCCTCCCTTTCCTGGCTGGCCATGCTGTCCCTGATGTCCCTGAGGACAAGCTTGGCTCTCCTCACTGCCAGGGCACTGCTGACCTACATCCAACTTGCCACAGACCCCCAGGTCCCCTTCCACAGTGCTATTCTCCATACAGCATGTGCTTTTCTCTAAGCATGCAGTGTGCCATGTTCCCAGTCACAAACCTGTCCCAAAGGTTGCTACTTGTCTCAGCACCACCTTGCAAATAAAAAACATAAGCCAAGTTAATAAAATATGCTTTTAATGTGGTCTGCCGTGAAGATGTCAGGCTTAAACACTTAAAGCTCTTTCTCAGGGCAACAAGCACCACGTTTATTATCATTTTAGCACCTTCTTTGTGGCTGCCCATCCTCTGTACCACACAGCGATTCACACCCCATTGTTGTAACTTAATTGCAATGATTTGCTGCAGTGAAATTCTTCGGAGAAAAAGTATTTCTTCAGTCTTTTTTGTTCACCTGAGATTACCATTTAGTGGGATTGAGCAGGAATGCTTTGAAGCCTGCTGGCTGATAGTAAGAGACCTTCAGTCCCTACCCTCGATAGGTTAAGGGACTAAAAGCACCCTCTCTTGTGTGACATTATTTCTTTATCTGCCTTTTCCGTGCCACTGCTGTGCGCAGGGCCTGTATAATGAGCTCTTCATTATTGAGGATGTTGTATTCCCCCAGCTGAACCAGGCGGTCGTACTCCTTCTCAGTGTATTGAAGGGAATATGTTGAATACGGGGAGCAGCAGCCGTAGAGATCAACTTTGCCATCTTCCATCTCTGACTCTGAGCGCCTCTGACCTAGGAGGAAGGATGAGAAATCACTGCTGAGAGAAACCACTCTGGTCATAAACACAGGAAGGAAAGGAGATGTCTCTCCACAGAGAGAGCTCACAGTGTAAATTACTCGTTTGGCTTTAATTTAAAAAAAACAAACAAGTAATTCATATTCAAATTGACAGCTCAGTCCCTGGCCCAAGTGCATACCAGTGGCTTCACAGGATAAGGGGAGAAAAAAGGGTGATTATTCCTACATGGGTCTGCACAGTAGTTCTTAGGTACCTGAAGGCACCTACAGTATGTATCTATGGATATACACGTTATTAGATACATCAAAGTTACCTGAAAACTAATTACCTGCAAGATAACTAGCTTAGGGATTGAAACATCACAGCTCTGGCATCAAATCTCACATGGTTAAAAAAATTAACTTCAAGCAACAGAAACATTTGATATACTGAAAAGAGTCAACAGTGAAGTTCAAAAGTTGGAGTATTAAATACATTCCTTTTAATAGGCTGTCCATGATGTAAACCTTCTTTTTAACATGTTTGAGTACTTGCCTGGTGCTTTGTATTTTTGGAAGGTATCATTAACTAGTGGGAAAAATAGCAGTACTGGTGCTCCTGGAGTCTCAGCACCGTCAAAGAGGTAACACTCCTTCAGGTGTTTCCTGTCTTCTTCACTCAAGTCCACTCTGGGAAAAATGATTCCCTGCTCAGAGCAGTACTTGCAGGTCTGGTCCAAAGCCTGGATCAAGGAACAGAGCAGTACTAAGATTTAAAATAGGATTTTAAGGCTCAGGATTTCTTGGAGTCCAGTAATAAATTAGACATTTTCTAAGCTGCTTGTGCAAAAGCTCTTAACCCCTAATAAAAAGCACTGTGTCACTGGAAAGAAGTTTTCTTGTTGCCATTTTTTTTCCTGAGTCTTAGCACAACACAGTTTATTATACAAGAAAAACGAACAAGACTACATGCAGCCTATAAAAGATGTATCGCTCTTCATCATTAAGCTAAAAATGCTCAAGGTTAAGACTTTTAGTAGGACCAATATAAAAAGTACCCAAGTGTTAAAAAATTATAGGTATAGTCATATTAAAGAAGAAATAGACTGTTTCAATTACTCTCACCTGTATCTGGGATCCTGCACTGTAATTTAAATGCAGGATGATGTCCACCTTTCTCTCTGGTTTTAAAAGTGGCATGATGCTTGTATTGATGAAAAATCCAGTATCTACCAGAGACAGGAACTCATCTGATTGTGTCAGCTGGTTGGGAAATGTGTCTAACACAGTATCTGAAAGAAAAAATATTCTTCCTGTAAGTGCAATATTGCAAAACTTGTAGGCCTGTTTTCCTGCCCTTACACCATGTCCACAGAGCCGTAACTGGTTACAGTCCTTGGGGAAGGGAGATTTGCCATATCCCTTCTCTTCTGCTCTCTCAGCTCCAGTCACATGCAGTTTTGGACCTGCAGTAACAACATTCATGAAGGGGGTAGAGAGGAAGGACCTGGTGGCCCAATCTCCAGCGGTGAGTGCCACCACAAAACCACTGACATATAGCTCAGTGCCACACCATGCCATGTGTCCTGCAGCATGATCAGTCACAGGCTGATCTAATAGAGATTGTGCCCAAACCTGGCCTCCAACCTCAGAGAACGGGTTCAATATCAAATTTGGGGTTTTGTTCTGTTCAGTTTGTTCGCTCTCTCTGCAGGCCCCCAGTGTCCTGTTACCTTTCCACCTGCAGAAGTGTGTGTTCTCCAGGTAGTGGCGGTGCATCTGGAAGCCACGGAGGAAGTTGTGCTCCTGGGCGATGCAGGCACGGTCGGTGAGCGCGGAGCGCAGGGCGCTGCCCAGGGGCCCGGGCGGGGTGAAGAGCCGCGTCCGCAGCTCCTGAGGCTGCGAGGGCAGCGGGGGCTCCTCCTCTGGGGGAACACGGATAAATCACACCTATCCAATACACTGCATTGAGATACAACACCTGCCTAATACACTGTATTGAGATACAGCACCTGCCCAATACACTGCATTGAGATACAACACCTATCCAATACACTGCATTGAGATACAACACCTATCCAATATACTGCATTGAGATACAACACCTATCCAATATACTGCATTGAGATACAGCACCTATCCAATACACTGCATTGAGATACAGCACCTATCCAATACACTGCATTGAGATACAACACCTGCCCAATACATTGCATTGAGATACAACACCTATCCAATACATTGCATTGAGATACAACACCTATCCAATACACTGCATTGAGATACAGCACCTGCCCAACACGCCCTGTGTATTGAAATACAACACCTGCCCAATACACTGTGTATTGAAATACAACACCTGCCCAGGGCAAGGCACGAAGAACCCCAAGGAGGAATTCTTACCTCAACAAGTCAAGGTAAGTAATAAACTCTGACGCTTTCCCTTTTGAAAAGGACCAACAACCAAAAGTGACCAAACAAAACAGAAAATAAGAAGCTACTATTACTGGACAAATACCATTTCCTTACACAGTAAGGTTTGGATAAAACCCCCCAAGATACAGTGTCAAACAGCAATAAAAGTCTGTTCCAGACATACACATATTTGTGGAACAGACTGAATGCAGGCTTTGGAAAAGGACAGCTGTTGTGCTTCTTTGTATTACTGCAGCTCCCAGTTGAAGCAGTCAAAATCACTTTGCTTTATTAGTAATTTACAGATCGATCTTATTATTTCTGAACATTTTAATCACCTACCAACATCAGTGCTGACTCCTGACAGATCACAGGACTGGAGATTTTTAAATTATTCAATTGTACTTTGCAGTATGAGACATGTAACTCCATTTAACAATAAATACACAGTGAAAAAGAAGTATGGTTATTTACCTATATTGTCAATTTGGTCCCGAGTCCACCTGTGCCAGAAATCTTCTGATGAATGGGACAAATTCCAGATATATAACACATTGAATGAAAATAAACTACTCCATATGCCTGTAAAAGAAAAGAGCTTTCTAACTCAAACATTCACATCTCATGATTCTCAAACTGCTACAATGAGATGAAACCTGTCAAGTTTGGTTTTTGTTACTTCGTTTTAAAAGCATAACATGTCATTTTTATTTGGCTGCTGGTTTTTAAACCTGATTTTTGGTATCCAGTTTTTGTCTTACGGTACTTAGGGATAGACATCTTTTTGAATTAATATGGAATTTGTATTTTTAGGAAAAAAAACAAGTATCATAAAGCTTGTATAAAAAGAAAGGATGAAAGTTTGCAATCCAACAGATTTGATGTGGAATTATATTGATGAGGGCATAACTGCAACATAATCTTACAGCCTCTGCTTTTGTAGGATTCCATTTTTGAGAATAAGCCTGTTAACACACCAAAGGATCAGTTTTGACCATGCATTTTTGAGCTTGAAAAGCAATTTCTTTTGTTATCCATTAGGGCACAAGTTCTCACTGTTTTTTCTTTCAAGGAGTGCAAATGTGTGACAATCCAGCACAGACTGAGGCTAAAATAGTACAGTGTCTCCTTCCTGCTCAGTGGAGTGGCCAGTCAAAGAGAAGCCTGCTTGTGAAATCAGTCACAAGCTGACAGCTTGTCAGGAAAACACATATCCAGGCTCTGCTTCAGCCAACAGCAAAAATGTCTCAAGGATGGCTGTGCTGTTTTCCCCCCAGCCTTGCCCAGGCAGTGTGGAACCTGGAGCCAGTGACATGTGGCCTGGGACTCTCTGGAGCAGGAGGCTCTGGCATGCTCCAACACACCCTGATGCAGCATGAAGGCTCATGTAAAATGTTTAAAGGGAGCATACAGAACACTGACTACCCATGAGACAGGCAATAGGCTCAGAAGTTCACCCTTCTGGGGTAGCATGACCTGAACCTTGGATTCCCAGGGACCTCAATTTTATTGTTGTACTGGAAGCCATACTATATTTTAATTCAAAATGAGGTTTAAAAGTGTAGATAACTATTTGATGGTCCCTTTGAATTTTCTTCTTTACTGTAAACTGAATCCATCATAGTAAGTATTAATTCAGCAAAGAGATATTTATCCTCTCTGGTGAAACTGTCATGCTAGTCCTGCACCAACACTTTTTTAGTGTGTAGTTTATACAGTTCACATTAAAAAATAAACTAAAAACAAAACTAAACAAAAAAACACCACAAAATCAGAAATAAAATTATTTCTTGTTTTTAATAGCTTACCTTCCAAGAAGCAGATCCTGGACTCAGGGACCTTCTTCATCAATCGTCCCATGAAGAACTCGCTGCCAAAATCCTCAGTGCGAACAAAAACTCCATACTTTTGCAATCCCACCTCATATGGGGTGAACTCCACCCACTCTGTAAAAAAGAACCCAGAGAAGAGAACAATGTTTTATTACAGCCCTCGCAGTAATTTTTTTGAGTCTAATATTTTGGACCAATGGCAATGAGTTATAAGCATGCTGCAAATGAAAATTCATGAGCATGGAAAGGCTTTGGAGTATTTTTGAGTCTGTTGCATAGACAGTCAAACTTTTACCACAAGGATAGAATATGAATATACATCAGCTGAGATTCTGGTCTTCAAATAAGAGGGGGTTTTTAGGCTGTCTAAAAAGACAGTTTCACGATTTACTATCTTAAACACAAACACAAATGACTCTCAGAAGTCTCATAATTACCTTTGAAATCCAGAGTGCTGTAGTTGTTCTTGACATTGACTGCAGTGTAGATAGGAAGTGGGTTCTGACCACGATCAATGGCCTGTTGCTGATCAGAGAGTCTGTGGTTGTCTTTCTGTGATTCCAGAAATATGTTTACACTGAGATGAAAATTGGCATGGCAATATTTTCTCTGCATCTAAGCTTGCAGGGCAGAAAAATTCCTGCCTCTATTGTATAATGTGTGCTCGGCTTATCTTCTGAAATGTTCCATATTTTTCAAAATTCCCATAAACATTCTGTTACTGAAATACCTGCATCCATCCAATCTGATGCCAGATTATTTTATGATGAATTAAGATGAAAATGGAAAGAAATAATAAAGAACAGAAAGCAATGCTTTTGATATAAAACACATTATTGACTTATGCTGCAGCTTTATGGAAGACCTCACACCTTTCAAAAGTCTGCAGGTCCTTATGTTAACACCTCTCATGGGCATGCATAATGTTTGCAATTTTGATATTTCTTAACAAGTAACTTGCAGAATATGAAAAACCATTCTTAAACTGTAATACTGTTTCAAAATGCTAGTCTTAGAGTTTTCTCAGAAAAACATATTCAAAATTTCACAAGCAAGAATGCTGATTTCTACCATGGATGATTATCTACAAGGTTGGCACCAAATGTTTTAGAAACAGCTGTGCATTTGCTTGCACAGTCTTGTAGCAAACTGCTTTTCTCAGAGCCAACAGGTAAATATCTTCTCCGGAAATAAATTTTCAGAAAATGGTAAGCGACTGTAAATGCTGCTTTATGATATACTGTACCCCATCATGCAAAAAAGATTCCAGGACAAGACCCCAGAGATCGATAAAAGATGTTTTGTGGCCCTCTCTTTTCCGTTGGGACAGTTGCTTTCTGTAATACTTCAGATATTCCAAGGAAAAGGAATTTATTTTGCATTTTGTCATATGTTTTCGAGCCTCACTGATTTGCTTGTCGAGATCCTTTCGTGACCACTCAGCATCTCTGTACAAATTTGACATGGTCCTACGAAGAGGAAATACATACTGAAGAGGGAAAAAAAGGCACACCAAGGTTTGAGGTAGGCAATATCTACATTTTATGTTTCTGTTTTAAGTTCTTGATTTGAAATCAAGGTTTCCTATCTTCAGTTCCCTATGAAACTGTCATGTTCCCTTTGAAGTCACAGTCATTACTCCTGTCAAAACAGCTTGAACAATTTTCCATAAACCATTCTTAGAAAAACATTTGTTTTCATACAGCTGCAAATTTTGTGACTTTCCCCCATGAAAAGACTTTATACTGTCAATTTTGGAAGAAGAGGAAGAAGTAGGACTGCTGAGAAGTTTTTGTGGGTAAACTACCGTGCATCATCCCCAGCCTCCTTCAGCACTTTGTTGCCATCAGGGAGACTCCAGCCAAGGGCTGCCCAGTCCCACTCACCATGTAGTACCAGACAAGCCAGTCAGGTAGGTGGCACAGTCCAAGACACTGAGCTTCTTGAGCCCCCTCAGGCTGCCATAGAGTGCAGTCAAGGATCTCATCCCTCCTCCCGTGGTCATGACAGCCACCACTGGGGTCTGTGCAACACAGGGACAGAAAAGGTTGGTGTCACAAAACAGCTGCACCTGACCACAGCTCTCAGCAGAAACCTCCTGATACATAAAGCCTGACACCACCACGTGTGCCCAGGCACAGACTTCTTTCTAAATGATTTCTACTGAAATATAACCTACCATTTATTTTATAAAGGAGAACAGGAATAGAAGCAATGACCAGTTTTGGTCAGATATCTGACACTTGTCTCTGATGAGTTCAACATAAATGTTTGGTACGAAACAAATAAAAATGCATTAATTCAAACCAAGAGAGACAGTAAGAGAGAAAAAAATCAGTTGAAAAGGCAGAAATTAAAAAGAAATCTCACAGGTCAAAGAGAGGAGAGACTATCAACAAGGATAACAATAGGATTAAGAGTGTGGAAGAAGCTATTCCTATTTAAGGAATATCTGGTGTGGCTTTCAAGAAAGGTGTAGCAGGAAAAGAGTTAAACTCAGGATAGCAGCTGCAAAGGACACAAACAGCAGGGTGAATTTAGAGGTATGGGGCAGTATCAGAGGTATACATAAGTTTTAAGACGACGAAAGATCAGAAAAAAATTTAACTGTGAAGAAAAAGAGATTGTATTATGCCATTATGCTTTCACTGCTGAGCACTGGGGAGATGTTTTAAATGCCTTCCCTACAGACCTCGTGGTCCAGCAGATCCTGTTCCAGCTGCAGAACCTTCTTCAGAGCAGGAATAACATAGTTCTTCCTTTTGGAGAGAAAGTCTTGCTCCTGTTTGCAGAGGTCAAATCCTAAACGCACATCAAGGTGGTCTGGGCTGAAGCAGAGATCAGGAAAAAAGAATATTCCATTTTATTATTGGTAGACAAGCTCAGAGTTTCCAATGCAATAAAATTAATCTGACCCACAAAATACTACATTTACAGGAGGCCCCTTTCCTACACTCCCAAGCAAGTATACAACGCTGCATGAAAGAAGGATAGAAAAAATGACAGATGAATTTCTAAGGAGCTATCAAAAGAAAACCTAAGGAAAGACATTCCTGCAGCTAATTTCTGAGATATCTGCTGTCTGGATTCTCTCATACTTTAGTGATGAGCTGAGAGCTATAGGAAAAACTTCTCTTGAATTAGGCAGAAATTTTTCCTGATTCATAATCAACAATGCCAGGTGATTGGCTGCGCTCTTGCCCAGTGTTAAAGAAAAGGTAAAACACTGTGCTGAGCATAACTCTGGGTAGCATAATTGACTTGTAATATTATTTTTTCTGGTTTTATTTTTATGCATATTTTTTCATTATTCATGTCTCAGTATGGGTTATCCACATGTATTATCCACTACACTACATGTAATTGCTTCCAGCTCATGTGAATGCCACACCACCTGGTCACACCACCTACAGTCATGCTGTGGGTGCCTCCTCCCCAGTAAAGAGCCTAGGGTGAGTTCAGCTAAGTAAAAGTTAAGCTCCAAGAGTGGCCAAGTCTCTTACCAGTCTTCTGCCTTCGCATATAAATCGAATCTTTTATCCTGGAAAGCAAGAATGTGAACAACGTGAGTGCTGACAACCTGCTTCTTCCCTGCAGCCTGAGAAGGAATTTTATCTTGTGGCATCCTAGCAATGTGGGTACAAATCAAGAGCACTGAATAATCAGGAGCTCGAATAATCCAGCAGCCTATGCAAATTGTCTGTAGTGGTTTACTGAAAGGGAAGTTGTTCAACAATTTTTAATGTTTTCCAGTAAATGTAACATCTGAGGATAACTGCTGTTTACAGAATAATGATAATGTAAACCTTACCCATCTCTACTAACAGTACCTCTGAGGCAGCCAGCCAGAACTATAACTCTACACAGCAGCATTTGTTCCACCCTTTCCATGGCTTATACTCCAGAACAGTTGTGATCCTTTCATTCTGCATGGATTTTGTTAACCACAAGTCTAAAAGTGCTTTGTGAAGCATTGTCAGCATCAGCAGGAGTCTGATGCTGCCTCAGTCAGTTCAGGTGCCCCGCTGGTGTGAGAGAAGGGGATGAGCAGAGCTTCAATATTAAGTGTGAAGTAAGATTGGGACGGAGTGGCAAGATGCCCCACATCTATTCAAACAGAATGAGGCACAACCCGGCCTCGTTGCTGAAAGACCTACCACTGTTAGGCTGTGGTATTTTTGTCTGCAGGCTTATGTTGTCAGAAAGTACCATGGTAATCACCAGGTGGATGCAGACTTCCACATCCAGGTTTCTCAGCCTCTCCCACAAAAAAGCAGCTACTCACCTCTGCTAAGATCATGTTTTTTCCACTTGGAATGGAATGAAGTTCCACATTTGGAGAGCCTGTATCATACACACGTGAGTGCTGAAAAAATACAAATAAACCCAGGCTTATATTGTAAGGAATGTTACTCTCTGCCCACAATGCAAATTAATGTTACTATTTATGGTGTCTAATATTTTGCATGCCATTATTATGTTTTCTAAAGCTCAGTTGTAACATACTGAGGAGGGAGGTTGTTTCTTCCCTGGTAGTGTAACATCCAGCATTGGCTGCTTGTATCTGGCATAGTGGAATTTGGCAGGAGAGGAGGAGCTGAAGACCAGATTAGATCCCAGCACAATGTCCTGGGTGCCTTCATAAGAGCCTTGCACTTTAAAGGAGAATTCTTTTTCTATGGAAATGACACAAAAGCAGACACAGATTAGTTTTCCCATCAAAACTGGTAACAAAAATTCTTACAGAGTCTATCATAAGGCTGTTCTCTCGATTTGGATTTGTTGGGGTTTTTTAATTCTTACATTAAGCCAATTGTGATCATAATATTAGCACGTCAGTTAAAAATAGCTGACGGAGAAATAACCTTACTTGATTTCTTCCCCTTTTTCTTCTTCTTCTCAACCACCTGAACTTCTAAGCAGCAGATTTTGCGAGACTGTAAGAGATGTGAACAGTAAAACACATCATGGCAAGGAATTTTCCAATAGTCTAAACGGGATAGAACCAGGGCAAGGCAGGAGTGCAGTATGGATGAACAGGGCTTGCAAAAGGAAGAAGACAAAGTGAAAAATAGTACTTTCAGGATCCCAGAGATGTGAGGATTGTTTTAAATACAATTCACGAGCAAGCAAAGATAATAAATGAGAACATGTCAGGGATGGGAAGTCCCTGTGTAAAAAGCACAGTTATGAATGTGGGAAATGATGTGTGCATGGGACAGGACAAACCCTCTCACTTCGGCAATATGGGAATTTGGGAGGAGTGATGTCTAAGGAAGAATCCACTGCTGCACTGATGTCTCAGACCTAAACTACTTCCATGTGTTTCCTTTGCAACAGTGAAGGAGTGTTGTGATGGGGGAACTCCATGCTGTTCCAGCCACAGTGTCTCCAGAGGTGCCATCCACAAGGATGTGTCAGGATGAAGTGGGAAATGGCAATGTTTCAGTGCTGGCTGTCTCAGTCAAGGGGTATGTTGTCCTGATGACTGTGAGTCAAGTGAAACAAGTGTGGCAACAGGACAAGAAAGATGATGAAATACAACACTCACCACTAGCACTCCATTAGTAATGATGGTTTCAGGAGGGCCTGAACTAGGAAACAGAAAGAAAAATGCATTTACAATAACTCATTAAAATTACAGTATAGTTCATAAGCCCCACCCTTCTCCTGATTCTCCTCTTGCGTATTTTTACCTGCATATATTGGATTTGAAAGAAAAGTCCTAGGAGACTCGTTGTACAAGTTTCCTCACTCTACTATGTGAAGACACAATTGTCATCCTACTGGTTCATCCAGTCCTGGAGCTCAGCAAAAATAAAAAGGCCAAAGTTGCTCTGAGGCCAAACTATGTAGTGATTTTATGCTGAGTCCCAAGCTGAGGCCAAGGATGGTTTCATGGAATCCAATTTTTAAAAAGTCATGCTTTGTTGGACGATTGAACAATAAAGGCTCTGGATCAGAAATCCAGTGCATTGTTCCATGTGTTTTGAAGGGAGGTGGACCGTCTTGCTGATCTCTAGCACAAGTCCATAACAAACCAGCAACATTCTGGTCTTAAATAATGTTCACTACATTAGACAAAGAAAAGGTTCTAGGGTGTTCTCCCCGTTTGCCTGAAGTTCAAGGGAGGTCATCCTGGCATTCACCCATTTGTTGACACAGCCCATAGCACAGATTCCTTGGGAATGATGCACTCTGAACAATCAGACTAGATTATTTCATGCCTCTGAACTGCTGTTTCTTTTTGTTCCAGGTTATGTTGCATTTCTTGTTTACTCACATATTATCCAAGGCAAATCCCACCTCCAACTCCTCTTGTCTCTGGAAAATAAAGAAAGAAAAATTATTTTGGTACTAGTTTACTGGCAGTTCTCATAATGCAAGTCCTCATTCTCACAATCTGGGTATACATGCATTGTTTGTGACCAGCAGAGCATTTAAAATAGAGGCACACACCACCTCACATCTGTATGTCTCGAGCCTCAAGATTCTCTGCTGATAGGAAGCTTGTGGATGGCTGTCAAAGCAGTTTTTAGCACAGAAATTGTTTGGCTAGCCTGTTTCTGCTGGGGCCTAAGGGACAGACCTAGGAGGAGATGTTGTCTCATTCTGAGTCTGCCAGCAAAAAGAAGGAGAGTCTGCTGAAGGGAGACCTTCTGGTGTCAGGAAGAGAAATGGTGACATGCAAAGCAGTTGTGGAAGAGGAAAACATCTTTGTCTGGCAACAAGTTGAGGGCTTTGAAACAGAGGTAAATCTGATATTAAAGCCTGGTCTGTGAAGTGGTGAAAAGAGTATAATCCTCAGGGGAAAGAAAGCACAGGCAAGAGGAAAACAAAAGTGGAGACAGAAGGGATAATGAACAGTGAAGTGAGATCATGCTGTAGGCTACTTAGTTGCTCAAATTACCCACTGAATTAAAGACACCAAAAAGTTAATAATATAGGACAAAAACATTTACAAAGGCTTGAAGAGTATGAGCTCTAACTGGTGTAGCTGTGCAAACACAAAAGGAAAAGGCTTGGATATAGCACCACTCAAAGTGATCAACTGGGTTACAACTAGCAAAAGTTTTCATTTCACCAGAGCTTAGTGGAAGTCCATACACTGCTCCTTTGGTATTTTGCAAGGAATGGAATTGTCAGATAAGGAATTTAAAGACAATGAAATGCATTGTGGAGCTTGGGTGTGTGTAGATAAGGTAATTCCTCAGATGAGTGGTGCATGACAGATGCACAAGAAACTGGAAGGGAACTGGAAAAAGAGAATGATAGACAGAACATACTGGGAGATGGGATGTACAACTTTCAGTCTCCCTGGACATTCAAGATAGGATTATTTCTTGCTGCCAAGCTGGGTGGCATGACTTAAACTTTATTTCAACACCCATGCCACATTCCATAATCAGCAACTAGTCTGGTTTGACATTTAGTTCTGATCACGGAGTTTTTACTTCCTAATTATTAGGCTAAGTAATAGGTTATGACAAAAGCATCAGGTGCTGGCATGGACACCCTCCTTGGCCCTCGATGGGGGCAGGCTCAGCAAAGTGACAATTTTGCCAATAAACTGGAAATTTGTGAGCCTCTGTGGGCAACACCAAACCCTTCAGTGTGCCTACAGATCCAGGTGTGAAGAGGTTTTCCCACATCAGAGAGAAAACCATGGTGGAAAAAATGTGGCTAGACAGCTGACACACAACGAGGAAAAAAGGCAAAAATTTACAAGTAACATTTTAGATAGAAAAGCTAATAAACACATTCTTGCCAAGCTATTCCACTTCTTATTTCAGACCTCACCTGTGAATCACACTTGAAGTGCACGAAGACTTCTTCTCCCAGGGAAAGTTTGGCTGTGTCAAAGTACACTGTGAACAGGTGGTCATCCTGAGTAACCACATCCTTATCATAGACTGCCAGCTCCAGCACATTCTGGGAAAGGAAGGAAAGGGCTTTAGAAATGTGTCAGGTTTTATTTGAAGGAGGAGATCCTGGGGACAACTGTTTTAGTCAGCTGTTGTGAGAAGTGGGAGGACATAGAGAAGAACAGGAAGGGAAGGAAGTGAAGAGGAAATCAACTCCATGTTGGCACCTATGAGGTGGAATGAGAGGAAATCACAAACATTTCAAATGCCATTTTCTACTATGGCTGCGAGAGAAAATCATCTTTCATGTCATGGAAAACCATCGTGAGGATATGAGTTATTCTCACATCTTTCTGCATCTTTCCTTGCCTCTTGAGAAAATTGCTTATGTCCCCTTGCAAAAGGATAAAACCTCTCAGTAGCTCCCTTGGACAGTTACCAGAAAAGTTCAGTACCTTGACCTGACTCTGGATCCTGAAGTAGAAGGTTTCATTCCAGACTGGATCTTTGCAATTCTTGATGGCTTTAGTCTGAAATTTGTCATTTGAAGCAGTTGGCAGCCACAGGCTCACGTAGCAATCAGTATGGCTCACTGTATTAAAAACACAAATACATTTAAATGAGCATTTTCTCTAGAAGAAAGAATTAATTGAATAATATGAAGTTTTGTTTTCAAAGAGAGACACTATGATACAAAAATGGCATATTTGCTCAACATAAGCAATACAATTTAGATAAGAGGAATGGAGAAAAAGGAGGGGTGACATGACTCTTCTCTAAATAAATGTGATCAGAAATATAATAAATACATCAAACACAAAGGGTTTTCTCCTCATTCTATGCCATCAAAGAATTAGTTTAGCCAAGGATAAAAAAATCCAGGACAAATGCAGCAAGCATTAAGGAAACAAAGTGATATCTTCTCTTTCAGCCAAACAGAACGTTAGGAAAAAGCTTTCTGATTTCTGTATAAGTAAAGACACAATCTTCTATTATATTTTGGTTCCAGGCCAGCAGAAGCCAGAAGAGCTACAAAATGCAACAACACCTGATGGGCTTTTATCTGGAAATGCTGGCACACAGAGAATTAGGGTATGGTAGTTTAGACTACTTAGCATTGAGAAAACTTTGAATGCAAGCTAAATTCGAGACAAGGCTTCTCAACTTTCAGTATTTACTCAATTAGTGCAACCATTTTGTGTTCTTTGTTGCATAAATATACTCCAGAGGAAAACATGGGAGATCTTTCCACATTTTTGCTTTCAACAGATTGCAGAGCTTTTACTGCTCCCTTTGGGGACACAGAGAATTATGTCTGATGGGCACAGCTGTGACCTCATGGAATTACCTATGCACAGAGCAAGGGCTGATGCAAGGAAAAGAAACACACTCCATGTTCACTGGTGGAACCAGTGCACCAACAACAAAACTTCTTCCATTCATGGAAGAAATCTAGAATGCACCTTTTCTCGGAGCAGGACTGGTTATTAGCCCATGAAGGTGAGAGGGACCTCCTGAGCTCCTCTATAGAGCACTACAGATACTCACAGACATCTGCTTGGTGGATATTTCTTGCTCTTATGACTCTTACAGTCAGTAAGTAACAGAGAGAAGATTCTATCTGCAGGGAAAAAAACAAACACACGAAAGACAGAAATGAATGCTAAAGTTAGATAGCATATTTAGGAGACAGAAGTGATCAAGAGAGATAAACACCCAACTCAGGAACAATTTAGTTGAATTTTCTATTTGATTATGAAATGGCCAATACATTTACTTTCCTGCTAACATCTAAATCAAGTACTAGAATGAAATACTTCTTTTCTTCTGTAGCATATTATGAGGACTTATCTTATTAGAGCATTTATTTGTTTCTTATCTAAAACCTGGCTGCATAAAGTGCTAAGATACAGTCCGACCTTGGGAGAAGACTTATTTTTTAAATTTCAAAGATAGAAAATGAAGACATGTTTTAGACCTTTTTCAAGTGACAAAATTATTGTTGTGATTACCTTCTATCCAGTCATTACATACATTCGGTCTCCTGGGCTATGAGATATGATTTTCTCATATTCATGCTCTTTTAACTCTACAGTACTCTGCAGAGTTAAATGCTGACCTCTGATCCCCAAACTGATTTTAAGATCTGAGACAGAGACTGCTGCTCTGCACTTCCCCCATGCTACTTACTATGCATGAGTTTTTCATTTACAGGGATATAGCTGCCCTCTTGAGTTAAGGTCACCTCTGACTTTTTCTTGTGAGAAATCTCTCTCTAGTTTTGAAGTATGTAAACTCTTCACGTCTCACGCTTCTTTGCACTGTCTTGCCTAAGAAGTGCAAACAGTGTTTTACACCTGATAAGAAACTTGTTTTTTCTTGTGGCTTCCCTCTTTCATATTAGCCCATGTTTCTGACCTCATGCAAGACGTCTTAGCCTCTCATATTGCTCTTCTGATCTCATATTGGAGACATGAGTTCATATCTCCTCTCCCTTTACCATAAAAAAAACCAAAAAAATAACTTCCACATAACTCTCTTATTTCTACCATCATGGAGAGGGGGGAAAAGCCACAACATGCTGGAATGTAAATCTGCAGGAAAATTTTGCTCCAAAAGGCCTAAAAGGCACTTAGCACAACTACAGGGCCATGGACAGGTAAAGACTTCACCTATACTGCAAAATGACTAGAGCATTGCCAGCCCTGAGGTGGCATTAGCATGACACTGACCTCATAAGACCCACTGAGAAAGAAGTGTGACACAGGTACTGCAGGAAAGGAGAGCAAGACTTTTAGTTGGACTGTCTGAGCAGAATGATTTGGTATGTACTGTGTTAATAATAATGTCCATTCATAAAAAGTGAAGTGCATCAGTGTTCATAGGCTTAATTGAATATATGTCAATGTGAAGTCTCTACAAATGTTTAACCTGAGTGCATCAATGCAGGCACAGGGCTAATGAATACATGTTGTTGAGGCTGGGAGCAGTTAGCAAGTAGGAAACAGGTAAAGTCAGCCTCCAAGTAACCAAAATATCCCACTCCAGGAAAAGACAGCAAGAATATTTGTGCTGTGCAGGTCACTGGGTGTGCAAATCAAGGGTGTCAAACCACTGCTAAGGGTCCCAAGAGTAGCTGTGGATCAGACTACCAAGGGCACTTGAATTTATGTCTAAAACCTTACTCCTAAAGGCACATAAATGAGGCAGGTACAGAAAGTGCTCAGTAATTACAGAAGCTATAACTGATGCTGTCAGTATGGCTGGCTTTGGAGAAGGCAATTCCTGGAAGGGTTCAGCTCAGTTTCATGGATCAGATCCCCTGGAGCCACCTTCGTGGTGATCCCAATGTGCCAAGAACAGACTGAACAAAATACTCAGGCATGTGGATGTGCCCTGTCATGACCAAGAAGCCTTGGCTTAGACATCACAGAGCTATAAATAACAAATTACCAAAATCCTGTCAGTTTTGTGAGTTTTGCCTAAAAAATTTGATTTATTTGGTGCTTCAACCCCTGAAGGGTAGAGAATTGTATTGCAGGGTGTATTTTCTAATCTTGGGGTTTTTCATTCAGCTAATCAAGAAAAGGTTGGCTGTTCCTTAAACTGTGAGCACAACACCTGCTGCCCACCAACTGTACTCATCACAAAACAGAACGAGGGAGAGTTCCTAATTATTACTAAATGGCATCAAACTAGAGAGAGGAAGAGTAAAAATATTTTCTAGCACATCTAGCCTCTCATTTCCTAGAGGAGAGATTTCATGTCTGAACACTCCTGGAAATCTATTAGCTTTTACTAGAGCCCAGAAGAGGGGTTAATTCAGGAAATCCACTTTAAGATTCTGCCATAGTATTGTGAGAATAAATGGCATAATTTCCCAGCTCTTGCTATTTACACTGGCAGGAAACCTGTCCTTGTGCTTTAGCAAGACATGTGTAGAGAAAGCCTATTGAAACCCATTCTTTTAAAGATATTACTCTTGTTTAAACAGAGATTGTTCCCCATGTGCCAAGGACAGGAAGCCACACTAGGAATTTAACATGAAGCAAGACTGTCTAAGTGGAATGATCAAAGCAGTAAGTGGGACAGTGTCTCATGGAGGGAGCTGAGTGGGATATAGTAGCTAATTACATTGTTGGGCAGATGCTGAACCCTACCTGTTTTCACCCAGCCTCCACCCAGCAGGAAAGTCCCCTTTACAGTTTTCTTTTGAAATTCTCCTTTGTGGTACCTTTGTCAGAGAAGTCCACTGATTCCCATCAGGATTCAGCTGCATAGCTCCGTCTCCTTGTTGAGAGGTTTGAGTGATCAGCTCCTGGAACAAGAAGGGTCAACGTTATCCCTGGAAAAACCAACATTTTTCTTAAAAGCAATCCTCCTTGGGAATTGAGAACTTCAGAGCCAGAGGGACACGGAGCCCATGGCTGTAGAGCCCTGGCAGGAGCTGAGGTTTCCCGAGCGCCCGGTGCCACTGCCTGGGCTGTGCTTGCCCCACTAAGCCTGAGCAGAGGCGTAGCAGCCAGGTAAGGTCCGCCCTTCATGACACACGGGGAGGGCAAGCAGCTCCTGGCCCTGGCTGTTAAAGGAACAGCAAACCTGCCTCCCATAAACACACCCTGTCATTAATCTTTCGCCTTGAAGTACACCTCCATGCTATTTAATACTTATTCTAAAGTTGCATATATGGTGTCTCTCAAATTTATAAAACCCCTCAATATTCAAAATGCTCCCCTCGTAAACAAGCTCTTACTCCCAAGTAGTTTTAATTTTCTTCCTGTGGTCTACTATAACTTTTAAAGTTTCAATATTGAGGTCCTGAAGCCTTGACTTTCTTCACCCTGCATAGAGTCATTATAGTCAATGGTAGGTGAAGAAAGTGGTATCATCTTTGCACTACATGCAGCACAACCACTTGAGACCCCTGATGACTTGCTCTGCTCTTTACCCCTCTTACCTGAGACAAATTGCCATCTTGGTCCATTGTGGCCACATTCACACACACAGCCAGTGTTGTTTGTGGCAATGCAATCTCACATCTCCCAGCTTCCACAGACACCAATAGCTCAAATGTCTCAGATGCAGGTGAGCAACTGTTTTATAAACTGACTCACAGCTCCACCTCTGACTGGTTTCTTACAACCAGTTACTCCCCTCCCATGTTCTTATGGTAGGAAGCTGCATCCTGTGGTCAAATAGGTAGGAAAAAAATACCTTTGCCTATACAGCAGGTGGAAGTACTGTGTTTGAGTCACTTTGCTCTATACTGGCCAATGTCAGGTTTAAAACTAAATGTAAGAGAAGGATGCCCTCTTACCTGAGCACTGAACTTCCAACTTAGCAAGACCTCAAAGCCCACATTAATACATATTCTGTAATAAGATACAGCAATAGTACATAAATTGAATTAGGTTATCTGTGACAGTAAGCAGATACAATAAAACAGCTCATGAGAAAAAAAATATAAAGGACAGAACACCATTGCTCTCAGGCTGACCTGGTTATTACAAAAAACAGTTTAAGGCTTTCTGAACCTACAGTCCCAGGTCTAGTCATGCAGAGCAGCACACTCATATGGTGGTTTCTATCTAGTCAGCCAAGGTCCAGTAGGACTGGGTCTCTTCTCAAGTCATTGTATTCCTTCCCTCTCCTTTCCTATGGCTTGTTATTATTATTTTTGTGTTTAGATGCAGAGTCCTGAAGCAATGATTTTCCTGAGTTTAGCTTCGCACCCACAAATATTTCTGCACCATTTTCCAGCTCAGACTGACTCTGGCTGCAAACTGGACACATTTAAGTGCCTGTGTCTACCCAATGAAACCTGCCAGCCAGATGCAGAACTCAGCCCTGACCTCACACTGCCCCTCCCCAAAGTCCTTGGCAGAACTGCGACACCACTGCTGGGGCAGGACACCCGCCCCTGTCCACACACAGCTGAGCCCTGTGCCATTGAAACCAGCACAGCTCACAGCTCACTGGAAGAGGATTAGAAAAGGCAGCCAAAGACTGCTGCATCATCAACAGATCATAACAGATCAAACTTTCTGGGGAAAGGGATTCTTTTGGCTTCCCTGCTTCCCCAGTACTTCATCTCTGAGCAAAAAGATGCTCATTCCCTGAGCATTCTTGAGTTTACTGGTCAAACATTGCCACCAGCCAACACAAGTCTCCTTTGCACATTCCCATGCAAAGTACTATCAACAGTCATCACAGCCAACTTGGTAGAATAAATTTTTGCTATAGGGTACAGTTTTTTGTGACACTATGAAGGGTTGTGTCTACACACATGGCATGTTTCCCCTGTGTGCCAGCTCAATGCTGTAACTTGATGAAATGCATTTTTCATTAGGTCACAGAAAATTGGCATGTCAGTCATGTTTAAAGACAGTGCTTTACTGTGACATCTCCTTGGAGGGCAAAACTATTAACCAGACTGTCCACCAGGACTGGGCCTCTGAGGCTTTCACTCCCACAGTGCAGTGGCCAAAAAAAACTCTCATTTTCATGGACAGCATTTGCCATCCACATCAGAGACAGCCCTTGCAGAAGGGAGTGACCATGGCTCCCTCTGTACTCCTGCAATATCTCTGAGACATTCCTTCATCCATGATGCTCAGAGCAAGTATTTGGTATGCTCTTCACAGAAATAAAAACAGTTTTGTTTTCCAGGAACAAAGAATGTTCACACTGTGAACCTGAAGCATATTACTGAAATGCCTGAATATGTGGAGCAAGGCAGAATTTTCATTTTGCAAACAAGCCTTTATTGTCTTGTACTGTATACACAAAATTTTTGCATGTAAATAACATTTCTTCAGAACTGGAGGCAGCAAGAGTTTATGGCTAAAACCTGTGTTCACTTTTTCACAACAGGGTTTTCAGGTAAAAATGGAGGTAATTCCCAGGATTATACGCAGAACACATGGTGTCACATGTCTGACTATGTGTCTATGACTAGTGAAACTATCACAGAACAAAAAAAAAAAAAATCAGAAGTGCATAGTTGTTTGAAACCTAATGAGTTTCAAACGTCAATATTTTTGCCATGGTCTTTGCTACAGTTGCAAAAAAATTTAAATTTTGTTTTGACAAAATAAATTACTAAAGTGTTGGAAAAGTCATTGTGAACCAATTTGTAAAGATAATTTGTCATCGCTCCTTGCTAAAATCAAAATCCTTGGAGTGTCATTTTGTAACAAGCCAAACATGTTATTTGGCTGTGAATGAACCCTGTTATTTTCAGGTTGGGTTCCCTGGGCTGACGAGGTAGGCAGTCTATTAAAAAGTTATGTTTCAAAACAAAGATGTTTTGTAAAATATTAACATGAAATGTTTCAACTTACCCAAGCATTTTCCCTGGTATATTTTAGTCCCACATTATAATATGTAGCTGATAGACATTTTCTGGCTGAATAGACTCTTTGTTCAAAATTTTCCCAGTTGTCTTTAGGACACAAAATTTATTAATAAAGTGTGTTTTCAATTTGACTTGCTCCTGGAATGCAAAAGTTGTTACAGATTTATAATTTTTACAGCTCACCCTCAGCATAGTCCAGAACAATTTTTTAAAAGGCACTTTCAATAAAAGGGAAAAGGAAGGAAGTTTAAAAATGCAAGCCCGTGACAAATGTAATTGGTGTTTTTGTGCTAGATCCCATGCATGGTCTTTGTATTGTTTTAAGATGGTCTTAGCTATTTCAGGCTACTAGCTCAATTCTACTCAGTTTGTACAGGCAGAACTAAACAAATAAGAAATTTTTTTGATAGGCTGAGACTGAGTTACACTGAGTAAGACAGCAAAGTTTTCATTGCCTATTGGAAGTAAAATATTTTCAAGTACTTTTTCTTTTTAATTTAAGAACGGTATTTTATTATGAGAAGTAACTCAACAGGGAAAACAAGATCCAGGGTGTTTTATTTTGAAAGCTTCAAATTAAAGTGTTGAGGTTTTATATACTGTCTCAATACAAACAAATTAGAACTGACATATATTAACAGGGAATTTTGATGTGCCCAAACTACACCCTTTGCTTTAAAAAAAAAAATTATGTGAAGAGTCTTATGCCACTTCCTCCTAAGCTGCTCCTTCCCATCACATATGATTCATTCACAGCCCAAGACAGTCCGGGGTGTGGATACGAATCATGGGGCTGGTTGTGTGCACACACTTGTCCCTCTTTACATTTCCAGCCTCTGTGGCTGCTCTTTGGGACACTTGCAAAACAGAGTTGACCCAAGGATCCAATGCCAGCTTCCAGCTGTGTCTCAGGTCCTCTTTGTTTTCCAGGCTGCACCTTGTGTTCCACAAAGCTGAATTGTGGGAGCAGAAGTTTATACTCCCTGTGCCTGTAGGTGTGTTGGCTGTGATGTATAACTGTAGCACTGTGGCAGTAAAAAATTATTTTCCTTTCTGTGATATATTATAATAAGTTAGGCTTAAAATCACGCTATTTAAAAAATCTAACAAGTATTTAAGGCAAACAGTGTTCTACAGACAACCTTAATTTATAGAACAAAAGTAAGTAAAACTTTCCCACACAATGTCTTTGCTTATAGAGACCACTTCGGAATGGAAAAACCCCAGCAAACCATTGCACCAGCTGGGGCAGTTTCTGTAGTGCAGAATGGCCAGTGTTTGAAAAAGCTATGTCCCTTCTGGTCCTAGAGCATGAAAAACTCCTCTGAGGAGATAAGGGCAGTTGGAAAGGTGATCAGCACATTCTCTGCCTTCTCCTTTGCATCGCTGTCTGCAAGGCCTGCATAATCATCTGAGAGTTATTGAGGATGTTGTACTCGCTGAGGTTCAGCAGCTTGCAGTAGTTCTCATCGGTGTATCTGACAGAGAACATGCAGTAGGGGGAACAGGAGCTGGTCAAGTCAAGCTGGCCTCCCTCCATCTCTGAGCAACAGCGCTTGACACCTGGAGAGAAAGAGTTGTTGTTGCTGTGGCACAATGGTTATCTTAATCAAACTGGCCATAAAGTGTCAAAGAGCAGGACTTTTCTCCTGAAGAAAATTCACACGGTTTAAATGCAAACAATGCAGGTCATACATTGCCACCCTAGTCAACAGAATATTGTGAGGCTGAAGTAAGGAGGGCACAAGGGAGAAGTGAGGGATGGCATTACGGTGTTCATTTAAACTTACTCAGAAACATCTGTCTCATTAAAGCCATGGGTCAGGCAAGGATGTCAGCCTGAAAGGGCACTCCAAAAGCCACTGTCCATGCACTGCAGGTCTTACCCTGGGCAGATGGGATTTCTATGAACCTCAGCTGAGGAAGATTAATTGCTAGTAAGAGAATTGAATTTAAGCGAGAAAGGAGCAATAGAAACATGTGGAAACTGAGAGTTCCCGCAATGCTGAATAAGGTCCAGGGCACCTGCTACCAGGATCCATCTATGCCTTTCTGATTTCTGATTCTGTCACACAAATTCCACAACAGCAGTATTTTGGGCTTAACTTCCCTGCTACCAAGGAGCAGAGAAAATGCATCCTAGTAACCTGCAGTAAAGAAGAGGAGAACACAGCAGGTGGCCTGGCAGAAAAGGAGTGGCAGGTCCTGAACACAGCATAGTCAGTAAAATGATACCTGGGCTGATGCTGTACCAGAATGAGACACACTGATTTTAACACTGCAGGAGTTCAGCCTGAAAGCCAGATTCTTTCTCCCCCACCACTCATATTGACACTATGGCTCCTGAAGTGTAGAATTAAATACCTGAACAATAGACAATATATGCAGTGGGAAATAATCTGGGAGAGCTCTGTCATTCACATGAAAAAAGCGTTTGCAATTAAGTAAGAAAACTTCAAGTAACAAATGGGAGAGAGGTGAAGGTAAACACCACCCAGCAGACATGGGCTGTGTTGGTTCTCTTAGGGCCACAATTAAGATATGAGTGAACATAATAGCTTTGGCAGGGATGGGGTAAACAAGTTTAATTAGCTGAAGTGCTCCCCCATGAACCCAGTGAGCAAAGACAGCCAGCAGCAAAGAAGAAATCTCTGAGTCAGGGAAGCAGTGGTGTCTTCTGTTCAATGCTTTGCCTCTACTTGTAACTTACCAGGTGCTTTGTACTCTTGGAAGGTATCATTCACAAGGGGAAGAAAAATCACAATTGGACATCCTGGCAAATCTGAATCTTGGAAGATGTAGCACTCCTTCAGATTTTTCTTATCTTCATCAGTCAAAGAAATTGTTGGGAATGGGATTTTTTGCTCTGAGTAGTATTTACACGCCTTATCTAGAGACTGGAGGATCACAAAAATGATCAGCACTGGAAATCAACTTCATTGTCTAAAGGTCCCAAATTGTCATCTACTTTTAAGGTTTAGTGACTCAGATCCATAGGGCGAGTTGCTTCTTATCAAAGATTACTCTATATATAATTAACACACAGTAACCACATTGCTAATCACAAGCTGTAAACACAATTTCAGAATTAAAAGAATTCACCCAGGACGTTGCTTTTTTAAAAAAATTGAAGCAATTTGCAGAAGTTTGGAGTAAAGCACTAGTTTTAGCAAATGAAAAAGCCTGTATATAGAATTAACTAGAGAAGGAAATCACAGCAAGAAAATGTTTCAGGTGTCCTATGTACTTGGAAGCCAAGAGATAAGAAAGTTAAGTTTGAATATTTCTACCTGTGCAGTCATTATGTCACAGTGTTAATTGAGATGAATATTTTACTGAGAAAATCTGAAGTACTAGGCCATGCCATAGCTTTTCCTTGAAATGTTTCATATGTCCTAATATGCACTGTGTTATTATTTACTCTACACCATCTAATAGTGAACACTGTAAAGCAGAAAATGGTTTCTACTAAAGTACTTAAAATTGTAGCTGCCCTTTTTTATAAGTTTATCTAGACAATGAATGAGGCTGAAATAAAACTTCATTACATCTGTTTCATCCAACATACAGCTTATTAGCAGTAACACAGCTGTTCTCATTCTCAAAATGTAGTTCTACTTAGGAAGGCCAAAGTGCTTAACAGTGAGTTTCAACTAACCTCAGTTTCTGACATAAAAAGATCCAAACTTCTTTTCTGACAGCTCTTACAGGCAGCTAATTAACTTTATCTCCATGAAATGGGTTTTCTGCAGGAAGATGCTCATCACTGAATTTTACTTGTAGCATCTTATTTGTCAGCCCAGAAATAATCTGCTGATGATATCCACTTCACCCTTTTGATATTCTCACTTAAGTCAGAAGAAATCAATTCCTCATCTTTGTGAATATTCCTGTGCACGGACTGGAAGCCTGCTTGATTCAGCATAAAGCAGAAGAAGCTCCTCCCATCATTCTGGAAAAGACCATGCTGACACCCCCTTGAATAATTTAACATGCTCACGAACCAGCAAGAAAGAGTCCAGGAATGGCAGGAGGAAATAGGAACAAACAGTATTAATCATTACAGTGAAAAATACAGGGGAATGCAGATGTTATAAACCAAACAGCTGATAAAACAAGCAGTTCTGGATGCTGCAGGCTGGGCATCTACAAGTAAAAGGAGACACAACACATGGTGACAAGAATATCCTCACCGATGTATGTGATCCAGTGGTATAACTTAGATATATGATGACATCCACTTCCCTCTGTGGCCTTAAAAGTGGTGCACTGCTGGTATTGATGAAAAATCCAGCATCTATCATGCCCAGCTGATCAGGATTTTGCATCAGCTGGTTGGGACGTGAGTCTAACACAGTGTCTAAAAGGAAAATATTTTTTGAATAAGAATAGGTATGCAGGTATTTTGACTGGAAAAAGAAGTGTAAGGTGGAACTGACATTCCAGAGGCCTGGTTTAACACTACTAGGTCATCAAACAGGGATGAGAAGGACTGCAAAACACCTAAGTTCCTGTTCTGAAAATCTGTATCAAGTTTCCAGGCAATATATTGCATTAACATGTCACACTTATTAGTGCCAGTAAGTTACATGCTAGTAACTAACCTAAATCTGCATTGCTTCATTTCAGTCATTGTTTCATCTTCTATCTGTCATTGATTTGGAGAAAAAAGTATTTTCAATCTTTTATACATTTGGACTCATGCTTCCCACTCAGTCCCCTCTTCTCTGGACTAGAAAGCCCCCCATTCCTTTCCAGTTTTCTCTTTTAGGTGATATTTTCTTGGATATTTCAGTTGCACCTGAAGTTAAGAGGTATAATCTTGCCAAATTAAGCTTTCTCTCATGTTCACTTTGCTCTCTGCCACTTTAAATTTGGTTCTGTCAGCTTCACATCTACCCTCTCAGTCTGGACTGCAGAGGTCTCAGCTGAAGCAAACGAATACAAATATTAAGTCTTCAATACCTGGCAACACTGAAGTCTCGGTGTCTTCTCTATTCAGAAAATAAATGTTCCCTTGAGAGGATTTTTATCCCCTGCCAAACCACACAGGCTTCTTTCCTAAATTCCCCACCCCAAACCCCCTGAGAAGGATGCCAGTTGAACACACTAGTGGCCAGCACCTTTCCAGCGACAGAAGTGCTCGTTCTCCATGTAGCTGTTGTGCAGCTGGTATCCCTTCAGGAAGTTGTGGTGCTGGGCGACGGAGAAGCGGTCGGTCAGCGCTCCCCGCAGGGCGCTGGACAGCGGCCCGGGGGGGGTGTACATGCGAGTCCTCAGCTCGTGGGGCCTTGTGGGCAGCACCGGGTCTTCGTCTAGAGGAGGGCAGAAAAACTGGTGGATGGACTGCTGGTTAACTTCTGTTCCTTTCTGGCTGCCCTGGTGTTGCTGTTGAGGCGGGCACGACATACAAATAGACACGCTACATTTCAGAAGACTAATATCCCCCTTATTACAACAACCAGCTATCTTTTATACCCTCTACAAAGTTTACACTTTGTTCATTGGTTACAATAGATCAACATAACCTTCATTGGTGTAAAACATCTCCACCTCTATTTCTCACAAGACTTTCCTAAAAATACTTTTCCCAGCTGCAGATTTTCCTTCCCGCTTATCTCCTTCTCCTTCTTCTCTTCTCAGTCTCCAGGCCAATGGCCTTGATAGAATACCTTTCAGAAATAAAGCCATGTCCATTAACCCTCTCTGGCCCACAGACCAGCTGTAAGCCTCTCCACATCCCGGTGCAAAGGAGTTCTCAGGGCTCCTCTGGGATGTTTCACTAAACACACACAAACTCTTCTGAGGGAAAGGAATGGCTGCTGGACAAAGCTCTTAAGCTTTGGCCTGAAGACAGTTCATCAGAAGCAACCTTTAGTCTTGGGAAAAGGACACCTTAAGGAAATTAAGCAATTCAGAAAATGTTCTGTCAGAAGTTAGATACCCTCACAGGAAGAGAACATGAAACAGACTCAAGCATGGAGAAGATGAGTCTGATGAATACACTACTGCTCAGCCAGATGGGCAACAGCAGCAACCACGGGGTCTATTGCAACAGTGACAGCTGCTACCCAATAATCACTCATGGGTTCGTGAGCATATGCTTAATCAGCAGAGTGAGAGCACCCCAGCAAAACCTGGGGCATACATTCATATTCAGAAACTATGGCTAGTTTAGGGGGTGGGTAGATGGCATATAGGTGAAAAGCAGAAATATGGCACAAGGTGTGGTTTCTAGAAATGACAATCTGCTTTGCAAGCCCAAGAGGCTGACAGTGCAGCAGGAGAGACTTGGTGGTTTCCATGATTGCACATTGTATTTCTGTATTTTTCAGGATGTCTGTAATTATAGTTACTATCATATGAAGTGATTTAGCAATAAAATCATGGTTTCTGTATTACTTCAGAAAATACCCTCTGGGCCTCATTTATCTTTGTGTCAGTATGAATCCAATGCAGTAATTACTGTACTGAGTAATAAAATAAAAACCCAGGAAATATTGATTAACCAGTTGATATTAAGGTTTATTCTCTGCATAGGCAGTAAAAAGTACCATATTCTCTGCTTTTGGTTCTTGGTTCTGTGTGCCTAAGTGAGAATTGTAATGCCAGAACACTTCCTGAGAAATGTCTGACCCCTCTAAAACTTCCTCTGAAGTAACCAGTAGAGCTTTAGTAAATGTTGTCATTACAGCAGTTTTTCCCTGATTATCCTCTTCCACTTACTCTATAGAGTGTGAGGGGAAGTCACTGTCTCTTAGTAAGACCCTATGATGCCAGCTTCAGCAAAATTGACAAGATGATGCCAAAAGCCACACAGGAAAATAAATGACCATAAATTAAAGGCTTAATAATTTCTCACCAACTTCATCGATTCTGTCTTGTGTCCATCTCTTCCAGAAGTCCTCTGAACTGTGGGACAGTCCCCATATTTGTAAAAGGTTCACAGAAAATATGCTGCTCCACATACCTGTAAAAGGAATTAGTGAACACAAGGACACATTTGAGCAAGTAAATGCCCTTTTCCTTCTATTTTGACCTCCTGGCTTAAATTTTTAATGGGATTAATGCAAATATTTCTAAACTTCCATGCTGTTAAATTCCTCTTAACTTTCTATGTCATCGATTCAGGTCATGTTACCATCAACTTTGTGCCTAACCTACTACATGGCTCTGCCACCTGGTAAAGAGAGCAAAGAATGTGAGGCAAGTAAAGGAAAAAAAGACACACTTCCTCAAGAGGCAAAATAAAGAATTCAGATAACATATACACCACAAACACGTCATTTCCACCCCATCTTGCTTTCTCCAGCTTGTCTTTTTCTGCACTTACTCTGATCAGTAACTCTTTCAAACAGCCTGAATTGTTTCATAAGGGGATGAACTGGCTTTTCAGATGGTTGTTTGTAAGATAAGATCTCACACCACAGCTCGTGAAGGCTCACATATTGTCTTGGGGTGACACCCCATTCATAGGTTTCCTGCCAAATTTGGCCTAAACCACGACAAATATGCAGTGGGCTCCAGCTCCACTGTGCACTCTTTTTCTCCACCCAGGATCACCCCTCTCTGCCTTGCCAGAGGGGCACAGGTATCTTTGTTGACAAAACAGTGCGCCACCATATCACCAGTCATTGTAAATTTAAATGTGACTATCACAATTGGACTTAGGTTGGAATGCATTTAGAGAGGAATCAGAAGAATAACCAAAGAAGTGGGAGCCATTACTTACAACAAAATAATTAAAGATCTTCATCTATTCCATCTCTAAGACACAGACAACTCATCTACCAAGACAGTGACAAGAAACTGAAAAAATATGCATTTTTTTTACTGTATTCTTTTGGACAAACTACCACTCCCATTTCCCTGCAGCAGTGTTCAGTATGTTAGGACAGAACCATCTACTCACTGGTTAACAGCATCACACCCCTCCAAAGTGCCTCTGTGCCAGGACAAGGCTATACATCACCTTGAAGGTAGCAGATGCGGGATTCAGGGAGCTTTTTTAGCAAGCGGCCCATGAAGAACTCGCTTCCGAAATGCTCCGTGCGAACAAACACGCCGTACTTCAGCAGTCCCACCTCGTAGGGGGTGAACTCCACCCACTCTGCAACACAAGGGGACACTTAGAGGGCTCCCACACAACTGGGCATACGCTGGTCCAAGCTATGTTTAATATGCTGCCTTTGCAAAGCCTCGCTCCTAAACTCAGATCTCCGGGAGGTGTCTGAGCCTGGGCATGGCGGCAATGGGAAGGCAGGAGCAGTTTGCTGGTCATGGTGGTGCTGCTGCTGGCACAAGTGGCACACTGGGGGCATGGCAAGGCTCCAAGCCTTGCACACCCCGTGTGCACACACCAGCCCAGGGTTTTCCAGCATGTGCGTAGTTTTGCTCTGCACTTCCATAAGCCACATCCAGGTGACAGTACTTCACCTATAGATTTAATTTATCTTCCCTAAATAATTGTTTAGGTACAAAGATGGGTACTCAGCTGTTCAGAAACCACTTTTTTTGGTAAGAGACTAATTATACTCTCTATGTGCGGTACTAATGGAGACAGAACTAGTTCTTGATTTTCTCGGATATCCTCTCTGAGTGAAGTGTAGCTATCTGATATAACTGCAGCATGAGTGAAAACTGGGACAGAATTGTCACGGACCATAATTTTGTTTTCATTTGGAAATGGTTCATTATCTTGCCTCAACAATAAAAAATTTGATCCCAATTTTTCTCTTCCTCTTCTGATTCTCCCCAGTAAAGAAACACAAACAAACAAAACAATGATAACAGCAATGGATTCAGTTGGGAGCCTTTCCAAACTCAACCATAACTATGTGGTCATTCTTCATATTGAAACAATAACTGGCCATTGAGAAAAAGCAATTATTGGATAATTTCAATATTTCTCAAAATGGCCTTTCTGGCAGAATTTCTACTGTGTATGTCTAGACAGTGAAATGCTGCTCCCCAAAAACCTTGTATTAAAATTATAAGGCATGGAAGTGATGGTTACCAAAAAAGCAACTAACACATAAGGATTGTTTTCTCCAAGTGCTAACAAGAAGGGAAGAGTGATGACAGGAATTCAGCTGCCAATTTTAGCCTCAGAGGGTCCCAAACAACATCCTTACCTTTGAAGTCATTGGTGCTGTAACTGTCCCGGACACACACTGACACATAGATGGGCAGTGGGTTCTGGCCATCACACAGTGCTTCTTGCTGCTCTGAAAGCTTGTGGGGGTCTTTCTGGTTTTGGAGAAAAAACATTACGTGAGAGGAGATGGAAACGACGCCTGGTGAATTCACCAGCCCCAGTGTGGGAGGAGCAGGCAGCTCCACCCCAGCACATAGCACACACCATGGCAGCTCCACCACCTGGAGCACCACAGGTACCCCCTCCAGCCACCACAGACCAGGTGCCAGCCTCCAGCCTGGCTTTGTGCACGGATCACAAGGAGATGAGGAGGGAAACAACTATTTCTGCACATGTCTATACGTCCTAGGAAGTATTGTTCTGACAAGTAGGAGTAGAGGTGGGCTGCTCCTTAGGCTGAGGGCTGTAGTGAGCCATCCTTGTTCTCCTGAATCTGAAGGAAGCCCTTGAGCATGTTGATACTTAATTTCCTTTCCCACCGCACAACAGCTACCACAGCCTAGCCTTGGGCAGCAAGTTAATCTGGCAGCAAATTATTTGCATCCCACCCGGCTTCTTTTCTGAAAAAGCATATTCTCATTGAAGAGGTTTATAAAAAACATAATATATCATGAACTGCTGAAAAATTTAAGAGTAGCTTGTTCTGGAAGATTAGGGAGAGGCTAATGGCTACATAGAAATAGTCAGCACTGCTCAAAAGGAAAAATGCTTGGTTAAATTGTGAGGGGGCCCTCACCTAGCTGAGATTAAAAGAGGCATCTATTTAGCTCACACCTTTGTTTAATACCTAGTATTCCTCTCTAGGCATTTATGTTCTGTTTACATATACATAATGCTACACATGTACTTACATAAAAATAAACCCAAATGAATGGTTGAATGACTGTAGAATTTCTGCCCCCATTGGAGGACACTTCTGCTCAACCCTCAACCACTCACCCTTTCCAAGTGCCAAAGCACACATCGTGGAACTGTGATCCAGGTGGGGAGAAAAGAAGTGGACTGCTATACTGTAGGGGTAGAAACCCCTTCAAGTAACAGAAAAGCAAATTTGAAATTACTTATAAAAGTATCACTTAAACCATGTGAGTAGTGCTTCTGAGGAAAAGCAAAATATGTACCTGCCTCCAGTGTATTTGCATATCAAGTCACCTGCCAGTGGATGCAATTCACTGAACATTCTAGCTGTTTCTGGATTGCTTGAGATAGTTTTCACATAGTTGAGATTACTCTGCTTTGCATTTTGAATTCTTTTTGCATGAGTAATTTGCATCTCAGATGCACTTCCCAAGATTGCCTTCACTTCCATTTAATCACCAGCCAGAGTTTAAATGGTGCATCCACAACTGAATTTATTCGTACATTGGATGCATTTCTTTCTAGGCAAACTATTAAAGGAGTTTTAAAAATCTGCTATTTTGTTAACACAGAGACTTCCCCTCTGCTTTGAGGTACATTCTCTGAAATGATGGACTAGTTTCCATCCATTAAGGGAAAAACACATGGTTCTTTAAGAAATGGAATATACATCATACCCCATCGTTTAGTAAGTACTCAATCATGAGACCCCAAAGATCTATAAATGATGTCCTGTATCCCTCTTCTTTCCTCTGGCAAAGCTGCTTGTTGTAGTACTTCATGCGATCCATAGAGAAACAGCCCATCTTGCATTTTGTTGCTTGTTTTTGGGCTTCACCAATATGTGAGTCCAGGTCCTTCTGTGACCAGTAGGCATCTCTGTATAAGTTGGCCATGGTCCTGGAGAAAGACAATACAGACAGCAAAAGTCAAAAGGAGCAAAAAAAGACTGGAAATTTTGTGCTTTCAGAACAGAGGTTTACATTCAGGGATTTGCTTCTGCTCACTCATACTCTGGTTTAGCTGCTCCATCCATTAGAATGAGCACTCCAGAGTTTCTATGACTGCTTTTAAAAATGGCCCTAAAGAATGACACGGGGTTTTTATGTTCTTGATCCTTTTTTTGAAGCAGAACTGGCAGAAGCTCAAGTGATAAAACTGCCAGGTGTGAACATAGGTATATTTGTGAAGAAAACAATAATAAATTTTCTTTGCTTATTTTTCAGAACCTTAAACTCATTCATATCAGCAGCTGTCTCTTGACTTGATTAATTCAAGCTAATCTTATGATATCACTGCTTTATTTTAACATCATCCTCTGTTTTACCAACTTCCTCTGCATGGGACAATCAGACATCAGGCAGCCGTAGGTCCTGTGAGCAGGGAATTACACTGCCCAGGGAAACACAGAACTGACAGGTTGCAGGGGTAAATGTGCACCGTCCAGCAGTTTTTTCCAGACAGAAATCAGACCCAGTCTCAGAAGTCAATGGGACCACAATAGCCGGGATTCAGTGGAGAAAGGAAGAGGCATGATGCTATGGACATCCACAATTACATCCACAGCAACTACTTACCTAGAAAGCATCTTGATGAGTGTAATTGTCACATGCACATTTAACTGCTAAACACAGGAGCTGATAAGCATAGTGAAGAACTGCTTATAGAAAAAGTGTGCACCAAATCAAGCTAATATTTAATGGCCTGTTACTGAGCAACTTGTTTATATGATGTTTGAAGAAAATCTCCTGATCTTGTCTGGTTTTAGAAGCCACTCTCTGCAGCAGTGTGACCCTCAAAAGGCGTGGCCACGCTTCCTGCTCCAGCTGGCTTACCATGTGGTGCCGGACAGCCCGCTGATGTATGTCACACAGTCCAGGAGATTTAACTTCTTGAGTCCCATGAGGCTGCCATACAATCCTGTCATTGACTTCAGCCCTCCTCCTGTGGTGATGATGGCCACGACGGGGACCTGTTGGGCACAGGGAGGATGGGACATTCCCACTGACAGCATTCAGCATTGCATCCCATACTGCAGTGGGGTCTGGTCACCACAGCGAGCCCATGTCCTGACCTCAGAGCCCAGCTCCCTTTTAGAAGGAAAGATTCCACAACCAAGCAACAAATGGTAGTGCCACTTATTTCCCTTTGGATAAACATGGGTTCAGAGATTTACCCAAATTTGGATTCTTGCTCATCTCTAGGGCAAATATAAGCACAGATGAACTTCTGCGAAATTCTGAACACTTCCTTCTATGGAAGCAACAATGTATTTTCTATGCATCTCTCACTCCACTACTCTTCTTATTTCACACATTGACTACTTCTGTATGAAATTCTGCATGCCAATCCCATGAAGAAATACACTCAGTTCACAGCCACTGTTGTTAAGCTACCCTCAGCAATGCTGTGATTCTTCAGTATCTTGAAGTTATTTTAAAATAGATTATATTTATTTTAAGGAATTTCAAAACCACAAGAAACAGAATATATAAGAAGCACTCAAAGATGCCTGTCCTAAACTCTCACAAAGTAGTGAAACTGGAATAAGGGGAAAAAGTATTTTCTGTATAATGTATTCAGTATTTCTGGACCGAGCCAGTTATAGCTTAGCACGGCAGGAATGAACATATCTCAACTACGACAAATTCCAAATTGATAGTAATGAAGGATGGTGACTGCAATTAGTGTTTTCAGTAATAAACCTTGACAGCAGAAGCAAATGTACTTAAGACACACAGACCAGCTGGTACCTGCACAACAGATACATGTGGCCTGTTCTGTTGACCACTTATTTACAGGGGTACATGAAAGCACTAGAGATTCAAGCTCCATCCCCCCAGCACACACGTACTTCTCGATCCTGCAGATCGTGTGGCAGATGAAAAACGTTTTTGAGAGCACTTGCTACGTATCTCTTTCTTTTCTCCAGGAAAGCCATCTCTTCAGAACATAAGTTAAACCCAAAGCGCATGTCCAGGTCTTGGTGGCATGAACAATTACTGAGATAAAAACAGACACGTATATTAAGTATTAACACACCCATATCAATTTTAGGATGTTGATCAAAGATAATCTACAGCACCCTTCCCTTCAAACAGGATGATGCAACTCGACAAAAGCAAGAGAGAACAATTCTATTCTTTTTAAAAGTACATCAATTAGTCAGACTAACTAGTGGCATTATGCCCAATTATTGCTTATTGGAAGAAACTATGTAGTATTTACAAATAAATATTTAAATAAATATTTTACAACTAAAAGACTGACAAGTTTAGAAAATCCATGCAAATGGTCAAAAGTGAAAGTATCGATTCCTATTTCACAGGTTATTTTCTCGTTCGAAATCTAAAATAACACCCAATTTTCAAAGGCTGGCATTTTCAATGTGAATGAAAATTCTCCTTTTGAGCAGCTGGAGTGGGAACGTGCCCTCATTTAGTGGTGAGCACGGCTGGGGAGGGTGGCTGAGGGACCCAGCCTGCTGCAGAGACCTCAGTGCCATCCAGCCCCTGGATGGGCAGAGATGGGGCACTGGGCAGGAGTCCCCACCCCTGCTGCTCTGTCCTGTCTACACCTGCACAGGCTGCTCCAGGGGTCAGCGCTGGAAGGTCTGTTCCACACCAACCTTGACTCAAAAATTGTAAGGCACATCATCTCCCAGAGGAAGATTTCACTGGTCTCTATTTTGAAATTGAATAAATCATTCTTTAAGGCCCCACAATTGTATTTCCCTGGGCATCTGTGCTCTTCTGCTCACTAATCTCCCTCCTGGCTCTTCCTGCCCTGCTCCTACAAGACATCAATAGGCAAGAGATGGTCATGGTCAGGTCAGAGCTACCTGGCCAGGCATTGTCAGATGCCAGGGATTTGATTTTTCTTCCAGTCACAGAACCTCTCTCTTCTACTGGGTCCATAATTTCTATGAAACTAGTAAAGAAATGTTATTATGAACTTTCTCCACCACCTGATTTGGATAAAATCAGACAAATTATTGTAACCATTTTGGAAATGAAGGCACACAATGGGAATTGAGATAGGTGGGGCTGCAAAAGCCAGTTCCTATTGTAAATCAAGATCCAAACAAACTGTTTCCAAAGTTCTCTGAAAGTAAAATAAATAAGCAGGAGGTGTGTAGCTGTGGAATGGGGTGTTAACCCCTTAGGTGCAGCGGAAATAAGATGCACAGCTACATGGTCATCTCTCATGACAGGAAAGAGAGAGAGAGACAAGTTTATTCAGAAACACACTGGTTTTCATAACATGACTCGCAACTCCAAGAACAGAAAAAGATGATTGGTTCAGAGAGAAGACACCCCATTCCCAGGGCCTGGTCACGCACACAACAGGTGTTCTATCTTGTTATTAATTCCTCTCTATTTTGACCAAGTTATCATCCTGGGAGAGATTTTCCCTGGCCTTCAGCTGGACCAGCTTATCAGCTGGGAACAGAGCTGAGAAGCTCCAGCCTGGAATATTTTTCAGGCTGTAATTTCTTACTTTCTCAATATGTGTAACTCACAGAGGTGTTTCTCCTGTTGTGGAATAACACTGATTTTCCTGTTATCATTGACCCCTTGCTGTTTTGAAATGAATGATAGAAAACTCTGTTTGAATTCAAAATTAAACTTTTCCTTTTATTTCTTAATCAGACACACACACAAAATACCAGTTTGCCCAGTTCTGTGTGTTCCATACAGCTATGGATAACCTGAAGTATCTCCATATTTACTGATGAGTATTAATGAACATGTCTACAGATGTCAAACCACAAGTTAACTTGTTTACCTTAGTTTCTACTCAATATATAGTATAACTGGACTTAACAGAATACAAGGTTCATCACTACTGAATACTGACAGTAAAATAAAAAATAATTCTTAATTTCTGATTAAATTCAGTGTTTACATCTGACTGTTCTTTTTTTGTTGTTGTCAGCTGGCTTTGTTCTTTTTGTGAATTTCAGAGACTGATGTTGACCAAAGAAAATATTCTGTGGTCAGAAGGAAAGGGATAATGCTGAAATAAACACATGTTTATTTTAATGTTTTATCCACTGATTAAATCCAAATCTTCCTAAAGTTAATTATGTATTATATATTGTGCATGTATTTTATGTTTTATTATAAGTACATTCTAGTTTTCAGACTGAGAATGCTTGCTTGTGTCCTTTCCATGTGGCTAAAACAATACCAAAATCAATGAACCAAGTCTTAAGGAATAGAAGAAAATCTCTTACCAAGTTTTGGCTGTCACATTCAAGTCAAATCTTTTCTCCTGGAAAACAAAAAGGTGTAATTTTTTAATTTTAAATTTTCTATTTTCCCTTTCTGTCTTTGGGTCAGAGCTTGATTTATACCCCAGCAGGTCTGGCAATCATAACCTTAATTGTCTGAGATCTTGGCATATATTTCCAAAAGCATTCACTTATCATTAGCGGAACATCCAGGCTGCAGAAACCATTAAGCAATCTGGTAAAAGAGGTTTCTGAGACTCAGGCAGTAGGTCCCATTTCCTGTACTACTCAAAAGATTTCTGCAGCATCCTGAATTACCATTTTTTGTGTGTTTTCCATTCTTTATGCTCTAGTACACAGCATATCTTTGATATCCTGGCCATAGTCTCACAGTGAAGAGACTGCAAAGTCTGCATTTGCTTCTGTCCACACTTTATCATCCCTTAAAAATCACTATTTCAATCTTCATATTAAGTAACACAAAGTGCTTTGTTCTGAGAGGATGTCTTAATGGTTCTTCTAAATCAATATTCTCATTATATTATTTAAAATATATACTCTGTGACTAATATTTTCAGCATATTTCAATATACTGTCCTCTTAAATATATGGTTGACTAAGGACAGGTTTATTGATGTTTTCATATTTTGTGCCCAAGGAGCTACTTTCAGTTGGGACCCTAAGCAAAGGGGGAGTTAGTCAGTCTTTGGGTAAACAGGGAGAGATGTTCTGAAGGAAGTAAAATATTTTCTTACACGCTTGTAGGTCTCTGTCTCCATTATTGGCACATAATGGAGATTAATACAGGGACAACCTGTCTCTGTGGAGGAAACATCTGGAAAAACGAAGCTCCTGTTTTCTCAAAATCTAATAGAAAATCAGAACATTTCTGACACTCTTAGTGACCATCTGGGACAGCATTATGAGGAATGGTTTCTATCTGAGTGACCCTTTACCAACACCTGGAAGTGATGCTTACCTCTGCAATGGTCGTTTTCCTTCCCATGGGCAACGAGTTCAGCATCACAACTGGGGAGCCTGTCTCTGTACTGTACCTACAGGACCACTGGGAAAACAACATGCTTTAGGACAAAACCAGGAGCAGGTTTACCCTCTCTCCTTCCTCCCTCTTTCTTGAGAGCCACTCAAAATCCCTCCATCACTCCAACATACAGGGTGGTAGCGCCTCTTCTTTGGCAGCATGACATCGAGCGATGGCTCTGCGTACTTGATGTAGTGGAACTCGGCGGGACACGACGGGCTGACCACTCCATTGGGGCCCAGCACAATGTCCTGTGTCCCCTCAAAGGAGCCCTTCACAGTGAGGGAAAGCTCTTTCTCTAAAGTAGCAAAACAAAGATCATGACAAACGTTAATATCATTAAGCAGAAAAATGTGCTAGCTTGATTAAAAGTGGGGTGCAGGTTTGCACAGCTTTGCCCAGCGCAAAGTGCTGGCACTAAAGGGAAAGGAGCAAAGTGGATGCTCTTCTGATAGAATGGGGACTCTGAATATTCCTGCAGCAATATAGAACTTGGATTTCAACTTTACTGTGCATTCAATAGGCCTTATTAACATATATCTAGATGAGGTCATTGGAGCTTATAACAATCTGATGTGTTTACCTGACATTAACTTCACTGAATACTGTAAGCACCATTTATTTCACTAACACATTATATGGAAGGGGCATCTTCTCATAAGTAAGCATGCAACTACTGGTAAATAGATAACAAAACAATAACCTTACTTGATTTTTGCTTCGTCTTCTCTGCCACTTCAACTTCCAAGCAGCAAAGCTCACGACACTGTGAAAGACAGATTGCAGGATTTTGTGAGAAAGATCAGCACATCTCATCCTCATTCTAGGGAGCTGTAGACCCCTCAGCTTGGAGTAACTTAGAGTTCTGAATTCCCTGCCATCATTTTTTCCCATTAGCTGCTGACTAAAGAAAAGGAAAAGCTTTGGAGGGAGTTGTAGGAATCGCGTGTGTGACAATGACTTAAGATTGAGCACAGTGAGAGGATATACAAAGGAAGAAAATACAGACCATTTTCATGATAGTAGCGTAAATACAAAAGGTTAAACTATGAAATAAATAAGGATATTTTACTGAGAGACCAAGAGTCAATAGTAGGAAGGGTTTTCTGAACAAGCATTGCTATTAGCATTTTGGGGGTTGATATTTTTTTATGGTGCTCACTCTTCTTCAACATAATATATTTTTGGTAAGTCAGTATTTCATGCAGAACTTACCCAAGAGCATGGCTCATCTCCAAGGGAAGGAAAGGGCTGGGTAGATTATCAATAAGTGACTTCACAGCCTTTTTATTGTTGTGTTCTTATAGACAGCAGCACATTTTTTGGAGTACATTTTTTGGAGTACTAGTATCAGAGAAAAATTCTGTGCCTGTGTGCGTGTGGTGTGGTGAAGTATAGGAAAATCAGAAATAGGGAAGTATAGGACAAATGGGATATCTCCAATGAGCAGGTAAATAAAATATCCCATTCTGAATGTATCTAAATAGGAAGAGGAAAGAAAGAGAAAGAACTGGCCTACCGGCTTCTTTGATACCCATCCTCCCTTTCCTTTTCCATTTAGGAGTCACTTAAAGAAAATATCTTGGGGAAGACACATACCACCAGCACTCCATTGCTAGCAATCATTTCATGAGGACCAGGTCTGGGAAACAAAATGAAAAACATGGATATTTTTAAGTTAAACAAATTCGACTCATCTTCACCCAGGATGCTGCCCTTTCTCCCCACATAAAAAACCAAGAGTCTGAAGGATTCCAGCAAGTATGTAACAAGCTCCTTTCCCTGCTTGCATGGACTGAGCACTGGTCTGAGGACACTCATCTCTGTACCAAAGCTGAGCAATGCGTATCATGGTTATTTTTTACAGTGCAATCTAAATTATCATCTAAAATGGAATCTCCTGTTGGGCAGTCAAATTCTTCTCACTGTAACACGTAAAATAAATACATTTCAGCTGAAACACAAGCATGTCTTTGTTGGAAGACAGTTATATGTATTTGCTGGCATGCAAATATTCTGAGTAGCAAGGGTCCCATGAGGATCACCAAGTCCAACTCCTGGCCCTGCACAGGACAACCCCAAGAGTCACACCATGTGCCCAAAAGCATTGTCCAAATGCTTCCTGAACTCTGGCAGGCTTGGTGCTGTGACCACTGCCCTGGGGAGCCTGTTTCAAAGTGGTACAGGGCAAACAGTACCAATTACATGGGTAAAAAAAGCCTAAAGCTTTCCAGATCTTTCAGGTGAAGTCAGGAGATGGTGTGGAGCCTTGGCTGCCCACTAGTATGAGAGCTGGCCTTAGACTAGCCACTTTATTTCTGCCACACTGTAGTTATCCTGTGGCAACAGAGAGATAAAAATGGTGATTCAGGGGTGGCAGGCTGACCATGCTGGAGAAGGAGCCTTACATACTTACAAGAGTTCCCATCCCATTGTGATTGTGTTAGGCAGAAAGAAAGCACAATTACTAGGATTCAAATAGTACTGCAAGGGAAAACTGAAGGAATTGGAGATACACTGAAAACCTAACTAGCATGTTTCAACACTAAAACTGTGTCCAATACATAACCTGAAACAGGCAGGGAAAAATTGGTAGGCAGGAATGCTTGCACACTCAGAAAGCTTTCTGAAATGTCCCCAGGTAGATAAATCATAGAATAGTTTGGGTTGGAAGAGATCTTAAAGGTCATCTAGTTCCAATCCCCCGCCATAGGCAGGGCCACTTTCCACTAGACCAGGCTGCTCAAAGCTCCACCCAGCATGACCTTGAACAGTTCCAGGGATGGGGCATCCACACAGTTCTCTGGGTAACTGGTAGGTGCATCACTGAGAGCAGCTAAGCTACAGGACAAGCTGATCAGTCAGGTGCTGGGGACTGCAGCAATAATATAGGAGAAGGCTGGCACATTTTTTACAGAAATACCCAAAGCATGACTTCTAATACTGGCTTTTTGTTTTATCATCAATGATTTTTGCATTTTTAAAATAATGTCTACATCACTTACGCGACCTCCAATTTGAATTCAACCTCTAGTTCCTCCTTAGCCTGAAAGCAAGAACAAGACATTAAATGAAGTAGCTACATAATGCTTTGTTCCTAGTCTAAACCCAAGTCACTGACAGGCAATCTTGAACTTACTGGTTGCAATGAGTAGCCTGTGATAAATACTTCAGACTGGGTGGTCTGAATCAACATTTCAGCCAGATGATTAAATGATTCTTTCCTCATGTCCTTCTGACTTCATGATATCATCAAATCAACCTACACTTCTATTTCTTAGTCTGAAGCTGCTGCAGTAAGAATTTGCAACTTCCTTTATTTTCTGAATTCCACCCTTTTCTTCCAACTATTACTGGCCCTGTCCTCCCATAACTTACTGTACTGGCTATTATCTTGGAAATTAAACATACTTTACACCCATTACTTTACTGTAATAAACAGAGAACAGTATAAGTGAGTGATTCAGAATTCGTGTTTTGCAAGCCCGAGTAAAGCAATGTTGATCTGTACAAGCTGGTTGTGAATGACCTAGTTTGGATACCAGAATCTGTCCCTGGTAGCAAGAAGTTGCATATGAGAAAAGGGAATCAAGATTTTTCTTCCCATTTTACAGATGGGAAACTGAGAAACAGAGGGAATCATCATCCATTCATAGTGGGATACACACAGAGGCAACTTCATACTTGCCTTTTGGGGTGAAAGTAGACATAAGCAAAGGGGCAGAGGGTTATGAATTATGGGAATTCCTTAGGTTATCAATTACATGGCGAAAAAAGTGTACAGATTATTCACCCTGCAAAAGCTGTATGGCCTTGGTGTTGCTCAGAGGTAGCTCGCAACTAGATCCCTCCTCTACCTACTGCACTGTTTCAGTCCTATGCTCTTTAATAATTTATAAAATATTGCAAAGAGGAGTTCAGACTCTCAAATTCAGATTTTTTTTTACCACATTTTTGTGCTTATAATTTGAATGACAATTCATGTACTCATTATTTGGATAAGTAATCCATGGCAGGTTCAGAAAAATTTTGAAATTGTTCTGTAACTCTCCATTGTTTTCTTAGTTGCTTTAGTTGCTCTCACATTTGGGGCAGGCTTGAAGTACAGGATCACTGTTCTTTCAAGTGGAAGTTTAGCAGTATCAAAGAGTGCACAGAGGAGATGATCATCTGGAGTAGCAAAATCCTCATCATACACTGTGAGCTCCAGAACATTCTGGAAAAAGAGGGAGAAGAATTTGTTTTTAGAAGAATTTGTCATTAGCTCCAGGCAAAAAGTATTGCTGAGGATGTGCTTGAGAAGAAAAGCTGAGAAATTAAATATCATCCCCTTTTAGAAAAACATACTTGAACTGCATATTCATTCTAGCCTAGTTCACTTTAATTGCTGTAACAAAATATGTTGGCTATACCTATACAGCTTGGGTAGCTCCCAGATTCTGTATCCATTTTGCATGGACTCATAAGAGTCTCTCATTTCCCTAAAACCTCAAAACTGAGCTCGCTTTCTGGCCCTCCTGCACAGCACCATAGGACAGACACAGGACCTCGGTCATCTCTGCTGTTAAGTGCTTTGAGCAGTCCTGTATCGTGTGCCACCTCTTAAACAACTCCTGGGCACAGTTCAGGAGATCTTACATACATGAAATCTTCAGGTTGCTTCAAGCAGACAACATTGGCTGCTTACCTTGACCTGACTCTGGATTCTGAAGTAGAAGGTTTCATTCCACACTGGATTGTCAGAGTTTCTCACAGTTTTAGTGCGTGACCTTTCACATGTCGCAGTCGGCAGCCACAAGGACACGTAGCAATCAGCCTGGCTTACTGGGGAGGGGAGAGGCAAAACAATTGCTAATGTGGCCAAGGCAGCAGTGCTCCAGGACACTGGAAAGGTTACTGCAGCAACTGGTACCAAAAATAAGCATAAGTTTCTTAAAGATAGAAAAGTCTGATGCAATGTAAGTTTTCAAGATTCCCTTCTGAGAGGGGAAAAGCATGGACCACAAGATGACCTAGAAGAGGAGGTTGTTTCTGTTCTTCCTTGCATGAGTAACAGACAACAGTGATATCGTGTATTAAAAAAAAAGGTTGAGAATTTTTTCTTCCAGTCAGACACTTCAGTTTCTCAGCCAACAATCCTTCCTTGCTCAGGTGTGCATGCACACACACATGCACACACACACTGACCCTGAGCTGCTGTCTGGTAAGACAGCCTGGGACCCTCCTCCACTTTTTGAGAACAACTGCAAAAGGTCTTCATCTCTGCCTTGCCCTCAGTGATCTTTGTGAGGGTTTGTGAAAGGAGCTGCAGAGCTACACCTGCTATATGAGAAGGCAGAGGCTTCCTCCAGAAGGAGCTCATTGAATTAGACGATGGAATTTAACTAATTGCCATCTACAGGAAGAGATGGACCAAGTCTCTCTCCCAAAAGGCATCAGGATAAAGTTAGTGAAGGATTTTACATCCCCTTTCTCAAACAGCTACAGACAAAAATGCCATTTACTGTGTTTCTTTTTGGAGGTTATGCAAGGTACTACAGCACCCCGAAAACCTCTCTGATGCAGTTCTCAACAATAAAATGATCAGCTTTTATGGAATGCAAAAGGTAACTAGCTTTGAGAATGGACGTCCTGTGATGTGAGACTTTTGAGAGAGGAAAGTGATGGCAGCAGTAAATGGAGGTGATCCTTCAGCAGCAGGTAAGGACTCTGCAGGCAGAGCAGGGAACAGGAGCTTCTACACTGACCTGTGGGGAAAAGCAAAACCTTGCCTGTCTGCAACAGAACTTTTCCTCGTCTTCCTTTCTTTCCTTCTCCACCAGGTTTTGCTCCATGTCACCCTACAGCTACTGACTGTTTCAAACTGATTGGAGGCTGCATTTTATCCCATTGAAAGTATTTAAGAAGCCCTGCTGCTTTTCTGTCCAAGTGAGAGGGAAAAAATCCAGAACTGCTTGAAAAATTATATATGCATTGTGATAGGTCGATAGACACCTTAATTATTGGCTTTCTACTTTTCAACATTATAGTGTGGAAACAATGACAATAAAGTTTAATTCCATCATTTTTTTTCTTAAAAAGGTTGTGGAGAAATCAGCATATTCCGACTGAGTAAAAAGAAAAAAATTCCTCTAATGGAAAAGTTTATTTGGAAATATTGAGTAGGCCCTAGCCTTCCTCCTCTCTCCTGCTCTGTTACACATTTTATATCTTAGTTTGGCTTTAAAAATGAGATTCTGACAGCAATTTCACTGTACTTGTCTAGAGTCACATAATCTGCTTTAATTCTACCTTCCCACCACTCTTGTTTCTTATCCTTCTTGCAAAAAATTACTCTTTATTCACCTTCTTTGCCTCTTCCTTTTCGTAGCACGAGCTTCCATGTCCTCCTCAATAATTTCACTTTCACTCTTAAGGACTGAAGCCTATTCTGTCCCTCTGGATATTTCAGTTGTTTTTCTGTTTCCTTGAGTGTTTTTACTTATTTTTTTTAATCTGGGAAATTCCATGCAGACAATAATGCTTTGAAGAATTTTGGAACTGTAAAAATATGTATTTGAATATATTTGGAGAATCTAGAAGTAATGATACTGATTTAAACATGCATTAAAAGTGATTTTTTGTAACTACTATATGACTTTGGCTTTATCATTTGAGATCAATGACAGATGGCTGGCTGGCTGGCAAGTATTTTATTCTGCTGATGTGATTCATCATTCCTGTATCTTAACTGTACTTTGAGATACAAAGTACATATCAAGCAATCCTTAATTATACGAGTAGATGCAGCCAAACTAGTCAGCTGTGTATTTAATGCAAAATGTTGCCTCAGTTCTGCTTGCACAATCTCTTTCTACAACCTCATTATTTGCCTGACATGCAGAAGATCTGAGATGAGTCCCTGATGAGACCTTTTTGTGTTCTTGCTTTGCCACACATGTGCCACAGCCATGGAGAAGGAGGGAGGTGCAGCCCAGTGACAGGACCTAGGATAGAGCTGTGACACAGGGAAGTGCTCTGATACAGCCTCCACAAAAACACGTGACAGCCACAGGGTAAGACAGGAATGGTACTGCATGGTAAATCCAGATCTTTGTCTCTCAGAAAATCTTCCCTGACTCTTCATGTGCAAGACATTATAGAGGCAATCACTGCTGCTCACAGCAAAACAGGAGAATCAAGAGAATCATGAGGGTTACATCATTTCCCTTCCATGCTCACTCAAACTAATTTCAGCATCCTTTCACAGGTAGTCACCTAGCTCTGTTTACTCAAACAAAAAAAACTGTGAACTTGTCTATTTTGTATGAAACACCTCCTTAGCACACATGTGGATAGTCAATGCTCTTTTACAAAACAGTGGTGTTTTCCTTTCCAACTTGATCCCTTCCCACCGCTTTCCTGCCACGTGACTCACACACACTCTTGCACAACTGCAAGACTGCTGCAGAAGCCTTAGAAAGGACCAAGCATCCAGCCCTCAGCATGTTTTTTTAACTGTCCTTTCAGAGTAATTAATGATGCCATTAGCCTGGTGGTAATGATTGTAAAATGCTTTTTCCTGCTCAATTAATCTTTGTCAGAACCAATATTTAGGATGTTGAAAAGGTTTGCTCCTCCCAGCCACACTTCCCAAGGTGCTACAACCCATCAGCAGAATTACCCCTTGCTTTTGAAAACATGGAATGGAGTCTTTCATTTACCTCTGTCAGAAACTCTCGTTTCTTTGACAGAAAATACTTATGCCCAGAGACAAATTCAAGTCTTGAAACCAGTCAGAAAGCACAGGGAGAACAATGAAACAGAAGCAAGCAGCAAGAACTGACCTGGTTTATAACAATTAATTTACATAAACACTGGGTTATTTCAGAAACACTAAGAAAACCCTAAAAAAACACTAAGAAAAGGTTGTTACAGAATTATAAAATATTTAACTTGCCTGTTTCCTGAGTTACCACCAAGAATGGAGATACTTACAGGCATCCACTCGCTGGAGATTTCTCATCCGGATGATCCTTACGGTCAACAGGTAGCAAGGAGAGGATTCTATCTAGAGAGGAACAGTAAAAAGGGGGTCTGAATAAGCCTTTGGTGGGAAAAATTTCAAATATGCTAACTAACTGGGTACCACAAAGCACAAATACAGTTAGCAAAACTTGGGTCAATTATCTCACTGTTTTGCAGATGAAGCTTCTGCTGTTAAAAAATGTCTTAGCATTTTATATATTTCACTATCTTTTTGCTTTGTTACTCTGAGACTCCAGATTGCTCATCAGAGCAGAAAAGACAGGAATAAATTTCTGACAATTTACACAACCTGTGAGATGCTTGCAAAACCTTTCACTGAAATTCCTGAGTCTAGTCTACAACATCACTACAGGAAGTCTCTTGAGCAGATTAAATGCACTGGTGAGCACCATGATGAAGTTGCCAAAATGCCATCAGTCTTAGTCAGAGTTACAGTCAATCCCCCTAGTAACCATCCATGTGGTCCCATAGCACTGAAAAAAAGCGCTGTGGAGAATATCTGTCGTTGTGGACTCCCATGGGACAAACCTGAAGTACCACTTTTTAAGAGGTTTTTTTGCCTTCTGCTTCAAAAACATAGATTTCCTGCAATTTATAACTGTATGAGAAAAAGAGTAACAGTAATGTGAGCTTTTTGTAAATCATAACTATGAGATAAGCCAATGGCTGAAAATTGTTTCCAAAGGATTTAGGATCTAAAGACTCAGGTATGGTTGCCTTTGGAGAAAAATAAAGCATACTACCTTCCTCCAAAAAAATCCCTGAAGACTGAAAGTGCTTAACTTCTTTTGTTCCCTTTAAATATCTTGGCCTAAATCTTCTATAAAACAAGTCACTCCGGGTTTTGTGGCTGCAGGGACCTCTTCCTATTTATTATTAGAAGATAAATGTGAGTTCCTTCTTCAAAGGAAGACAATTTCCTGCTGGCTCATTCCATAAACCTGTCTCTGGCTCAGAGCTATCTGCAAAAGGCTATTTTGACCAAGCCAATAAATAAATCAGCATTTCCTGTGGCTGTGACACATGGTTATTTCCTCACACTCCTAGAAACATTTCCAGCTGCATAAGTGGTTACAGCAGAGCCCCACAAATCATTCTTTTTGACAATTGCTATTTTTATCAACAGGTTTCCTCTCATTTAGGAGCATCCTTCTATTTCTATAGCACTTCAGAGACTTCCTATAACAACTATAAACAAGCAGACAAAATAGATGTTAAGACAGAAGCTGGAAGAACCTCACTTAGACCAATTCTTTTCCTCAAGAGAACAGAGCAAAAGGGTTTTATTTACAGATGGAAAGATAATATGCCTCTTTCGTCACAACAAATTACTTTTCCAATATGTGATTAGAATCCTCTATTCTCTCCTCTAACATATCATGTTATGTTAAAATCTTTTTACAGAGCTCTTAAAAACCATTGCTGTTTCCACCCCTCTTACACACGTCTCAAGAATTCCATGGCTTTTTTTCGTGCTTCTTCATGAAATTCAACCCACAAAATCTATTTACCTTCTATTTTAATTTTTTCTCAAAAGAGAGAAAAAACCATACAGAAGCTGCAAAATTTGCAGACAACTGATGCAAGGATATGTCCTCAGAGCTACCCCGTGCAAAGACAGTGGTTCAGATTTTATAAATAATACATCCATATTAATACAGTTCTACACCCTGTTAATTTACCCTTCTTCTCAGCTGGGTAATTAGCAAAGGTGGATCACCACACTCACATGTTAGGAATGAGCTTAGGCACTTCAGCATATGCCCTAGAAGGCAGAAACTCATTGTTCCTTAGGATCTGCATAAATGTGGGGGAAATTCTCCCAAGGATTTATCTCCAGAGATTGCACAAAGGTGCTGCCAGCTCCTGGATCTGCTCCAGCAACACTTCCTCTGACAAGTAGCATTGCTTGAGTGAGAACCAATGGATTCATTATTTGCAAAGCAATTGCTGATTCTTAGATAGGAGAAAACTTTGGTTGGGTTTTTATTTTTAAGGAATATTAGATGGTTTCTGCCATCTGATCACCTTCTTCCTGGTTCCCATGCAATGACTTTCTAACATGTTAACCAGATTTTCCCTATCTGGCATGGGGAAATCCATTCTCAGAGATGCAGGATTCATGAAAGGATTTACTGAAATTTTACGGGGAAAAAAAAATTAATTAAAAAAAAAATTAAAAATCAGTGGCTTAACAGAAGCTACAGAAATCAAGACCTGTGCTTGCACTAGGGAAGAGGAGATGCCACTAGGCAGTTACCTGAGGAAATTGCAGGAGCCAGGTGTCAGTAATCCTGACAGCACCTGCTGGCAGCTGTAGTAAAGACAATAGGGAGAGCAGAATTCACCCAGTGATCAGGCCTTGCTAGTTCTTCTGCTCCCAGGAGGATTTGCTATTTTAGTTAATTCCGGTAACATCTTAAACAAAAGAGATGTACTTAAATAGCAACTGTGTTACAATTGTAACACGATGTACCAGGGTCTAGTTATAGAGACAAAGAAAACAGCAGTCACACATGTATAAAATAAAATACAGAGGGGTTCTGGTATGCCATTTACTTAACACCTATCATGATATCTTTCACAAAAAAAAAAAAAAAAAAAAGCTGCTGCTATGCAATGAGGTTCCATATACAAAGAGGTTTCCACCACAGCAAATTGTCGACCTGTCAGCTTGTCTTCAATTTGGTGCTTCCCAGCTTGTGCTCATGTGTGTGTAGCACAGCTGCAAGCAGTACAGCACTCTGAGGTGCCAGTGCATGAGCAGGGTGTACACTGCTAATTTCTCTGAAGTCCCAGGGAAATGAAGTTTTACTGACATTTTTCAAACACCAGCTCCATCTAATGTAGAATAGACCTGATAGTCTCTTCTTCTGATTTGATTGTGCTTCCCATAAAAAAGAGCAACACAGTATGATACTTGGCACTAAGTTACTACGGTGGTTAAGGGAAGTCAGGGATTCCTCTGCTACATGAATGATCCCCACTTTCTCCCAGCTGAGGAGTAAGAATTTGGAAACAGAAATTTCTCTGTCATGAGCACTCTGGTGATGCAGGCTGTCTGCATTCCTGGAACATTTGTGCCTCTGCAGGTCTATCCCAGACCTCTTTAAAGTCATGCTTATACTCAGATGCAAGTATGTGTGGCATGCATCCATCTCAAGAAGCACTGCTGTAAATTACTCCACTAGTTTAGCAGTATAATGCATCCTGTCACATCACAAGTGGCTGTGGAGCTCTAAAATGGCAGGACTCCTCAATAAGGCAAGAGCCCATGAGACCAGAGGGTGACTCTACTTCCTTACCTTTTTTTTTTTAACTTGCTTTTCTCTCAGTAGCTTTCTTTCTTCAGTCTTTAGGCTTCTTCATCTAACAGACTCTGCCAGTTAGACAATTGCTAGCTACATCTTTCCAGCTTGTGATATCAATAGTATGAACATTCATCCCTTCACTTATTGTAGACTACCCAAGTCACACAGTTCCACAACAGTACAGTCAAATGAGTGCTGGCTGAATGCTTTTCAGTTTCTTTTCTAGTGTTAGGTGCTTAATTTAGCATAGATGTTCCATCAGATAGCAGGATATTGTAGCTGCCTTCCCAAAACAGAGACCAGTCATCCAACAACACTGATTCCAGAGAACAGAATGTACTCTTGAACCCTCAGGAGCTGTCAACACATTCTCAGACTTGATTGTTCCTCTTTCTAGATTGGTATTTATATATAATATATATTGGTATTTAGATTGATATTTATATATCCAAAGCAGTTATAAACTAACAGAAGAATAACGCAGAGATCCTGAAATTCACATTCAGTTTGTGTGTGCGAAAACTGTATCATCATCAATAACGATAATCAATCCTCCAACCAGATACTCAGCTGCTGCTTTTCTACATGAAATGTGGAATGTCTTCCACCTGGTCTCATGAGTAGGGGGTCTTTGTTATACTGGGTGCAAAACTGTGATGAGGAAGCAAAGAAAACTATGTGCCACAGTGTGCTGGTACCGTGACTCACTGCAGTGCAACTGCACTGCACACTATTCCACAAACTATCCTGCAAAGATCAGACAAGATTTAAAAACACCTTTAGCACAATCAATTTACTTCTACAATGGTTGAAAAAGCCATTGCTACACACCAACCCGGAAAAAATGTGTCATCTATGTAACCCATGAAAAAACACTTCCTCTCTATCCACACATTTTTCCTGCAATCACCTAGTAATAACTCCTCTATGTGTTTCTATGGCATCTCCTAGCTCAGCAGCCTTTCCTGGCAAAGACAGCTTCCTTGCCTTGTCTAAGGCATTCCTACATTCCTGGCCCAGAGAAGCATTCTGCTGAGATGAAATCACTCCCAGGATGTTGCAGGGCACTCCTTTCTTCATCTCCAAGTGCTAATTTAACTAGATGGTAGCCAGGGACCAAATCATTCCCTGCTGATGCTGCATCTAGAGCTGGTGGTGTGTGAAAGTCTGTCTCGAGCTGTCTGAGAGTCAGGTCTCCTTAAAGAGTGTGTGTGAGTGTTTTACAGTTGCAGTCAGGATGCTCCAGGCTGTGAACATCACTCACCAATCCCTGCCCCAGCTTGCTACAGCCGTGGGATGCTGTGGGATGTGCCAGGATCCTCCGTGGCAGGCTGCTCAGACCTGCTGCTCTTGGCCACCTCTCTGAAGGTTCTTCCTCGTTCTTGACAAAATCAGGCTCCACGATGGAAAAGATGCTCTAATTGCTTCCTTCCTTCAACTCCTCCAGGCTGGGAGGGCACCTCAGCTGAGGGCTATGGGGCTGTGCATGTTCATGCTGATGATCACTGCTGCCACAGCAGTGCTTTTCACAACCTGTGTGCTTCATGGGTTTTATTAACACTTCTTCTTCTTCTAATCAGACCACCTTTTCACCAGGAGTTGCAGAAGTCTTGACTGGATATCAATGAATTAAAAATGCCCACACTCAGATGGAAAAGCCCCTTTCAGGCATACAGCAACGATAACCCTGGTTCCAGCAGGGGAAATTTTTCCACATCCACAGGAACATGCTAGGTTCACAAGAATTGTATCCTTCAGATGATTGCTTCCTCATACATATATCCACATGGGACTCAGAAAACTTTTGAGGAATGAGACTATGCACATTATACTGTGCTTGAAAGACATTTCCAAAAAACAAAACTTCAAATACTGATCAACACAAGATAGATACTCTCACTGCACAATAATACCATAAATGCAGAGATGTATAATTATATTTAATAAATAAAAGCATTATTTATTATTTCTATTACTCATTGTATAAATCTGTAGAGATATTTTATTTGATTGATAACTCAGGCTAGTTGCATAGCCCTTTCAGTAGTGTAAACATTACCTTCAACTTTTAGTGTTTGCAGATGTTTAACAACCAGACTTCTTCAGATTTTGAAAAATAGGTCTATTTGAAAATTTGAACTGTTCAACTCCATGTTCAGAATCATTTCCATACATAAAACTGTATCCAGAGCAATAAGGTAGTCCATCCATTCAAAAACCCAGTGCCCTTTTATAGTGCTCTTCCCTCCCTAAGTAGAACAAATATGACAGAAAGAAACTAGGCTGAGCATGAACCATCTGAGGGTTGAGACTCTCTATACCTAATTCCAGATAGCTGTAAAATCAGTGTTTACATCACCAGCTGTTGAACATTTCTGGATTCTCATCCTAAGGTAGACATTACTACAGGACATGCATCACACTCTGAAAAATCTCTCTTTCTGACTACCAGTTCTCAAAGGCATTTATAGGTCTATGTCAGGTACAGATGTTTTGCATTTTTGATGTCAAATATGGATTAGAGAAACCACATTTCAAAGTTTTGAGCTGATGGGAAGTGGCCTCATTTGATTGTATGAGGTTCATTTTTGAAGTGGGAGGTGTGCTGGAACGTGTAATTTCAGCACTCTGTATTTCAGGCAACCCCATATCAACACACAGGGTGGCAGAGGAGGCACCTGGGCTCAGACCAGCTTCTGCAGCTGAGCAGAGCTGCTGCTGGAGCCATGCTGCTGCAAGCACTGTGGGGCTCAGGGTGGCTCAGGAGTTGTTGCCTCCTGCCTTTCCAGTTGCTGCTGAGCCTGGGGCTGGAGCTGTTCCTGACAGCAGGCTCTGGCCCCTGTGGGAATCAAGGAGCCCAAGCCAAGGAGCCTGGTGTCAGTGGAGACCCAGCCCTCCTGCCTGCCTCAGCTCCTGTCCACTTTACTGAGCCCAACCTGCACCAGAAGCATATGTCACAACTTGCTCCTACTCTTGCTCTGCAGTGTGGCAGCTTCCCACTCTTCCCATGATCTCAAGAGCTGCTTCCAACTTCCAAAACCCAGCAGAAACCAGAGCTCCTTCTTTGCACAAGGGTGAGAGCTTAACCTGTCCCTCTTCTGTTTAGGGGCTGCAGCTGTCCCAGCTGCACAAACTCTGAAAGAACAAGGAGCCCATGTGTGGCAGGGAAATGAGGTATGACTTGACCTGAGATGTGATGCATCTTAGCCTTATTAAAAGATGGCTCATAGTGAATCTAGAGCTATGCATCCAATTGATCCCCTCCCCTTCCCTCACATGCATTATTATACGAGACCTGCTGCAATCCTCAAATATTTTGGTACAAACACTGATGTCTGAAATACCAGAGCTGCCTCTGCCTGTTACTTTAGCATGGGTCTGAGTACCAGCCAAGGCCCAATAATACAGATTTCTTAATGCAGATAAAAATCAGCATGTTGGTGTAAAGACACATGCAGTTGCTGACAAATGCTGTCACAGGTTTAAAACAGACAATCCCCCCGAGTAGGCAGAGACTCATATTTAAGTCTTCTGGTAGTTTCAGTGATGAAAAATTAATATTTGAGAAAAAAATTAGGAGGAGAGAAAAATGTATATGCATCCTTTACATGAGCATGTGATTGTTGATGTAGCTGAATAATGATCATGCAAGTGCATAGGATGGAATGTGGAATTCTGAACCCAGATGAAAACAGTGCCTCTGTAACCACATGCAAAACCAACTCAGTCCATCACCAGCGCATTGTCATGAATTTTGTAATTTTATAATATAAAAAATAATCCTTCAGTGTGACACAGGACCAATACAGCTGTCTAGAAGAAGGTTATAGTTATATCAGATGGTTCTTTTGGTCCGCTACTGTCATATCTGTCCCCGGGAAATTTCATGACCCTTAAGTGTCTTTGATCTAAGGCTATATCCTGAGCACACAATGGAAAAACAAACACATCACTGTGTGGGATTAAGAAATGGAGACAAGAAGTTACTTGTCATATGCATAATTATCATAAGTAATTATAACTCAGGAGCTCAAATCTTTTTTCTTTCTCCCATCATGTTTTTAAGTTCCTGACCCCTTGTAAGGAACAGGTGTTATACCGAAATCAATATTTTTTTCCGCCTGTTTTTACTATCTACAGAATTGTTCATCCTAGACATGGTCCAGAATTTTAGTACCTCCCCGGGCTGGAGATACCAGACGTTGAAACCTAAATATTTGCAAGATGAAATGCCACAAAGACCTTAGACTTATATAATATATCCTGTGAAAATACAGTATAATCTTTTAACACCACTAATTTTTTTTTAATAGTAATAATTCTAATACTGGGAAAACACAATAGCTAAATTTTGAAGAGTATATGTGAAAAAACAAAAAATACTGTGAATATGAATAAGAATTTGTTTAAATTTGTGAGCACCCAAATTGCAGCAGAACTACCTGGTAAGCAGCTTACACAAAGCTCACCTGTCTGCTTGTTCACAGTATGATTCCAACTTTCAGACAAAGCTCCTTTTCAGGTTCATTTTGACTCAGTAGAACTTGTCTGCATGAACTACAGCACAATTTTTCACTGAATTATCTGCCTCAGAAGCAGGCACTTCATGGGACAAAATTGTTACATGAATCACTCTTAAACTTCTCCATTGACAGACAGGAAATAATGCCCAGACTCACTGCACAGTAGCAGAATGAGAACTCCCATCAAAACCAGTAATTTCTAACAAAAAAAAACCTTTGACTGACACTCATGCACAAGAAATAGCCCCAGCACATTCAAGCATCACTCCTTTTACAGAATCCCACAGCAGTTTCTTTCCTGATGGAGCACAGAAGTCGTGAAAGATCAGGGTTCAATAATCCAGGACTCCCTGATAAATTGCAAGGATGGAGATCATGCTACCAAAGCTATTGCAGCAGAGCATGTCTCATTGTTTGGCTCTTTCAGTTACAAAAAGTATTGTGGAACAGAAAGCTCACCATTGGATTTATTCTACAAGTAAATGAGACATTAGAATTCTAAATATTCAGCTTGTTCCAGATAAAATGTAACAGAGGAATAAAACAAGCAATTATGGAAACTGAGCCACCTGGTCTAACTGCAGGTGTCTCTGCTCATTGCAGGAATTTAGAACAAGATGCCCTTTAAAGGTGCCTTCCAACACAAACCATTCTAGGTTCTATGAAAATCGTAAGCATAAGAGGAAAAAAATTATTCAAGCAATAGATTTAGGGGCATTTCCCTTGTAACACTCAAGCTGCTGCCATCATTCTTTATCTACCTGAGCCTTCTCCCCTTTTGAGAAAAACAAAACCCTTAGCACTCTTTGATTCTAAATTCTCTTGTTCTTAGTACCTTGAAATCACCTTGGTCCGCCCCAGTACCGTCATCTTTCCGTCTTTGCCATTCACCATCTCCCAAGGAACCGAGGCCTGAGTTTCCATCCTGAAGAAAGGAAGAAACAAACAATAAATGATAATGTTAAAACAACAGCAGCAGCATTATCAGGATAGATAAATAATTTCTACTTGCAATAATTTATGATGAAACCTCGATTAGAAGGGCTGGTGGTTACACCCAGCTGTGTTACCGCACTCAGATTAATGAATAAAGCATCACATGTTCTGATGCACACTGGCACAAAATCCCTGTCAGGGGAACCCTTTCAATGAGAAAATGAAGGAAGACCATCACAGCTCTAAGATACCAAGAAGGTGTCTCCACATTTGTCCAGTGGAAACTGTTTGCTTTTTGTTTTGAATGTGATCTTTCAGCAATCTGCTCCTGCTCTTAGCAATATTAAACCTCAGTTTAAAATACCCCAGAATCTTTTCTGTGAGCTTGAACACAGAATGTGAAACACTGCAGTTGCAAAATTTTAAATCTAATGTTTCAATATTTTTCAGGAAAGAGAAGTTCCAAAATAGTTCTACAGTGTAGGATGGGCCCTTCTGAAGTACTTTGTAGAGCACCATTAAAGGACAGTTTCTACAAAAAAATGTTGAAAATATTCTATTTCCAAAGCACTTCCTGAAGTGATGTGCCTTCATCCAGTCAGGGAGCACATAGAACAATGCATAATGTACTACAGTTAAAACAAAATGCCAATCTTGAAACAATGCAGAGAATGCAAAGCAAAATGAAAAAATTCAGAACCAAAAAGAGAATGTGTAAGTGAAATTAAATTCTCTATTCCTGGTCTCTATCCTGTCCTTATCCCATTTTCAATATCAAAAAAATGGGTTTGACACATTATTATACATGTCAAAATCTTGCTATTTATACAGAAACATAAAATTTTTAATAAAAGTAGCATTTAATTGCAGAAGAAAAAAGGCTGACAATTCAGCCCCCTGTTCATTTTTTTCCCCTTTCTTACCTATTTCTGTCCCTATATTACTCTGACTTCTCTCATTTTGTCTATGAAGATGAGATCTTTGGCTCCAGTGGATTCAGAAGGACTTTTTCCACTGACAGCCTTGAAGAGAAAATTCCACCTTAAACTCCTTCAGGCAGAGGAACTGCTGTATAGTCCCATCAGACAGCAAATTTGCACACTAACTTGAATACAAACACATTCACAAAGCAGGATTCTGTTTTCTGTCAAATGAAGAGGACCTTAAGTGAAACTTTAAAGCTGATTTCTTACCTCTAGTGCATTTGATGGTATCATGGTCTTCCCTGTATTCATGTAATAGAGTGCTTCTGGCACCTCCATGGGCAGCAAATCTTGAGACATATTTGCAGGATCCACTCCTGGCTCCTCCATGAGCACGAATCCTTTAGACATGTTTTCAGGATCTACTCCTGGCACTTCCATGGGCAGGAATCCTTTACACATGTTTTCAGGATCTACTCCTGGCACTTCCATGGGTACAAATCCTTTAGACGTGTTTTCAGGATCTACTCCTGTCAGTTCCGTGGGTACAAATCCTTTACACATGTTTTCAGGATACAGAGCTGGCACCTCCGTGGGCAGGAATCCTTTACACGTGTTTTCAGGATACAGTCCTGGCACCTCTGTGGGTACAAATCCTTTAGATGTGTTTTCAGGATCTGCTCCTGGCACCTCCACAGGCAGCAATTCGACAGATATATTTTCAGGCTCTCCTCCTGGCATGTCCATGGGCAGTGGCTCTAGAGACATGTCTTCAGGATTTACTGCTGGCACCTCTGTGGGCAGCAGTTCTAGAGACAGGTTTTCAGTATCTGCTCCTGGTACCTCCACTGGCAGCACTTCCCAAGACATGTTTGCAGGATGTACTCCTGTGGGAGTCAATGGCTTGTTATTTTATAAAATTACCTGAGGCTCCACCCATGTCTTCTGTCTAAGTAAAGGATTCCCCTCCCACTGCAAGGCAGTGGAGTCCCGAGGATAGACTGCTCCAGGGAAGGACCTTCCAGCGCAAGCACCACAGCCAAAGGAATGTGGTACCTTCCTCTGGCTGGGAACCTCTCCCAGCCTGTGGCTGCCCCACGGGTCCTGCCCTGCTGCCACCCTTTTCTGTGTGTGCAGAGCCCCAGCATGGAGGGTGCTGCCACCGAGAGCCGCTCCTTCAAACCCACTTCTTCTCTGCCCTGAGCAGGGACAGCTCCTGTCTGGGGGAAACTGCACTCTGAAAAAGGCCTGTGCATCTAAATAACCTGCATGCTGGCACAGCCTGAAGGGCTGGCACAGCCCTTTTGGTCACTGTCTCCCCATGGGCAGGGGCACCTGAGCTCAGTGCCTGCAGAGCAACCTGTGCCACAGAGCAACCCCTGGAGGTGGCCATCCCCAGTGCCTGACAGATCACTGCTTGGGCATGCAGCTCCCAGCTCCTCCTGGGCTGCTCACATTCCTTCTTCCCAGGGGAGAGAGGCCAGGCCATGGGTACAGGGTCAGGGCTTCCTTTTGCAGGTGAGCTGTAGGTAGAGGAGGTGACTGACAGGCTGGGAGCAGCAGCACCTGAGTGGGATGGGACAGCAGGGCAGAAGGAGGGGGATGCTTGTAGGGGTAGCAGAGGTCTTGAAGTCAATGCCCATGGCTCCAAGCATGGCCCAGGACTACTGCTGCACCCAGCAGTACCTTAAATGCAGCAAAAAAGGCACAAGGAAATACGTAACAGCTATGCAAAGCAGGTAAGAGTCATGCTTTTATATGTTTTCCAGAGAAAGGCAGTTGAACTTTAAATGACAACTGTGGGAAACTCCTGTCAAGATGAACGGAATAGAGTATCCAGTGGTTAAGTTTTATCACTTTTATTTTACAGGGATTTGTTCAACCAAAGAACACGAACAAAAGAGCAGATGAACATCTTCAGGCTTACCCAGTGGAAATTACCATCTTCAAACACAGAAAAACAAATTAATAACAAACTAGAAGCTCCAGTAACAGTAAGCTGTGTCATAGCATCTGCATTCCCAGCATGAAAAGTAGCTCTGCCCACACTGGAAGTAAAAGACCATCTTTTGGCCTCAGGTTACAGACACTCAGAGCTATATCCTGGAGAACTCCTTTTGCAGCTTAATTTACAAAACAACTATCATTCAGGGGGTTTTGTTTTGTTTTTTTTTTTAAATTGGGCAGAAAAGAAGACCTGGTTGACCTTGGAAAACCTGTCATGGGATACTAAAAATACCAGAATATTTGTCATTAGAGCAGAACAACTTTCCCAAGGCTGGCTAGTTCAGAGAATCACTAGCATAACTGATGATAACTGATAGAAATCCCTTTAAAGTTGGTGAACCTTAAAAAAAGCTGAGATTCTCTGTCCTCAAGGAAGCCTATGGAGAAAAAAGATGGGTTCTGTGTACAGACTTCCATGTCTGCAGAGTGAATTGTGAATTCCCCTTTACAGGCACACTTGGTTATCTATAATGATCTGTACAGCCTTCAGCTAAATCAAGGTACTCTGCTCCCATCTGAGTCACTCCACAGGGAACAACATAAAGAAAGAAAACAGCAAGGTTCTCATTAACAACTGAACTAGTGCCAACTCATGTAAAATCTGAATGTACAAAGCTGGATGGTTTCAACTTGGAGAATGAAAAGCAGATGCTTCAAGTGGAAATATTTTATTTCTTTACATTACATATTTCAGTAATTTAAGGATAGATGAAGGAAAATAACCCTGTTTCAATAACCTGTTTCAAAGATCTAAATGTAGTTGCCCTGGCAGCAAATTGCACACTGCTCCTTTAGCATAGTACTATCACAGTCTTATCTGTTTATCACACAGAATGTGCCAGAAACAGCACAGCCTTGTACTTCCTCAACTGCTTAGGTTCCTTACTCATCCCACAGCACAGTCTGCAGAAGCATCACTCACCTGGCAAAGGAACCTGTATTACATCTGACTGCAGAGACAAGCTGTGGAGAAATGGAGCTACATGACAACATTTTCAACAAATTCAAATGTAGCTTTGTGATTCCTTTTAATCACAGTCTTGGACTGGACCAAAACCACTGACAGCCAGTGTCCTCCTAAATGCCTTGCAACAATATATGCTTGCCTAGCCCTGAACAAGCCAGGCAAAATGAGCCTGAGATTATTCTAACATGGTGGAAGCACAACCAGGACTGACTGTGACCACCACACTACTCTCAGACATACAAATACTTCTATACAAAAAAACAGCTCGGGAGAGCAGTCAGATAGAAGTTCTGGCTCAGCTATGTCCTCTCCCAGCAGGAGAGGGGTGGTATCTTAGGGCATCACTCATGCAGTTAGTGAAGGAAGGAGATTTGGAGCAGGAGAGATAACTCACAGGAGACAGGGCATTACTGCTGTTTGTTATCTTACCCCTGAAACAAGTAAAAATTAATCTTCAGGGAAATAAATTTTAAACCAAAAAGTTTAAAATTACTAGAATGTATTCTTGTTAAGACAGTGAGAAAAGTATGGTACTTTATATCCATTGTATAGATACACCAGCATTTGTATGCATCTAGCTTATAACTAGGACAAACCTCTGATACTGAGAGGTGTTCCTTTCCCAGTAGAGAGGCTACCATCATCAATGACTTTGTACATCATTGCACTCACAGTTACCATCATTAATGACTTTGTACATCATTGCACTCACAGTTAAATGCCTGTATACATTTCTTTCATGTTACAGTTACTGATGCACTGGACGAAGCCCAGAATTTACCATACCAGTCTTAGAGCTGCCTAATTGAAGTGTAAATTTATACTCTGTTTTATTTCTCTCAGATTTTATGCATGTTACAAATGTACAGTCCTCAGTGGTTACCTGTAAAGTGAGAAAGTCTTCTGTGCCTGGAGTTCTCTCACTTTGGGATGTTTTTTCTGTACTTGGAAAAAGTTTCTTGAGACTACAGTTCTACAAGAGCAGTTTTCAAAGCTTTTTGAATCACTGTTAATTCTCCACATTTCTGCAGACTACATGCAAATTTATCATATCCCCATGAGCTGAAAACCAGCACAAGTGCAATATAACAGCATGGTTCTTCCTCCTCATGCCCAAAACCAGCAATGGGTTGCAGGCCATCAACACCTGCACCAGCAGAGATCATGGACTAGAGATTGAGTGACTAGAAAAGGTGTTTGTTAAACATCTGTGAAGGATTTTCTGAATTATTTTCTGTATGTCAGACCAAAGCATTTAATCTTCAACAAATTCTAGGCTATCATCTGTTAAATGTCAAAACCTAGTTATATCCTATATTTACAAAGTAGTTATTAAGTTAAAAGAAATGCAGCTCAAGGAGGACTTTGGAGCATGAGTTGCTTTTAAGACTGGGTGTCATCCAGTTGAATAGCAGAAATTGCAAAATTGAAGAAACAACTTGCTCAAGATTTTAAACTACATATTAATATATGTAGAAACTTGCAGCTCCTTACCTGATAGTTATCAGTCTCTAAGGATGCTCCATTTCCTCAGCAGAAGAAAGGAAATAGGAAGGGAGTAAACAGATTATTAGCAGAGAGAGAGAAGGCTGCAATAAGCAGTAGTTGGCAGGAAAAGTTAAACTGCTAGGGGCCAAGGAACCTCTTTTCCCAGTGTTTAAGGGCAGAAAAAAGGAAGAGCGAGCTGGGAGCTAGGAAGTACTCACAGTGTGCATATCAGGTAAGCCCAGATGGTCAGAACCTCAGCAGTAAGATTTAGTGCCATGAAATTGTCTATATTAGAGATTTTTAGCTGCTCTTCTTTTTAAAGGACCAGCCTATTAAGACTGCTTTGAAAAAAACAGAGGAGTGATATGGCTTTATCTCTGTTTTAATTGTTTGTGTCCCCCACCTTTTAGTTCCTGATTTCCTCTTTCTTTTCCTCTTTCCATTCCCTGCTATATTTTCTTTACAATTGACTTCTTGGATTTCAAAGTATGTGTTTTCTCTCTTTGTCCATCTCAATACCTCATAGCTAAAATGCCATTTTTCACTTTTTCTCGGGTATTATAATTTTTTTTCTTCTATCCTTTCTCCTTTCTCATGTTTTATACCATCTTAATCTTACTTAATCATTCTTACTCTTTCCCCTTTGTCTCATATCTCCTCTGTACTTTAATCGTTCCTCCAGAAGCTTCATGTTTGAATGACGGAGGTTTGGTCATATTTGGAACAAGCATGAATACTACAAGCATTAGGGCAGCTGAGATCAGGCTGTGACATCTGGATGAGATGTCCAGCTGTGTGAAGAAAAGGACATAAATGACAGTGGGTTGGAGAGAGTGCAAAGGAGACCTCAGGACACAAGGAGGAAAAAACATGAGATATGACAAGATGTCACATCCCAGAGTTTTGATATCATCAGCTGCAATTGTGGGAGGAGTGCTGGAGAAGTATTTTATGATCACTGCAGGAGTGCTGGGCTTCAGTGGGAGCCTTACAAGGGAGAGATTTTCAGGAGGAATTCAAAGGTACAAAGCTTCAATGGAATGAATGACACAGAACTCTCTGCCATTTTAACTGTTGACCTGCATACCATGACCAGGGCATGAGGAAAGGCCTCCTCTGCAGTGTTATCACTCTGGTGAGACAGTGGCATATTGCACATACACAGCAGAGCTTTACGTGTGAGCAGGTTTTAGCACAGGGTTTCTAAGACAGCAGTCCTGTTCCACCACCCACATTCTCCTATATCTGCTGTGGCAAACACATTTCCCATCACTCACATGGTGCAAGCTGGAGTCTCACGAATTACTAGTTCACTTCACTCAGAATGTTTGCAATAATCTCTCGTTTGATCACTCCTTGCACTACAGAACAGCACAAAGTGCTGCTGCCAACCATCACATTTGCTGCTGTTTCTTCAGTGGCACTCACCCAGTAGGACCACCCAAGTTCTCACGTGCCTTGTGAGGAGTTAAAGAATCCCACTGCTGCTTTCCTTAGGTTCCTGTGGTCTGAGTCACCTCACTGAGCTGCCTGGTTCTCCATGCACCTTTGTGATAATCGGAAGGGCTGGGGCACAGCTGCAATTGCATGCTAATCCCTTCACTTACTATAGATAATGAATAGGTAAGAAGGAAAAGACAGACACAGAAAAGATTCAAAACATATTAATTACAACTAAGGAGGTCAGCGTGTTAGTGTTTGTAGCTCCTATTACCACATATACCAAGAGCTCTATCTATTGAAGCATTTAGGAAAAATCAAGTTAACTCCTGCTGGTATTAACACCACAATACAGCATGGGCCTAGATTTTTGCAGTGCTTCTCTCCCCTAGTTTTCTTCCTCAAAGGGATAATTCCATGAAGTCACTCCTCTTTCCTGTAAAAAGGGACACTCCCAACCTGCAAAACCAAAAAGCACTTTTAAATGCCCACATCTGCAGCTGTTACCTACATTCTTGTAATGCTTTGGTACAGCCCAGAGTCAGAGCATGGGAAACATGCCCCATTAAATGCTGAACCAGAATGAAACAATGCCAGCAGACAAAGCCACACAAAACCTCCCTGCTGGCCTGCAAGGACAGATGACAAGGATCTTCTGCAGGTGTTGTGCTGGGAGGTGGGACAAACACCCTGGCAGGTGAAGCAGAGAACACCTCAGTGGTGTTCTTGAGAGCAAATGGGGCTTCCCACTGCTAAACCAGCAAACAAGAGAACATCGAGGGAAGCAAAGGGGTATAGTTAAAGGCAGGAATGGGAAGAGAGAAGCAGATTTCTTGAAATTTGGTGTCATCAAAGACTTGGATGGCAGGGGTAGGAACTTCATTTGCAGGTCTTGAAGGTGCCAGAAACCTCAGCTGTAAGATGGGCAGTTGGGAGAAGTAGCAAACATATGTGTCACACCAAATGGGGTTGTCATAATGATAACCAGGGAAGCCTGGGAGGGAAGTAGATCTGGGACAGAGGAGAGGCAATGCCAAGAGGGACCAGATGACTCAGCAACAGAGATCACAAAGAGGGGAGCCCTTGATGAGCACCAACAAGTAAACAGCCATTTCAGCACACCAGAGGTTTGAACCCAGGCTGCAAATTGGATGGAGGTGTGAGGACCTGGAAAAGCAGCCAGGATAAGGACACAGCACCCCTAAGGGGGCTGAGGTCATCGGAGGTGAGCATGGCAGACTAAAGACAGCAAAACATAGAGGAAGACAAGGCATAAAGGAAGGACTGAAGGAAGAGAGATGGATCATGACAGCAACAAGAAAGAGAGTTTTTTAGCCTTTTAGAAGTTCATATTTCACTTTGAATTAAAATTAATTTTCTTTTTTTGCTATGATATATTATTCATAGCTCTGTGTTTTCCAATACATGTTACTTCAGCACAGACAAGCTGCTGCATTTTATTTAAATTTTAAGTAATTAAGGGCAACCGATACTGACTGAAGCATTTTATCTTTTTATTTTAGATTAGTATCTTTGTTGTAATGAAACTGATTTACATAGTATTTGTCTTATTAAAATTCTTCCTAAAGCAAATAATTATTTTGGTCTTCATCTCAAAAATAAGCAGTTTCAACAAATTACCTAGTGCTATTTATAGTAGTTGCATATATTCTGTGTTGCTTTTAGACAGGCAGGGGCTGACAAAGTCATGCAATTACCCATGAATTATCCATGGATATCATTGTAAAGAACTTAGCTTGCCCTCTGACCGAAACTGACCTGTCTCTCAGTTTTTGATGTTTTAATTCTCACAGCATCCCATCTTATAATAACAAGAAATATTATGAAAAACACTGAAATTAACAGGACATGGATACTGAGCTGGATCATCTAAATACCATGAATGTTCAGTGGAAAGTAGAACCATGGATTAGATAGTTATACCTGCACTGGAAGAGTGCATAATTCATAACTCATAACTCATAACTCACAATGTGGCTTGAAACAGTAGTTTGCAAGAGATTTTCAAAAACTAAATACTGCTGGTGTAATAAAACCTTTAAATTCAGAAGTATATAAAATGTGTATTTTTCACATAAAGTCTCAGATTATCTTTTATGTTTAGCTTGGCATGTTATTTCTAGCAAAAATTCCTTGCTGACGTTATAGGAAAATACAGTTTTCATGTTCTTTGAAATTGTCCACATTTATCATGTATTTTTCTGTTGTACTTGATTTGGAATAAATTAAATATCTGTAGCTCATTTGTCTTCACTTCACATGCAATTTCCAGTAGTATAACAAATTTTGAAAGAAGTTGTACTGCTGTCCCAGATTCATGCATTTAAAAAAACTTTTCAATAAACCCAATGTTTTCTGACCTTCAATTTACTGCTTATAAGCATGAAAAGAAAGTTCACCAGCAGTGAAATCCAATATAAATAAAGCACAAGTCTAGCCATTATTTTGTTTGATTGGTTGGTCTAGGATCATCATGTGGTAGAGAGGAACCACAGCCTGAGACAAGTCTTTACTTTCCAAAGTCTACTATGCTCATTTGAAGACAGCTTTTGATTCTTCTCCAGAGAAGAATCTAAAAAAACAAAAACATGCAGATATTTTTCTGAAACTGAGGCGAGTGTTTATTTTTTGTGCTGTTGTTTCTGCTCTATGGCTGAATTCAAAGCCTGAAGGATCAGATGTTGGTTGTTCTGAATGTTGTAGCTGGTCAGTTCTATCAGCTTGTCAAAATCCTCCCCTGTGTAGGTAAAGCTGTTTAAGCAGTAGGGAGAAGAAATGGTGGAAACATCCACGTCGCCCTGCGCCATCTCAGCAGGGCTGCGCTCCACACCTGAAAAATAAAGAAAAATCATCACTGGGATATAGATATGGTTCCACCTCCACTTCCCAGGTGGGGCACAACATTACTCCTCGCTCCCTTGGCATTTGCATTTCTCTCCCATGGGAGGCACAGCAGGGGAGGGAGGAGACCACGCCACACCATGTGTCCCATTCCACAGCCACAGGGCTGCCAGGTGGTGGGAGAGCCATCCCATGGCTTACCAGGCTCTTTGTATTTTCTGAAGGAGTCATTCACCAGAGGGAAAAACACCACAGTCGGTGCCTCTGGGGTCTCTGTGTCTTCAAAGATGTAGCACTCCTTTAGATTTTTCTTCTCTTCTTCACTCATGTGGATTTTGGGAAATGGGATTCCCTGCTTTTGGAAGTATTTGGAGGCTTCTTCCAAAGGCTGAATTCAGATAGAAAAGAAGAAAAGGTCAGAAATTCTGCCACACTCCACCAATTTTCCTAATGCATCCATCGAAAGACCTTCACAAATATTTGGGAGCAAGGTTTGCTGTCAATATTTCTTCTGTCTTTGTCTCTTACATGAGGTATTAAGCACTATTAACAGAACAATTCTAGACTCAGGCTCCAGCTTGCACTCCTGATTGGTGTTCTACCTTCTCCTTCTCCTCATTAGCCTTTATCTCTACAAGATAGATAAAATGTCCATGACTATGGGAAGGGTGGCCTAGCAGCTTAGGATACAAAAGATGCCTCTTTTGGAGAAAATCCTGAAACAAGTAGAATGGACAAGAATCTGAAATAGTACAGTTTTTAAATGCAAAATTACTTTTTTTTTTTTAACTCTGCATAAAGTATTTAAAAGCCTCTGTCTTAGACACCTTAGGATGGTTCTGAAAAGTGATGTAAGTGATCTGGGAGCAAATATCATCTTAACTGAAACATTAATCTTGCAGGTGTGTTAGCAATTTTTGAAAGTAGGATTTTGCTTCCCAAGTCTGGTTGGCATGTATGAAAATTTTAGTCCTCAAGAATTTTTGTCTTATCCATATCTAGTAACAGGAATTAAAGACCAGGTTATTAGGTGGTATTTGAAAGAGCAAATATTGTCAAAGGACAATTCTTTTCCACAATTTTGAACAACAAAAAATCTAGCTATTGTTCTAAAGATTACTGGAAAAAATATTTCTGATTATACTGCATGTGGATAACTTTATATGAACATCACAACACAACTGTAATGAGTTCATCAGTGGTGCTAAGTAGTACCAGATAAACACTCCATGTGAGTGTAATCTAGATAGCCAAATGGAGATCACAGGAGCACACAGGTCTAGGAGATAGCGTTTAGCTATTAGAGGGTTACTTCATATAAAATATTTAGAAATCTGATATTACTTCTGTTCTTGGGGGATTTCCCAGCATCACTTGCAAGACCTCATCATCTGCACAGGGAGCCGTAGACCAAGGATCCTTTTCTCCCAGAATCAGTTTATTCTACATAAATTATTCTGAATCTTTAGGAGTTAAAGAGGGCTAAAAGGCAGCAGTTGTTTATCAAAGAAAAGAGAGCATTTTTCACACCAAGGTCTGTGATCCAGAAGAATAGTTTAAGTGCAGGACAACATCCACTTTCCTCTCTGGCCTCATGAGTGGTGGATAGCTGATGTCGATGTATCCCGCTGTGTCTGCCAGGCACATGAACTCTGCTGTTTCTGTCAGCTGGTTGGGGAAATGCTCTAGGACGGTATCTAAAAGGAAATATTTGTTATGATGAGTGATTCAATGAAGAAACAGTACATCTGTTGTTTGACTAACAAGGAAAATTTGGGGAAAATGCCTCTTAGCTCTCCATTACATTTACTTTTTCCTAAAGACCCTGACACACTACAGATGTTCAGCCTCCACATATAAAAGAAAGACCTGTTCAATGTAAAAAGAGAGTTCTTTCACTTCTCATATTGCTATTCTTCCACCTCAGATGAGCAGTAATTTTCTTTCCCTGGGGTCAAGGAAATTCCTGAAGCTGATTTGACTGCATGAAATTTAAATAGTTATCTTGAAATATTCCTTTCCAAATGTTCATTGTCTGCCTTCTCTTCACTGATGAAAACACCAACCATCTAAGAAGGTAAAAAATTATATTCAAGGATGTTTACCTTTCCATATACAGAAGTTTTTGTTCTGAAGGTATTCATTGTGCAGCTGGAACCCCTTCAGGAAGTTGTAGAACTTTGAAACCATCACCCTCTCTGTCAGGATCCGCCGAATGATGCCCATGATGCCACATTCAGGGGTGACCAAGTAAGTCTCCAACTCATGTCTCCTGTCTGATGGAGAAGGCTCTTCTCCTGGAAGATAGAGGAGGTGAACAAATTGTTGCTTTGTACAGTTCTTTTCAATACTTAAAATAACAGAAGGAATGTCATATTATCTAGGGAAAAGAAGATCCTAATAAGACATTGCAACATACAAATAAATCAATGCCAAAATAGGAATAAGAAGAAAATCAATCTTCAGTAAAGCCTATGCCATGAGAAACAGAGTGGCAACAAACTTGCTGAAACTGGAAAAAGTGATCCATTCTTTGGTAGAATTCACAGATGGATGCCCTGTGTGAAGGTTAGGGTAGGTTCAGAATCTGGACCTGTTCCTTTCAAAATTAATAAAAATCAGCTTTGGGGAAAGAAAAAAAAAAAAAAACAAAACAAAAAACCATGACTGTCAGGAGACTGACACATCCACAAAAGAACAAAAGAACAAAGAAAAAGGGTTGTCCTAGACAGTACCTCATGAGATTGGGAAGAGAGCCAATGACTTTCTATCACATGCATTTATTGATTTATTTAGCTTAGGGCTTTGCAATACTTCCATGAAGAAAGTGATAGGAACCCATAAACCAAACTCACTAATTGCCTTTGAATACAGGTAGGACAACCAAGGCCTCTTAGAAGAACATAGATTTACAAGATCAAAGAAAATTGAAATGGAGTTGCATGGAATTGAAGACTTCAACACAATATAGGAAAAGCACCAGCTGCTGAGGCAGATGGAGAGCACAGCATTGAGGTGTTTGTTACAACATGGAGGTTCAGCAAAGGGCCCTGGGCAAAGACAACCTCTTTAAAACCTTCATTAGTTTTATATTTGCATAAATTCAGTCTAAGAGAGATCAATGGAAATAATATTGCTATGGATAAAGTCAGAGAGGAAACCTAGTTAGATACAGCTGACAATATGAAGATTTATGAGGCAACAGGTGAAACAGAAACATAACTAACCAATATCAACAGTGCTGTGTTGGGTGCACCTCAGTGAGCGCCTTTGCGTAGGATCCGACGAATGCCAGGCATCCAACAGGTTGTACGAAAAGACATTGCTCCACAGGCCTGTGCAATGGCAGAGAACAGAGAAACTTATTCAGAAGCATTCTGAAAGTATCCCCTTAAAAAAAAAAAATCTCTCAGCTTTTCAAGGAGTATTGGAAAGCCTCAAGGTTTCCAAATTATCATCAAAAAACTATATGAAGATCTTTTCAGCAGCTGGCATTCTGTCCTCAAGGAGGAGCCTAAATAGTTTAAAACATTGTGTGGGGCCTTCAGCCTCTGTAATTCATTGCCACATACAAACCAGCATTTTCCATCCTATAAGCAACTGTCATAAGTAAGCAAAGCCATGCAATTTCCTATAAAATAAGGGTCTGGTCTACAAAATATGTCGCATAAAAGTGGATACTCAGTTAAAGGTTTGGAAGCTGCTCCTAGACAGTCAAGAATCAAATGGTTAGATCACAGTCTGGGATAGTCTGCAAAAAAGTCCTCTAAATAAAAGACATCTTTGCTGTCCCTCTAAAATTTCTCTCTGCACAAGGTCTTTTGAGTGAGACCCTTCTCCTCCATTTGTTATTCTCATTCTCACAGTGCTTCTCCCACTTTTGCCGTGCCATGTAAAAGAACATCTAAAAATGATGTTCATAAGAATGCAGAAATCTCTGGAAGTCTCTTGGATTTCGAAAAGTATCTCTTCCTCCACAGCTCTGTCACAAGCCCCAAGAGGAACTCTACCAGAGAGGCAGTGCTGTGCTCTGCCTTGAAAATCTCTACTAGTGACATCTTAGCAAAGCCATACATTGTACAGGATGCAATAACTTGAGTTGCACAGTAAAATAATTATTCATCCCATAAATTATTAACAGAAATACAATTCCCTTTAAAACATGGCTTGTTTCTAGAATGGGACAGAAATCCAAGAGCCTTTTGTTTTACAGGAAGTCCTTGTAAGAATAGACTCACTTAAGAAATATTAGAAATGCATAATCAAGGAATCAGATTGTGGCTCTCTGGATCTGCACTTAGCTGTCAAGCAGAGCTCATTTGCACATAATTACTGGCCAGTTTCTGTCAAGACAACCTCATCTCCCAGCAGCTTGAGAAGCTTCTGTCCGACCTTGCTATGAGAAGACAACTCCTCTGGTTTCTCCTGTCTTGGTGTCTTCTCACTCTGTAACACTTCTGGTTCCCTCAGCCCTAGGAGTTACACACTGTTCCTGCATTTTAATGACTTTTAAACATTGTTGTCTCCTCAGAAGTTGTTTATAATTACATGTTGCCCTAACCTCTCACACAGAATTTTCTTTGTACCTATATTGGCTGAAGCAAGAACTGTGAAAAGGGATGGTGTCTTTTACTAGGCTGACAGAGTTGAAGAGAGTAAAGAAGCACTTATTTACCCCAGCCTTTCGTCTGGAAACACGAGGTTCTTGTATCCCCATAAGCTCATCCAGTCTTTCCAGCTCTAGCCACTGCTCTTACAAAAGGCCTTTCCTCTCCCCGCAAATGACCCCTTGCTTTTACCTCTAAACTTCAAGCTGTAACTAATAGCACATTTTAATAGTAACCCAAGAGGGCATTGCATGTGGTATCACTAGATGGCAACATTGCTTTAACTCTCCACCTTAGCCTTTATAAAGATATACCTATGGCTGTATCAGCAGGCTCTGGTGCCAAGATCATGCCATTCATAGGCAAATTTGATTTTAAGATTTCAGTTTCAAAATACAAATTCTTTTCGTGTGGAACTCTTCTGGTTGGTTCAAAATGAACTTAACCTCTTCAAGCAGCCCTGAAGCTTCAGGCATGAGCATCACTATTCAAGACAAAAGCAACAGTGAATAGTGCCATTTGAAATTTCCTCTCAGTACTTTTAGCTCATCTCATTGTCTAAGGAATTCGGTCAGAGCTGAGAACAACATGCTGTACGATTGGTTTCAGTCCTGCATGATGCAGGGCACTGGTTGTAATATGCATTATATTAAAAGAAAATACATATTTCTGCAATTCAAATTTTTGCAATAGAGCACATCACCTTTCATGAAGCAGATTCTGGACTCAGGGAGTTTCTTCATCAGGCGACCCATAAAGAACTCACTGCCAAAATCCTCTGCACGAATGAAGGCACCATATTTTAAGAACCCAACCTCATAAGGGGTGAACTCCACCCATTCTGCAGGGACATAAAACAAACTTTTAAATCTTTTTCTTATCCTTTCTTCCCTGCTGGAAGGGCTGTGAAAAGGCAAAAAGGCAGCAGCAGGATGAACCCTCTCTGCGGGGTGACCACAGGCTGGCCTTCCTCAGGGTAAAGAGTTATCATTCAACTGGTATTAGCTCAGTAATGTTTTGAGTGTTGTTCCTTCAGAACTTTCCAATGACCTTCTCCAGAGAGAACATAAGTGAAGTTGATACCAAGAGGGGTCAGCCTGAGTTACCCCACAAGCGGAACTCAGGCTTGTGAGTACCTTGGGCTGTCCTTAAACACCTCCCCAAGATTTTTCCTTCCCCATAGAAGTTAAGTTCTTCCCATAGCCTAGGCATAAAGTCTGGAAGTGGAGAAGGAAGTTAAGGAGGAAGAGAAACTGTTTATAAATGCTCTGGGTCAGCTGTAGAAGAGGGTGAAGTACTGATAATGCAGATAGTTTAAACACCAAATAAGCCCATTTTTGCCATCACCTTTGAACTCTGAAAGGCTGTAATCTTCTTTGATGTTCAGAATCATGTAGATAGGTAGGGGATTTTGACCCTGACTCAATGTGTCTTGCTCATCTGAGAGTTTGTGGTTATTTTTCTGTGAATTGATGAAAGACAAAGAGCAAAATCAAGGGACCTTCTTGGCATAGTATATGGGCTTCCAAGAGTATAGCAAAATACATAGCTGTTTGCCTCTTAATTTTGCTATTGTCTCAACTCATTTTGTGTCCAAACATTTTTTTAACCAAGGAGTGATCTAAACATTTAAACATCCACATTAATTACAAGCAGAGTTGTAGGACACCTTTTAAAAAAAAGTCTCCTGTTCTTTTTCGTAAATACATCCACTTTACGTGGAAATTTGTTCTCACAGGGGTGAACAGAGGAAAATAAATGAAGAGCATGACTCTTTGGTTAGGTACTCCAATACTCATACTTGTGGAAGGTGACAAAGGTTTTCTGCTCTATAGAAGCCTCTTGGGCTGCTAATGATGTATTAAGAAATACATGGGGACAAAACTCTCAACAAGTTTGCAAACAACACTAAGCTGGAGGGCAGGAAGGCCCTGCAGAGGGATCTGGACAGGCTGGATCATGGGCCAAGGCCAATTGCATGGGGTTCAACAACGCCCAGTGTCAGGTCCTGCACTTGGGTCACAATAACCCCATGCAGCACTACAGGCTGGGGGAAGTGGGGCTGGAAACCTGCCCAGCAGAAAAGGACCTGGCGGTGCTGAACAGCAGCTGAACATGATCCAGTGTGTGTGCCCAGGTGGCCAACAAGGCCAGTGACATCCCGGCCTGGATCAGCAGTAGTAGTAGGAACAGGGCCATGATTGTTCCCCTGTACTGAGCACTGGTGAGGCCACTCCTCACATGCTCTGTCCAGTTTTGGGCCCCTCGCTATAAGAAAGACCTTGAGCTGTTGGAGCAAATCCAGTGAAGGACATGGAACAAAGGCAATGGAGCTGGGAAAGGGTCTAGAGAAAAAGTCTTACAAGGAGCTGGCATTGTATAGCCTGGAGAAAAGGAGGCTCAGGGGAGACCTTATCACTCTCTACAACTTCCTGAAAGGAAGTAGTAGACAAGTGGGGATCGGTCTCTGCTTCCAAGTAACAAGTGATAAGACAAGAAGAAATGGACTTAAGTTGTGCCCTAAGAGGTTTAAATTTAATATTGGGAAAAATGTCTTCACTGAAAGGCTGGTCAGCATTGGAACAGGTTTCCCAGGAAAGTGGTGGAATCACCATCTGTGAAAGTGTTTGAAACCTGTGTAGATGTGGCACCTGGGGACATGGGTTAGTGGTTAACATGATAGTGACAGGATAATGGTTGGATACAGAGGCCTTTCAAACCTTAATGATTCTAAAACCCCTTTGTTAATTAGCAATCATGTGCTGGATAATGCTGGCATGCTCTCAGGCATCTGTCCCTGGAGCTTCATTTTCCATACAATAGTATTCAGTAGCTGTTAGAGAAAGCATAGGAAAAGCACTACCCCGTCGTCTAATGCTTTTTCCAGGAGAAGCCCCCAAAAATCAACACTAGAGATCTGGTATCCCTCCTGCTTCCGCAGTTTTAGCTCCTCTGCATAGTATTTCAAGCTCTCCAGGTAAAAGCAGCTTAGCTTGCACTTGGTCATATGTCTGCGGACTTCACCAATTTGTCTGGATAGATCCTTGTGTGACCAGTCAGCACTCTGATACAAATGTGACAAAGTCCTGGGGAAAAGAAAGGAAGTGCATTGTCATATGCAGAGGAATCTTCACTTTTTAGGCTTATATTTAAGGTCCACATCAAATGAACTAGCTGAGTTTCTTTAAAAGCATCTTTTGGACTTAAGTTTATTATTGAAAAGATTTTTTGATTTAGAGGAGTTTCCCAAATCACTAGTGAAACTTGAGGACTTGAAAAAAGCCTCTCCTTGCTACTAAGGTTTATGCACAAGGCTGTGATTTGCAGCCCTGTAACTCAGTAGGAAAGCAAGATTCTAGAGCTGAAATAAAGAATCAAGGAAAATTGCAAGCAGCACCTAGGCATTTAACTGGCTTGGGCAACGTGCTCCTAATGCAGCAATTAAAAAAGCTGAGACTGAAACAGTCTATCTTTCTTTACAAAAATGAGGAGAATAAATGTCTTGCACAGCAGACTACAAAGGTGATAAGTGATATCTTTGCTCAGGATCTCCTTACCATGTTGAACCAGATGACCCAGTGATGTATGAAATAGCATCCAAGAGACCCAGCTTTTGGAGACCCAGCAAGTTGCCTAACAGAGACGTCAGTGCCCGGGTGCCACCTCCTGTTGTCATCACTGCTACAACTGGTACCTGTTTAAGCATCAACACAGCAGTGGTAAACACTTTGTTTACCAGCATAAGTGATCAGAGCTGAGTGAAATGTAGCATGTCAGTCCCACAAAAAATTCCAACATTTCACCATTTCCCAAAGAAGGGAAGAATAAAAAAGAAAACTCAGTATTTTGCACAGGAAAAAAAAAAACAAAAACAAAAAAACCCCAAACAAAACAACAGCCTCACTGATTTTGAGGATTTTCATCGAAGTCAATCACTTTTGATTGTAGATTTTTGCATGCTGGCTTATCAAAACTTATTGTTTCAAAGCATTTCAATATTAGACTGCATTTTCCTTAGCAAAACATCTTCTCTTTAGAGGTCTATTTTGATAACAAGCAGAGCTCGTCCTCTCTCTAAGTCAAGCATAATAGCTAGATTACATTTCCAAAAAGTACCTAGGGTATATAATTGCAGTGATGAAGCCTAATTGTGTGGAAATCTAAATTGTGTTACAGGAAGACAAATTTCTCTAAGAAACCCACTGAGAGAAGATGAGCCCACTGACATTTTCCACACAATTGCATCAAAGAAATACTCAGCAAATTCCTGATTCAAATTGAACATTTCAGGTCAAAGCAAAGTATTCTGATTTAGATTTACCTGACTGTAAGGAAATATTGTCTTGCTGGAAAATCTGAAAATAATAGTTATAAGTACTTCCCCTAGAAATTCTTATATTTGAGAAACTGCAGGGGTTATTTCATTGAAACTATTGTGCCAATGAGAAACCATCATACGATATGATCAGTTTGTGAGCAGGGGCATAATTTATAATGTCTAAAATATTGCTGTAATATATTACCTAAAATGCCTTTGGTCCACTTATCCTGGACAAAGGAGAAAACACAGGTGAAAAAAATTTAAAGCTCTCAAGTTGGTTCTTCATTTCTCAAGTTCCTGATCACAGACCATGCTCCCTCCCTAAAGCACCAATCATCCCCATGCCAGCATGGACATTAACAAATATGAACCCTAGCTCAGATAAGCAGATTAGAGAAAAAATGTTGAATGTCTTTGTTCTATTTGAGGAACTACAGCTGAGATGATGAGCACCAGAGGAGAAAGTCTACAATAAGACACCTTCTCTTAGTCAGTATTATGCACCACTTTAACTGTTAGATTTTCTCCCTCCAAAAATCTGATAAAATGCCTTTGTGAGGTCTTGGTGGCTGAATGATCAGCTAAAACAGTCGGACTAGCCAGGTCTATAATGCACAGATGAAAAAGAAATAGAAGAAAAAATTCTGATTTACGGCATTATATTTTTTATAGAAATGTCTATCAAGGAGGTTTGACACTATCCTGGCTCTCACATTCCTTCATCTAAAGCAGAAAATGTAGAAAAGCATTCCTCAATGCTTTACATGATGCAGTGAATGTATCAGGGCTAGTCAAAGAGCAATATGCAAAAGGCTATATATTCCTGTTACACAGCATGTTACAGTCCCTGTGGTTGTCCCCATACCTCATGATCTTGTAGGTCGTGTTCTAAATGCAAGGCTTTTTTCAGAGCAGAAGCCACAAACTTCTTCCTTTTCTGTAGGAAATTTTTCTCCTCCGTACATAGATCAAACTCCAAGCGAACATCTAAGTTTCTGGACCTCAAACAAAGTCCAGGGTTAAACAGGGTGTGCACAATCACTTAAAATGAATATCTGGATGCTTGCTTACAAGTTGCAACTCTATTATGAGGCTTAGAAAAGCTGCTACTCTGGCCCCACAAAAGCACATCACAGATGGTATAGATAAGGTAGAGAAAAGGCTGATGAAATGCAAAAAGTAGCAAAATCTTACAGAAAGAAATATTCTTTATTACTATGCTGTTTTTCAAGAAGTGTCTAACATAAATACTGCAATCCATATATGAATACTATAAACAGTGGAATGTTTAGGCATTCCTGCCTCAGGACTGCCAGATTTTATAAATACAAATACTCTGTATTTTTCACAAGTAAGGAAAGGAAAGGAAACACATCTTTTTCTAAATATATAGCTCTACAGATGTTGCAACCAGAAAACATTATTCTCCCCATCTGAACTGAGCTTCTATATGGCAGCATAACAGGAAAATTCACCTAGCACAGTTAACCACCTTCTGGACATGGGTAATGAACATAGGTGAATAGGTAAATATAATCATTGACTAAATACTTTCTCTCTTAGTGACATAAATAGGTAAGAATGTAAAAAATCATATTTTTCTCACAACCACAAAACCCAAAGACAGAATTTCTTACCAGTCATTTGGCTTCATGTGTAAATTGATTGTCTCATCCTAGGAAAAAAACAAAACACAATATATTATATAATGCAAACACATATATCTCCAGTATATGAAGAGCATTTAACGTTCTTTCTTTACCATCCGCTCTGAATCCCTTCTCTTTTTCTAAAAGCCACATTGAGCCACAAAGCCATAAAAATCAGAAAATCCATCTAAATCTTAAAATTTCTCCAAGTCCACTTTATTTTCCTTATATTGTTTTATACTAAAGATAAAGAGAGCAGTGTACAGTAAAAACCAGCACCAGTTCTGCCAGTGTGCTCCATCCTGCCTCATCATTTGCATTTGCTCTGATCTGCATTAGTCCCTGGGGTGGTCACAGAAATCCCTTTGTCATGTGTTTGGCTGTGATTTCTTTGTTCTGTTTGGTTCATGTGAAAATGTACAGGTCCATAGTGTTAGGAAGCTAAGGGCACTAACAGTTGCATATCTAAACCCCTCCTTCACACCGATCTAATTAAGTCATGCCCACTGATCTTTGGTCTGTAGCATTACATTTATTCTAAGAAGTTGGCATCAATCACCTTTGCTACTGCCACTTTCTCACTGAATGGAAGTGAATCCAGAGGAATAGTGAGGGATGCATAGCAGTCTTTTTTGTCTTCACCTGAAGTACACTGAAAAATAAATTATAATGCAGAAAAATATTTAATGTGTAAACCATACAAAAGCACTGTCTCCAATTTACTTTTTTCAAATGGGGTCCCTGTGCAGCAGTTTTCAAGTTGGCATCTAATATTTGTGTGTCTTAGGGGTTACAATGCTGTTTCAGAGCTGAAGTTCATGAAAGATAGCTCTTTATTGAAAATACAAACTCTTTCCATTTGCCTCAGTCAAGTGTAAAAAACCATGAGTTTACTGTGCTTGCTCAAGCTAATGATCACATACCGAGCAGAAATGAGGCTTCTTCTCTGCTAGAGCCATGCACAGCTCTGACAGGTTGTACTTGATGTAATGGAACATCAGGGGCTTCAGAGGTTGCCAGAAAGAGCCCAGTGACAGGGTTTGGCTCTTCTCGTATGATCCCTTCACTGAAAACATGAAGTCTTTTTCTAAAAAAAACAAAATATCCAAACATGAAAAATATACAGAGAAGTTAATGACTATGATCCCAGAAACGGAACAATAAATGGTCTTTCAGAAGTTTATATATAAACCCTTCAACAATGCTTAAAAGCTTCCAAACTCAATTCACCCAGCAAGGGAATATTACAAGAAATAGGGGGAGAAGAAAAGCAAACCAGCAAATCAAAAACCACAAAACACCAAAGATCTTACAAAGCTGCAGTAGATGTTTTAAAAATCATATATACAGGCAAATTGGACAAAATGTAAGTTGAGACAGCAATATATATTTTCTTCTACTTTACAGCACTTATAAGATTCATTGCTTTAATTTCTAAGTCCAGTTTTCATAGTTAATTAGCACAGACACGCTGTAACTGTTGGGTCTGTGAACCTGTGTATACACTCCTAGCCATCCATGCCTGTGCTCTAATTGTAAGAGCAAAGTAGGAAAATCACCAGATAAGAAAATGACACAACAAAACAACAACCAACCAAAAAAACCAACACACAGAGACAAAAATCCAAACAAACTAAACTAAAACAAACCAAATAAATGAAAACAAAAAGTAGTTTAAAAAACAAACAAACAAAAAACCCCAAAGCAGCCAACCAACCAAGAAAAGTCAGTTAACCATAAAATAAGGGGGTTTTGTTTCTAGTTTGAAGTCTAACCTGAAGGTTCTTTTTTTGTCCATCTATTGTCCACTAGGACTTCCAAGCAGGAAATTTCACGAGACTGTAGCAGGGATGAAGGATGAGAGATTAAAGTATATAAAACACACCATATCTGAGTCACTTCACTGCTATCTCTCTTTGGTCACCTGAGTCCCTGGGCTCTGGAAAACAGTTCACCCTGTGTTTGTAGGCTGGTAAGAGAAAGACTTTGGTCTCTGAAAATGTGACAGGTTTCAACTTGAAAGAAAATTTGTGGTGGTTTTGAACAGGACTGGGAAGAGAAGAGAAATAACAGGGGGGCAAATGTGAGCGTGCTGAGACCTCCTGAGGGTAGACTGATGGGTTGGCCAAATCACAGGGATGTCATTGCTGCCCTGCTTTGGTGAAGCTGGACAGTCAAGTGCCCCCTCCTCTAATAATGAGTTAAGGGCAGCTGAGAAAGCAACTTCCACATCATCCTGTGGAAGTGGGGAAAACAGGATTGCTGTGAGGGAGTCACAAAAGAAGTTCCCCAAAGGAATGACACAGCAGCAGTAAGTCAGTGAAAGACCACTTCAGGCTTTGTCAACAGACTCGATATCAGCCTGTGGTGGTGAACAGGTCTCTGGGTATCCCAAATGACTGTCCACATTCTTTCCTAACACATCCTCCCACAGGGAGCAGCACAACAGGATGGCTACCTCTGTTTGACCCTCATCTCCCTCCCCTTCAGCCTTGCCTGCAGTGAGGTGTTGGGGCACCTGCCAGATTCACCAATCCTACCACTATCATGAAAACAAAGACAGAAGAGCAATAGTTTAAAATTACCACTAATACACCATTAGTCACAAGCTTTTCAGGAGGGACTGGACTGAAAGAGAAAAAAAATGCAATCAGAAGTAGTATCAACTAAATACATCCTTAAATGAACATCAAGGAACTATACCTTCCTTGAAGTTTGCCTTGTCCAGCATGGTCTCAAACATGTCACTGATTTTTAACTTTGGGAGACATTTGAAATGTGTTTTCCTATTTTGTTTAAATCATAATGGTAAACAATAGTTGTAATAGGTATGACGACTGCAATTCTTACTATCCTCCCTCTTCCAGCAAGTAATAGGATAAATTAATAACTAGATAAGGTAGATAAAGAAGACAGGGTTTTAGCCAATATGCAACTAACTTCATCAACACCAGCCATTGCTGTCCTGCTGAGTATTTTAACCTATGTTATACTAAATGCTAGCATGTGTTTGACTGCTTGCAAGGGGGCACTTCTATGGCTCCCTGTGGATGTTACTCACATGCTCTCTGATGCAAACTCCACCTCTAGGATCTCCTGTGTCTGTAAAAAATAAATTTATTGTAAGCATCTGAATTAATTTTCTTTCTCATTAGCTACAGTTGTCAATTATTATTCTGGCCCCTGAAAGAGTTCTTCAATCAAATCAAATTTCCCTCCTGCTCCAGGATATAGTGCAAGGAGTGAAAGCATTTGAGTTAGAGTGATTCTGAAAGTGTTCTCCCTCCTTTGTTAACCATCAGTCCTCGGCCAAACTGCCCTGTTCTGTTTGGTGGTGAGGCAGAGTAGAAGGGCAGGCAGTCCTGCAGCAGTAGCTGTTGGTTTAAAACTGTCTAAAGGCTTGGGTTTTTACTGTGTAATGTTGTCTAAAGAGGGATACTGCTGTATAGAAGAGTGCATTCTCAATTCTTTTGATCAAAAGGACTTCTATAACATGGACAATACATTGACCACTGCCCAGACAAGTTAAGGCAGACTGCCTGCCAAAATCGCTGTGGAGCTGAATACCCATATGTACCCCATAAGAAAAGTCAGTGAAATAGCAAATGTATAGAAGTATCTAAATTGAATACCCACATCCCATGTTGAAATCATCATCAGGCACACTAAAACAGTGAAATAGTTTGAGCAACTAGCCATCAACTGATTTTAGCACCTCAGTATGGATCTTTGGATTATTTTCAGGTATATTCAAAAGAGTTACAGGGCAAGGAATCAGTTTTTAAGTAAATACTGCAACATCTATGCCAGAGTATGCCCAGACTCACAAGTACTTATGCCAGGAAAAAAGATTCTAACAAAGAAACTTTGTGCAATGATGATGAAGCTCTGTATTTCAATGGTGATGAAGTTTTGTATTTCCAAAAAAACTATTTGAGCAACAGAGTCAGGAAAGAGGGGGAAAAGACAACTCTGGTGTCAGAAAAAAACACCGACTAAAAGGTTTGATGAGCTAGGAAAAGCCTTCAAGATCATGTCCTTGTCTACTTTGCTGATTAAGGTTTGGAAAGTTCTTCACAGGGTATATGAAGTCCATACCAAGAGGAAACAAACTCTCCTACCTACAATTGCTTTAAAAGAACTTATTTAGGAGATAATATCAAAAAATGTATTTTTTTCCTGTGACCAAGGTAGTTTTATCACTCACCTTTGGATTTAGCTGAAATATCAAGCGAACGGTTTCTCCAAGCTGGATTTTAGAAACATCAAAGAGAACAGTGAAGAGGAGGTCATCTTTAGTGACTGCATTTTCATCATAGACTTTCATCTCAAGAATATTCTGTGAACAGAGGTACAGAATTAGGATCCTATTTTGAGACCTTTGAGACAGAGACACAAGATGATGTGCTCAGCATGTTAAGGAAAACAGAGAAGGAATGGGGAGAAGTGAGAGAGCATGTACAACTTTTGCATCCACACAGATGAAGAAAGGTATTCTGAACCTAACACAGAGTGGGGTTTGCTGCTGAGTTGTACTGCAGAGTAATTTAAATGACAAAAGCTGGTAGAATCACTGAATATTGAAAAGCATGTTTGACCTCCAATTTGGTTTGAGGTCACCACTTTTTCCTAAATTGTAGGAAACCAGCTAGTGGTCAGGACTTTGTTTCTATTGGTAGAATAAAAATCCTTGGATATAAGCAGCAATTAAAATACATTAAGGATGTACTATATAATTACTTCGTGGTTGCATAATTTTATCCTGTAAATTATTAAACAGATCACATGCAGATAATTACCATGGAATCTACAGAAAGTGATATGCTTTTGTTAAATTGCACAAATCCCACTGCATAAATCTCCTCCTCTGCCACCTATCTGTTTGGATGGACAGCAGAGGGTAACAACTCCTCCTGTGCCTGATTGGTAGCTGCACATGGGCTGGCTCAGAGATGCTTCCCAGAGTGCTGAGCAAGTGAACCTTAACTGCTCTTTTCTCAGTGGGGCAATAACTCAATATATTCAGCAGCTCATTTTCGTGCAAATGACAGGGAGCGCTTATCTCACATTCTTACTTATGCATTAGATTTAGCTGAAACTTGCTAAGAGGCTTGATGTTTATTAAAGACACACAGGTAGGCTCGAGGTCTCATGCACAAACACATGGATAAAAGACAGCAAGCATGTGAAATTTGTTGTCTTAGAAGCTCATAATGTATCTCCGAAAGGTCCATACCTAAATGTGATAAGTGATTGACTAGACAACTACACTGAAAGGAAGCCACTCCAGATTCCAAGCATTCATTTTTGACATCTATCATTCTGCAAGAAACCAGCAAGGGAGAGATGACAAATGACCTTGAGTCTGCAATTTACTGTCAGAAGACAGAAATGCTGCTCACCTTTAAGGCCATCAATGTAAAAGTATTGCACTGTGGTCAGCCCTGTCCATGGCACTTGCTAATAGATATAAACATACTGTCAGGAGGCAAAGACAAGCAGCCACAGCACCTTGGTTTACAGGCCAGCCATAAAGAGCCTGCAAAGGATTATGGAAGGTGATATGCTTAAAAGCAATAGTCTGCAGTTATTAGAAGGCAAGCTTGCACTGAAGAGCAGATCAGTTTTCCTAGCTGTGATACTGCAATAAAATATCCTTATCTGGCTTAAATGACTGACTTATTTTCTGAGTGACCATCTGACTCACAGCCCCAGTCATTCCCAGCTAGCCAGGAGAGGCATGCACAGGGTGCTGGCTGGCCAAGGGAGATCTCTGGCTGCACCCCTGGGATGCTGTGTGGGAAGCAGGCAGGGGTGTCTGGGCAGTTCACTGTTTCTATCTCTCCTGACAGAGAATATGAGGGAAGCATCACGGGGAGCCAGGTAATGAGCAGACACAGCCCTTGGCAGGGCTGTGTGCCTCCAGCTCTGGGAAGGGTCACCCTCCTGGAGCTGTGGGAGTTGTGCCCACAGCACAAGCCTGGGAAGCCCTTTCTAGCCAGCTGGTTGTCAGGCATTCATCAAAACAGATGCCCATCAGTAAACACCACTGTTCCTGGTGAGACAGCACAAACATACCCAAAAAGATCTTTTCTTCCACAGTGACAGTGCATTATATGGTTTTACTGAGCTCTGGCTACCATAATTTGGAAAGATGAATACCTCAGCAAAACACAAGACAGGAAAGGAGAAAATAACCAGACCAGCAAACTCTGGTTCTGCTCAGAGAGTAACGAGTACAGGAATTGCAGTGTGTACAGAGAAACCTGCAAGAGCCTTAACTGCTCAGCTTTGGTTGTCCCAGATTCCCGGGATACATTTTTGCAGCCTACACTCAAGCCACAGCCACCACCACCATGCTGCTATTGCCACACACTGAAAATTACTCCAGCTAATGCCACGTCTTGTCTCCTGCTGCAAATTTGCTGAAAGTAAACATAATGTCTTCCCAAACACTACTCCTGAAGAACTAGTTCAAGCAGCTTCTCTGGCCAAGATATTTTTTCAGTTGTTCTGGGTGGTATTGCAGTTTTGAAAAACCTTTCAGGAAGAGCAGGTGCTCACCTGCAAGAGTTGCAGATCAGTGGGTGTTTGTTCCCATGCTGTAATGTTTGTCCCTTGCCTTTCACTTCTCTGAGAAACCTGCAGGGCTTCATGAAATTGTGCCTCACCGGCATTTTGAAAGAAGTTGGAATTGTTTTAGGTTTGTAGGGAAAGCACTGGCTGTAGGCCACAGATGGGCAGACATGTGAAAGCTGAAAGCCATATCAAACAGGACCAGTACCAGCTAACTGTGGAAGAGACATATATCATGGGCAACTTGTGCAGCCAAAGGCATGGGGGATGGTTCACTGGAGACCCTGTGGTGTAGGAACACTTTGAGCCAGTCCAAATGCTCTTTTGGAGAAGTTTATCAATTCTTGAGAGAGCCAGGGGACTGGCCTGCTGATTTGCCACTTAGAGAGTCCTGATCTGGTACCAGCACTAGGAAATGAACAGTTCAAGCTGTAAAGCAGAGATTGATTGCCCCTGGTGGGAAGAAGCTTGGTTTACTTAGCCTACCACTGATCTGTGTGGAGTCCTAGACTCTGAGGTTGATGCTGTCCTGTGGAGGGAGAAGATAGTGGGACTTGCAAATCTTCTTAAGCTTTAACATTTATCATCAAGGTAAAAGTTCATGGAGTTTTCTTTTTCAAACTTTAGCTGTTGCTTTGTGACTTTTCTGGTCGTTACAAAGGAATAGTAAAAAAGCACAGCCCTGTGATGCTTTCACTACCTAGCTCATACATATTTTTACACTATTCAATTTACTCTGAAATTTTCACATTTGTTTGTGCAAAGCAGTAATTAAAAAAGGAAAAGAAAAAGTGAAAAGTGACAGAACACTATAGGAATGGTTACAAAATATTTTGGTTATTTTTTACGTATCAGAAAATTAATTTTGTTGCTACATTCTACTCCAAATCTCCTTACCTGTATCCTTGCAGTTCTTCACACATATTTATTTCTATTTTTATTTTGCCCTACATATTGATCACACAATGATGTCTCTGCCCCAAAAGAAAAATAAATGCATTCTGCATCCCACCTTTACTTGACTCTGGATCCTGAAGCAAAATATTTCATTCCACACTGGATCTTTGCAGTTCTTAATGGTTTTGGTCCGGACAGTCTCCGGGGAAGCAGTGGGCAAGGACAGGCTTACATAGCAGTCGGTTTGGCTAACTGCATTTGAAAAGATACATTGTAAATAACAAATTACTGCAAATATCTTAAAGCATAGCCTTATAGCACTGAATGTGTACAGCAAATTGCAAAAAGGTGATGTTTCAATAACTTTTTTGACAGCTCTTATTCAAAACTATTCATTACCTGCTACAAGTATGAGCTCAGGTCATGAATGGAGATTCAAATAAACTACTGCAATAAAGAAAACTGTTAAGAAAAGAGTACACAGAGTTAGTTTGACTTAACAACCCGTTATTGGTATGTCCCCTGTTGGTTGCAAGTCAAGAGATTTCTGAGATGGAGAAGAAAAATGCCTATGCATTTTCAGAGAATCTTTTTCAAGAGTAAAATACTTTTTTAACCACCTTCCCCATCTGGTCTGCTGCCCCCACATATCTATAATCCAGTCTATGTAATGAGCTGACTCTCATCCAACCTGTGATCACACCCCTTCACCATGAAAAACAACATGCAAAAATAGCAGTGCACTTTTATCTTACCGTGATTTAAACTCTGAGCCCTGATAGAGAAGAAAATTCTAATTTCTGAGAAAGCTGGAAAGTTGCACAGTGAGCTACAAGTATGGCATCAAATCTTAATACACAGCAGTTGCTTTAGGTTTGTTTTGTCTCTGGACCTGTCTGGGTGGGCACAGCTATCACAGAATCATAGAATGGCCTGGGTTGGGAGGGACCTTAAGGACCATCTAATTCCAACCCCCCTGCTGTGGGCAGGGGCACCTGCCACTAGACCAGGTTGCTTTGTGTGCTGGGCACTTCCACATGGTGTGGATGAATTGTCTCCCTTGGGTTGCCAGAGTTTTCAGGTGAGAGGCAAGTTGGGTACTTGTATATCTGTGGAACTAACTTTCCCATTTGTGTGTCAGTCTGATATATGTGGAGTACTTGGTGGTGGTTAGGAATCTCTCTGGTACTGCTAAGGAGATAATTGGTTTTAAGCAGGGAGTAATGCAGTGCATTTGCTCCTAAGAGCATAGAAGGATTGATGCCTCATGAACCTGTGGTAACAAACTGAGACCCTGACAATATAGTGAAGAATGGTGGGGTTCAGTCTGTACACTGTCATCCACCCCTTCCAGCCCTCCCATTTTGAGCAAATCTGCTGTCCTTTCTAGGGAATTGACATTTCTTTTGTCTGCCGGGCAACTACAGATGTCTCCAATGTCTCCAGCTCGAAGAACTTGTTGTGTATTCACAGTATAGCTCAGATTTGGGTATAATAACAGGCAGTTTGGTAGTGTGGGATGCATGCTGAGAGGCAGCATGACCAGTTGGGTAACCTACTGGAAAAGGTCTCATGACATGTTGGTTCCAGTCCCAGCTCTCTCACAGACTGCTAAGTCATTCTGAGCAATTGATTTAAATTTATCTTGCTTCTCCATCTGCATTTCCCCAAAAATAACACAGTGATAGCTATCATCTCCACTTTTGAAATCTGCTTGGATGTGACCCAGGAAGAGAGTCTGATTAGTAATTATATCCTTGTTTCTCTACCAGTCTCTTGGTTCTCCTTCCACATTTTCTTTAAACTTGTGGGGTGAACCATGCTGCAATGAATAAGTGCTGCTTAAAGCAATTTGTGCAATCAGGGTATGTATGATTTGTCTTTCAAGTCTTCTGATACTGTCTGAACATGAAACATCTTCCAGTTTTTCAACATGCACTCAATTGTTGCCCCCTTACTGCCTGTAGCAGGTAAGAAATTACTTTAACATTGCAATAATGTTAAAAAATATCCTAATATTACATACAAGATTTAGAGACATCTGCATTTGCAAATTTAAAATGCGGAATATATGCAATATACCTGTTGATAACAATTGTTTGTTGATTTGATTGTTGATAACAATTTATTGGCAATGAAACTATTTCTTTAGCTGTCTCTCACACACTATTTTCGAAAACTCTTTCATTGATTTTTAACACTTGAAAAAGATCATACTAACTTTACATAGTTACTACCTCAGATGGTGCCAGAGGAGCAGGCTGTTTCTTCAGCAACTGTATCTGCAAGTAATGCACTAATGATGCATGTGTGTTTTAGAGAATTTGTTCACTTATGGTCTGGGATATCTCTTTGTTATACATATGAGCTATGAGAGCTATGACTCCTGGTTTAGAAGAAAGGCATTCATTATTTTCAGAGTAACAAAGAAGTGCTAAACTTGTGACTTACACTCTTTTGTCTACATAGAGCTGTGGTAGGTTCAGCTCTTCATCCCCCCTGAACACAACAGACCTATTCCAACCTGAGAGGTTAGTCTAGTCTTTAGCAAGTCTGCTCACCCTTAATAAGAACAAAAATAGAGTCCCACAATCTGATGATCCACATTTAACACCAACTAGGTTAGCAATCAATGAGGTCTCAGTCTCAACATAACCCAAGAATGTAGATAGAGACAAAGATATTTGACTCTGAAAACAAGCAATTAAAGGCAGGACACTGCATGAAGAATAACAAATTATACCCCAGAATTAAATGTTGCAGGATGCATCTGACAATTTACATATACAACACAAATTTAATTACATTTTGGACCAGATCCCAAATACACAATGTTAGACTTAAGTACAGGTGATGAGATTTAGCACTGAGATCCTTTTAGCCCTGGAGAGGAACTTGTGGATGCTCACTCAGTGTCTTTCATATTGCATTCTCTTCCACTCGTTTCCTCCCTCCACCATAAAATGCTTTAACTTTTAACAGCTATTAAACATACCCATATTGAAGAGAATTGACTTAGGCAGCCTGGCATATGAGAAAGAGCTGAAAGACTTGAGTTTGCTAATTATACTACAACCACAAAAAGGTTGGCAAATAATCAGTTCTATAATGTCGAAATGATTAATACAAAGAGGATAATGATCTGTGTCTCTGTGTGAACAGAGGCAAAAATTAAAAGGCTGCTCCAACTCTTAGAGGATTAGCTCTAGCAAGAGAGATTTTGTAAATTTTTTAGTTAACTCATTTGAGACTGTACTAGTACCCAGACATGTATGAAACAGTGACAGACAAGCTAAATTTCATCCTGCTTCAAGAGATGAGGACCAGCCCAAGTAAGTCTATAAGGTGTCATGTGGAAATGCTGCCACGTAATGTCCATGTTTGTGCTGGAAGGCAGAAAACAGGATAATCATGTCACGTCAGTTATAGTCCATGGAAAACAACTTAGCCATTTCCCTGCCAGGGTTGACTCTCAGGGAAAGAAGTGATAGGACAGCTTTGTATGATATACCAGCCCAAGAGATCAATTACCAGATAGCTGGGTGCTGTCTCCAAAACAAGTCCAAACTTCCTTCTTTAACACATAGGAAATAAGATTGCAAGTTCCTTGGAAGAGTTGCCACCTTTTCATTCTAAACAATGTCTGAGGTACAAGGCCTAAATCCATATATAGAGTCTCCAAGTACCATCACAATACAATCATCAAAATTAAACAACACAAAAAGCAACACAATGTAATGCAGAGAAGCCTATGCACAGCTTAACTACAAATCATGCATTTCCACAGGCATATCCTTTTTAGACTTTTTAAAAGCATTGCCACTATTTCACTATTCCCACCCTCAGATAATCAGTCAGTAAGACCCAAAATGTTGTATATTTTTGGAAAAGCAGTATTATCAAACAGCCAGATTTTCTTTGTTCCACCTTCAACCATCTTGGGGTGATAATGTAGTGCATGCAATCTCATCTCTATCACTAGTTAAGATTTTTAAGAATGTTCTTTCATTTTGTTTTAAAAATAAATTAGCCAAAACCTAAGTTTTAGTCTGACATCAACACTGTTGATGCAGACACAGAGGGTAGTTAGAGTATCTAAAGAAACCATTATCAGGAGAAAACATCATAGCAACAGATTTGGAAACAGGCTACAAGCAGTACACATAAATTCCTTGGATTTCAAAAAAAACCAGGAGTGGGAATAAAATCAATACAAGAAAGAGCTGAACCACCAAATCAACACTTAGAAATTTTCTTTCTTCAGAAAGTGTTTGCAAGAATGTTGTTCACCCAGTAAGGGAATAGAAACAAAATTGTTTTAAAAGTTTAGCTAAAACTTTTTGTTTCCTTAATTAAGCATCATTACTTTGACTCAGAAATGCATCTGACGAGGCGTTCTTGTTCAAGACTGGTCCTAAACAAGTAAGAAAAGATGGGCACCTTTGTCAGGAAAGCATTCGGAACTATTGTCAATTTAATAGCAGAATACAAGGCAAACAATAGCACCAAAATTTGGGAGTGAATCTTACTTTTAACCTTCACTGGCTTCTACTGCAGCACTACTTTATTGTCTGCTGCTGAGAATACAGTCATAGAAAGTGCCCAAGAGAGGAGCCATAGTCCCATGGGGACATTCTCATGTATCTTCTCAGCTGTGCAAACTATCAAAGCCATGTCAAATCTAGCCTCTACTTTGCATTGGCCTCCCACACAGTAGCAAATCACATCTGGGTTCTTGGTCTTTGTCTACAAGGTGATCAGTGTCCTCCATTCAGCAAAAAGGTTAACCAAAACTCCAGAGACCATCACTGATAAAGGACCTCAAGCTCTGAGAATCTTGCCTGTGGGCAATGCTTTCCCTGGCACTACTCCAGGTGTTCCAAACCTCCACAGTGACCAAGACATCCCAAAAGCCTTATTGCATTGTGCTTTTGTCATACCAATCACCTCAGAAGGTTCATCTACATCCTTGGAAAGGGTGCTAAGAGAGAAAGATGCATAAAACAAAACACATCTGTGCTCAGAGAGCAGAGAAAGAATGAGTTGCTGATGACAGATATCAGTCACATAATGCATAACTGGATGAGCTGCAGATACTGATGTTTTTGATGAAACCAGAACCAGGACAGGTACTGAGGTGTATAAAATCTTTTTTGATTCAATGACCAAAAACGTATTTAAATGTATTTTTCATAACAAAGTATCAAACATGAAAAGTTGTACCTTTGCCCCATGTCCTGGTTCCAGCCAGAACAGGGTTAATTTTTGCAGTAGCTGAGAGGGGGCATGGCCAGGACCCAGAGGTTATTGCCGGAAGAGGGGGGAAGGGAGACTTCATTAATATTGTTGCTGTTACTGCTTCCTTTCTTATGTCCTTGTTGTTTCCAGTAAATTGTTCTTAGCTCAACCCATAATCTTCACCTTTTTTTTACTCCAGTTCTCCTCTCCAGCCCACCCAGCAGGAGAAGCAAGTGGCACTTTGTTGGGAGAGTCTTAGTGGGAGCACTTAATTGAGCAGTACCATTCCTAAACCACAACAGCCCATCAAACAATCAAAATTGCTTCAAAAAATCTTGAAGCAATTCCTGTCGTAAACCTTTGTTATCAATCTTCCATTATTTATGAATTATCAATAATTACAATAACTGAATAATTGAATTATCAATATCTGTTATTTAGTAGTTCTTTGAATGTCCAAATAGCAACTAATAATACTGTCAACACAGGTCTATTGATATTCAACTTGTGGTTAATGTTTAGTGTCAAGCTAAGTATACTTCAGTCTTAAATTCAACACACAATTGTGCAACATTAATAAGGATATAGAGTAAAATATGGTCTTTATCAAGAATGATCAAAAATTCCAAGGTACAATAACTTTAAAGAAGACATGGGAGACTATAATCATGGGGAAAGGCAATGCTCAGCTCATTTTTTAAATGGGGAGAAGGCATTTCTCAGCTTAACCCAATGAAATGTGTAAACAGAAATCCTATTCAGAAATCAAAGAGCACACTGCTTCACAATTATCTGAAGAATGAAGGGTCTTGAATCACCACATGGACCTGTGTCCCCTCAAAGCACCGTGTGGTTCTACATTGCTGCCATCACCACCTACTCATTCCAGCCTCTCTTCTTCACCCAAGCTTCTCCCTTGCTCATTTCCATTGCCTCCACCCTTTTCAAACCTGTTTTCAAACAGGTTTTGACATTTTAAATATTATAAAATATTTTGAAAGCTGTTTCAACCACTTGTTAACTAGAAGCCCCCACTAAACAAGAGGATAATGAAGTCTACTAGGAACACATAGTACCATCACAAAAGTCCTTAAAATTCATATCTGTTCAAGGAAGGACAAGAGCTGCAGTGCCACCTGCACTGGTACAGTACTAGAGCACAGTAGCTGATCTCACCTTTCCTTTTGAGACAGAGATGACCTTACTATTTACCTAAGATCCTTTACTTTCACCAGTCTCTCTGTCAGCAATCAGTTCAACTTCCTAATGCTTCTATGAGGCTCCTGGTGTCCTTGCTGAAGCCCTGGCTTTGGAAATCAGGAACTGTGGTTTTGAGAAACTCTTCTTCTTAAGACTACACCAATAATCTAAAGGAAACCATGGAGGAGCATCACACACAATGCCTTTGACCACCAGAACAGCTTTCTGCTCTTGCACAGAGAAGCATGCAGAAGCCAGCATGGCTGCAAGAAGATGCATGTACACCTCCATAAAACCCACTGATACCTAGCAGAAGAGATGCAATTATTTCCACAGCTGTAAGGAGATGTGCAGAGCAAGTAAGGATCTCCTTGATTATAAATAGCATTGTCCTTTTTAGTGGCAGCTTATGCTGCTACCAAGGCACAAAGGAGTCTCTTTGTCTCCACACTATTTACCATTAATACAATGCAGTAAAATTGCATATAATACAATATATTATATACACTCCATCATGGCCACCAAAGACTTGAAAAAGGGAAAAAAGGGAATTAACCTTCCAGATTAGAGAATACAAAACCAGTAACCTGAGGGAAACTAGGTTTATGTATGAGTTTGGTAACAATGAACGGAGGAAGAGCACAAGCAGACTTGGTTCGTATGAGTGGATGAAACCAAAAAGAAGACTGAATAGAAAGGAAAAGAGGTTGTTAAGAAATGAAGCTATTAAACTGATTCACATAATATTCACTGAGATTACCCATTCATTTGTTACTCCTATTATTAACCGTGGTTATGACTTATTTATAAACATCAGTCAAGACCAGGCCTCCATTTCAACAGGTACCTTAGTAGTTATGTAATTAGTTCTTGATCTTGATCTAATCCGTTTACAATTACAGTAAAAAAGCCCCACTCTGGGATATGACATCACAGGGAGGATCTTCTTGTGATTACTGACTGCTTCTATACCTGTTTCTGTTTCCTAACCAGTTAGGAAATCCCTGTTTACAGGATTTGTTGCAACTTGGCTGTAACCCACATAACGACTTCTCTGTCCTTGTGCAGATTCTTCTTGCCAAGCATTTGTCTTGGGCTCTTTTAGGCTTTCTCTCCAATAATGCAAAATCCTGTCTGAGGGGCAGTGACATCAGGAGCCTAAATGAGGTGCCCTGAAAAGACACTAATGCTCTTTTTAAAAGGACCATGTCCCAGGATTGCTCTTAACCATTGCAAACATCAATGACCATGGGAAGCAATTTCACCCTGAAGTGAATGTGCCATGAGCACTGGCCAGCCCAGGCAGCTGCCTGATGGCACTGCCCATGCTGCCTGACTGCTCTCTTTGCACTCAGACTGCTGCTACCCTCTCACACCAGTGCTACAGTCAGAGGTAAAGTAAAAGGAAACATACACAGCATGTTGTGAGCTTATCTTCAATCAGTCCTTTCCACACACACTGATTTCTTTTGGAGAGCATGGCATCAAAAGGGGTTTTGTTATTTTGATGGTGTTACACGGGGTTTAGGTGATGTAAGGAAAAACATCGGTGCTACTATCTTCCAACTTTTGAAATCAATAGGCAGTGTAGCATTGTGAGCTTGCTATGAAATTATGTAGCAACATGCTCAGATTTAATAAGGCCCAGATTTAGTACTATGGCTAAAGAAAAGCCTAAAGCTTTATCTAATGAGAATGCTGATTGAGATCATCCTTTAATATTAAAGACAACAAATTTTAAAAAGTAACTGTAGACTATTCCAGGAAAAACTTTTTGTAGCCTTAGACTTTTCTAAATACCAGTTAGGATATGTCACCAATTCTAAAGACATTCTTTGTCTTCTGAGTGGAGTATTTTTGTTAAATACACGTATGTAGAAAAAAGTTTATATTTCACTTGTAGCCCATGAAGTAGACAGGTTTCTCTTCCATAGATGTCAATTTGCAGTATAGAAGATATTTTATCTCCTGGAAGATCAGTGAACCCTGCCACTGAGAAAAGGGCCATGCAAAACCAGATTTGCCAGCTGTGCCAGCCCATGGCCTGCTGAGACTGCAGTGGCAGCCGCTGGGATCAGCGAGTGCCAGGTGTGCTCCAGTGGGACTGTGCACAGCAAGGCAGGTCTGGCAGCCAGGCTGAAAACAAGATCTGCTCTGGGGAATCTACACAACACCCATTCAGCTCTTGTTAAAAGCAGCACATGGGGGGAAATGCAGTGGCAGGCAGGTCTCTCCAGACAGTAACTGTGCCGTGGTTAAATGGTGGAAATGCAGAGCCCTGCATAAAGTTGGTTTCTATGAAATCACTGTAGAATGTGAACATAAAAAACTATGCCCTCTCCCAGTGATTTTGTCTGCTAGATAACCTTTTGGAAAACAAGAACGTGGAGAGCCCAGGCACCTCAGCCTGTGACTTTTGCTCCTGATGCTGTCAGTGACTCCCTGTTTTGCTGGTGCCACAAATAAGCCATGTTGGACAGTTGCAAAGAAATCACATCCTCCAGGCAGATTTTGCAGAAACGTCGGATGTATTTATCCAGATCTGTGGCAGCCACAAAGCTGTCTCAGTTTTAAAGCCAGAGATAGAGGCAGTCATATAATGATTAGCATTCTGCAATTCTTGAGGTAAATACAAGGGAGTGGTTGTCTTGGTGTAAGAGCTGACATATCTAATATTTTCACACCAGCCTGAAAAGGACCAGGTTTTCTCATGCAGGTGTTTCTGCTGCCCATGCAAGGCAAAGAGAAAAAAGAAATGTCTGTAACTAGTTAGCAATACAACCATACAGACCTCCCCAAAGAATAGCATCCTGAAACTGGAAATGGTGTTTTCCTGTGACATTAAAAAAGAGTATCTGGGTTCCTGTCAAGAGCAAAGTGAGATAACAAGTATCAAAATAAGTTCCCTTGATGGCCTCCAGAATCCAATAATTTGGGGTAGGACAATTAAATGCAAACACTACTGTTGACTCAGAAGCCACATCTCTCAGCCACAGACTGCAAGAACCACAGACCACTTGGGAGAGCGGGGCTGGGAAAAGCATGGTCCAGTGTTTGTCATACCCCAAAGTATTTATTATAAACCAGTTCTGGGGACATATTCTCAATCCAAATAAGACTTCGGACTGGTCTGGTATCACTATTCTTTTAAATTTTCACTAGGAAAATTTAGCCAAATTCAAACATGCCTAGAAGTTGCAACAGCTATGTCTTCATATGTACTACTTAGATTATAGTTACTCGATAACCGTCATAATCAGGGAGCAATTCCTTCTGGTTCATGAGTAAGCCTTATTCCTAACAGACTTAAAAGCATATTGGTAGCCTAATCCTTGTTATTATACTTGCACTATGTACAAACAACCTTTTGTCTGATACACAGGGAAAAGGTCAATAGCGTGATTATAGGTGAGTGCTACAGCTAACCCATAATAAAAAAAATAAGTGTTATGTTATATGATATGTGCAAGACATGGACACTGAGGGTAGCAGTCCCTCTGCACAAAGAAGGCCCATTGGATGTGCAATGCCACAGCTGAAGGAAAGCAAAGTGCATTCATGCTTGACAGGCAATCTTTCAAAACCAGATTCTGACTGCAACAGAGTACCAATGGCTCTTTGTAGCTGGAATTATTTCTGTGCCATCTTTCAACTCTCTGTCCTCATCTGTCTCTCTTAACAACTTTAAATTGTACAGAAATAGTAATTAAAACAAATAGATATGAGCCACATAAAGAATTGTACTACATTCTCGCTCTGGTTTTCTCATTCAATGTAATGTTTTTAGCACAGTCTCATTTCTTGTGCTGTATCACACCATGTGGCGTGGCTCCACTACAAAATTATTTGCTCTGAGAGAACATACATGCACAGGGGAGATAAAAACTCACTGGCTCTCTGCTGTGACACTGGTAACTTGGTCCTGATTCTCAGAGGGAAAATAAAATGTGGTGCTGTCTTGCACACAATAAAGAAAGGCAGCTGGAATGGGGAATGGATGACGCAGCTCCTCTAAGACCCTGTCACCTAGAACTGCTTTTTCTGCCTCTTTCTAGCAAAGACCTTCTTCCACGTCTGACTATGGAAGCAAATCTCCAGTGTTATAGCATCAAACCTGAAGTCGGGTAATCAATCATCTGCTCAAAATGAAGATACAGGGTAAAGACTAACAAAATATAAACAGCTAAGATAAATAGCTACAGATTTCTGGAAGCTCTATTGCCCTTAAGAATGTAAAGATCATAATATTATAAAATGCTGAGAAAGAGAGAAACATTCCTGATTTTAAGGCCAGAGGCACACATTTGGTTATCAGCTCTGCAGGTGGTTGTCTTGATGCTATTGCCTGTCAGGGCAACTTAGAAATTCTTTTGGGCTGGTAACATGTCAGAAAACAGTTCAGCTGAGATAGAAATGACAGAGAAGGAATTGGAACATCCTTCCACTTTTCTCTGAAGTTTTGCTGTTTTCAAGAAAAGGCAATATCCTTGTGCTAGACACAATGGCAGAAAAGCAAGAATTTAATAGGAATCTCCCTGGAGGCAAATACACTTGATGTGTTCACTTGGTCTTATTTGATACACAACGGTTCATATTCACTTCCTTTCCCTTTTGTTCCTGACATGTTCATTCTTTCTGAGTCAGATATTTGAGATATTGAGCTTTCTTTCTCCTACCTGAGTAACTGCTGAGATTTTTCTCTCTTCACTTCCACTTTCACCCGTTCCAAGTCCTCAGAAACATTTCAATGGTACTTGTTTATCCTGAAAAGTCTACTTCGAGTACATTTCAATGAAATTTTGACAGACAAATTGCTGTTATACAATAAGATCTATAATGCTCCTTCTATCTTTTTGTTTCTTTAAAGCAATGAGAAATTCGAGGACTGCAGCTGAGAATTAACACCTGAATTTGTTCATCAAAACTGGCTCTGAACCTTGTTAGCAGTTAAGGTACTTTACTGTACACCACAGTAGACATTTTCTATTTCCATTAATAATAGTAACATGCTATAAACCAAAAAGTATTGTTTACATAAAACTGTATTCAAATCATAGTCCAAATTCAAATATGCATCAATATTTGAAACCACAGTGTCATTTTATATACAGATACCAGTTACAGTGCCAGTATCAAGCACATGTTCTCTGCTTTCAGAAGTGCGCTACTAAAAAGTGCAAAGAAAGACTGTGATACTCACACAGATCTGCCTTTCTCAGATTTTTCATTCTTATGATTTTCACAAAGAATGAACAGCAGGGGCATTCATCACTCTGCAGAAAAATGACAGTTTATTACCTGCATTAATGTTAAATTGCTTATGCTCCATAAAACATGCTCTCCCACAAATTTCTGTTGCAATTTTGAAAGCCATGCAGCAAAATCGGAAGATGAACTGCTTGCATTACTTTGGAAGTTAAAATCACACCTATGTAGAGTTTAAAAAAATGGAAAAAATTTGAGGGAATATTCCACTGTGTATATATGTCATTGATAGAAGAAATAAATTTTTTGTGGCACTGTTTGGTGAGTGAGGCACCATCAGCACAATGCGGCACAAGATGAAAAAAAGCAGATGCAAGAAAACAGCTTTGGAAGAGATGCTAAAAAAACTTCCCCACTCAAATCAGATGCTGGATATTTGCAGAAGGATCATTAGCTGAAATGTCAAGTGCAGAAGGAAAGGCAAATAACAGACCTGACTCAAAACAATTATTAATTCTTGCAGATTTTAGTACCTCAAACTTTAGTTATTGCTTCACTAAAAGCATTACCTAGTTCCTCTCCCATTCTCTGCTAGCAAAATGACTCCACCAAATTTCCTAAGGGAGTTATGCCACTCCTTTTACCAGTTAGGAATTGATCCAGATGAGAAGTTACAAATTCTCCTATCACTCTTGAATAATGATAAGTTGACCTTGGTCTGTTTTTTGTGTCTAACTCCAAAAGAGAAGGGCATGTTTTAATGTCATCTGTCTGGGTTTAGGTTCTGGGTGGAAAAAGTCTCCCCTCACCCTCTATCTCTAAGAAGCCTCTACTTTACATCATTTTACTCTTGATGCTGTTTCAGTGGTTAAGGGCAAGGGGAAGAGCATAGAGGACAGTCTCTTTCCTTGCTTTCTATGCATTCTTCCACACAAAGACCATTGCCAGGTCCTGTTCAAAAAGATGAATTTGTAGATCCTTAATGTTTCTTTGGTCAGATTGGTTAGACATTCACGTGTTATTTCTTAAGCCGTGGAGATGCCCCATTTGAGATCTGCAAGCATCAGTGAACATTTATGTTAACATATATCCATGTATATGGAGAGATGCTCTACAATCTCCATTATACAACCAGGGAAGCAGGGTACAGAATAATCTAATAATTTGTTCATAGCAAACTGAAGGTTAGTTTCAGAGAAGGAGACAGAGTATGTTCATTCCCTGGAACCCAACAGGCAGTTTTAGGACTTTCCCTCCCACTTATGTTCCATGAAACAAACAAACTAGACCCCACAAAACAACAAAAACCAAAGAAACAAGCCCACAAAACAAAACAAAAAAAAACACCACAAAAACAAACAACCAAAACCAAAAAGATCCCCCACAACTTCTGAGACAGATCAAGATTTTTTTGTGCATCAGTCATGCATAAGTATAAAACTAAGACCACCACTGTCGATCACTGTTTTTAGGCAGTGACCTTCCTGTATGCATCACTACCAGGTGGCTGCCAGCACAGCTACCTGGGCACCATATACATTTATAGTCACAGCTGGAAGATGCTGCAGTGTGGAAGAGCACAGCTTATATAATGCTTGAGTCAAACCACAGATTCATTCCAAATTCACAGAAAGCTCCTCGAGGCATTTCAGAATGGTTCCCAGCCTCTATGTGAATCACCCATTGTGGCTGAACTTCACCCCCAGGAGTATCTCCACAAGGCAACTAATAACAGAAAAGGTGTAAGTCATCCTTACATAAATAAGTAAATACATATATTAAACTAGAAATAAAAGCTCATAAGTCCTCTTCTCCCAACCAGAATCCCAGCCACAAACCCACCCCAGGCCATCTTCAGCTCCTAGAGCTTCCACACCCTCACCTCACGAGCACTCCAGTATGAGCCCATCCTACTCCCAGCTGCACAAGTCAGAGATGGATTGTCACTTCACTGTTAGAGGCAGCTGCTGTGATTCACAAACTACCTCTGCAAAATTTCAGGAGGCGCCTGCTGAGGAGCAAGTGGTTTATCCAAGCCCCACCTTCCTCATTGCATGAGAGGGAAAGTATGAAGAGAAAAGAGGAGGGAGTTTGCTGGGTATATTTGATAGATAAATAACAGAGGTGTGTGTTTGAGGAATGCTGTACACACCAAGGTGCCAAGAGTTACCAGCAATTCAAGATAAGGGGGTGATAACACACAGCACTTATGCATGTATATCTATGTTCTAGCAGCCTCAGCAATGAACAAACCAGAGAAGATAACAGTAGCTACACTTCGGCACACAGCACCCCAATCAGCAAACAAAAGTAATGAAAAGTGATTTCGTAAATGAAATCACTTTAGAAGGCGTTTTCTCTAACCAAATTGTATTTATTTTCCTTTTCTTGGAGATAGAGGGGCTGAAGTTGCTTACTGGTAGATGTTTCCCCAATTTAATTTGTATATTTGTTAGTGGGATAGAAATTTTCCTGCTTTCAGAAGCCTTCCACAAACACAAAACTTCTGAGTAAGCCAAGACAAAAAAAACCCTCAAATTCTGCAAATTAAGGCACACACTGATTCAGCTTAAATGTTAACATCTTGATATTTAAAACACAATGCAGCATCATCCAATTATGATGTAAAAATGACACCAAAGTCTTCAAATTTCTGGCAGAAAATTGTGCAGCAGCAGATTAATAGCCATTATATGGGTCCAGCTGCTAATATGCCCAGATGCCTGATACGAAACCACCTCTTCAGAACTGCTGGAGGTCCTCCTGTCTTCCCCTTCCACACTCACATATCACAAAAATGCACAATAAAGAGAGTCATTTCTGGCCTTACAACTTTTCTCTGAATGAAAATTACTTAAGTAAGCAACCATTTTAGGATTCGAACTCAACCTTTAATAACTCCTCAGTTAAAGAGATGCAAAAGCTTCAAAAGAAGTGTGGCCAACAGGTTGAAGGAGGGCACTGTGCCCCTCTGCTCTGCTCGTGTGAGACCCCACTGCAGTGCTGCATCCAGCTCTGCAGCCCCCAGCACTGGAAAGAAATGGACCTGTTGAAGTGAGTCCAGAGGAGAGACATGAAGATGATGAGAGGGCAGGAGCACCTGGTAATACCCAGACTACAGAAAAATGTTTTCCCCTCAGGTAAACCCCTACCCCCACGCCCCCTCCCAAAAAAAAAATCCACGACAACACACACACACAAAACAACACAAAAACCAAAAAAGCACACAAACCCCTCCCCCCGAAAATGCCACAACCAAAAAAACCCCAAACTCTCAACAAAACCCAGCCAAGTAACACTGAGAAGCTGTGCTGGTTTGATCTTGGCTGGATAGCAGGTACCCACCAAAGTCACTTTATCATACACACCCCACCCTTTTCAGCTGGACAGGGGAGGGAAAACTTAATGAAAGGCAAGTGGATTGAGATAAGGGCAGGGAGAGATCACTCACCCATTATCATCACAGCAAAACTGACTCAACTTGGGGAAATCAGCCTAATTTATTACCAATCAGAGTAGGATAATGAGAAATGGAACTTAAATCATAAGACGCCTTTTCCCCACCCCTCCCTTCTTCTTGGGTTTAATTTTACTCCTGATTTTCGGTACCTCCTCCACCCCAACAGCTTCACTTTCTCCAGCGTGGGGTCTCTCCCACAGAAAACAGTTCTCCATGAACTTCTCCAACCCGAGTCCTTCCCAGAGGCAGCAGTTCATCACAAACTGCTCCAGTGTGGGTTCTTTCCATTGAGGTGCAGTCCTGCAGAAACACCCTCCAGCATGGGTCCCTGTCAGCAAACCTGCTCCAGTAGAGACTCCTTTTTCCATGGGCTCACAGGTCCTGTCAGGACCTGCTCCTTCCCAGGCTTCTCACAGTGTCACATCCTCCTTCAGGCATCTGCTTGCTCCGTGTGGGGTTCTCCAGGGATTGCAGGTGAATTACCTACTCCACCATGGGCCAACAAGGGCTGGGAGGGACAGTCTGCCCCACCATGGTCGTTTAACAGCCAGTTAAATAGTTATTTTACAATTGTTTAGCACAGGTATCAGGGGAATCCCAGCTCCAAAGTCTGGAGCACCTCCACCTTCATATCTGCAGGCCTGTTTCTCACATGTTTCCACTCCTCTCCCCCACTGCAACTGATGTTGCTCAGGGTTTTCTTTTTCCCGTTTTTAAATACATTATCCTGGAGGCAGTACAGCTGCCACTGATGGGCTCAGCCTTGGTGGATGAGTCTTGGAGCCAACTCTGTTGGAGATGGGGTAAGCCTTGGAGCCAGCTGCCATTGACCCTGTTGGAAACGGGAGAAGCCTTGGATCCAGCTGGTATTGACCCTGTTGGAAATGGGGGAAGCTTTGGAGCCAGCTGCCATTGACCCTGTTGGAAATGGGGGAAGCTTCTGGCAGCTTCTCACATGGGCCACCCTTGTAGACCTCTGCTACCAAAACCTGGCCCTGCAGACCCAGCACAGGAGGGGGTTCAGCTGACACAAGGAGTGACTGAACCACTCTGTGCTGGTGTAACAACAGCCAGAAATTAAACTCCAAATAAGCCACCCCCTCTCCCCCCTCCCAACCGGTAAGGAAGAGTCAAAAGGAGAGATTTATGGGTTGAGATAACAATTTACTGAATGCAAAAAACAATGGGATAAGAAACACATGGTAACAGCAGAAATAATAACGAAAGCATACAAAAAGAGGTGTTTTACCCACAAAATGTGTTCACTACCTCAACTTAGTACAAGGAAGGAAAACTTGGTCAATCTCTAGGCCTCTGTCACCTCTCCTACCCAAGGGTTCTCTCTGCAGGAATTTCTTCCACAGTAAATGCTGCAGGGCATGGAGCTGGAGAGAGCCCATCCCAGACATTGACTGTCAAGTGCCTCTGCTTGAAGAAAATCCACTAGTAGTACCAGAACTGGCCCTTAGAACAAACTATCCAGTGGGAACATACGAAACACTATGCCAGTGGCTGAGAAGCTACCATTTCTGGTTTGCTTCAGATCACCTGAGATTTTAGGGTGCATCACAAATTCTGAGATGGGACATACAAAAAGTAAAGCAGGTTGTACAAGGCATCTACAGAGAGCTGTTTCCATTGTCTGAGGAATACATGTTTTCCAACCAGTCTGAGGCTGGCAAAACCAGGCAGGAACAGGTCCTGCTCACCATTACTATCAAAAAGTTCACAGGCAAAATCAAATAGAGTTTCTAATCCTGACAAAAACATTTCCAGTAAGGAACAACAGTTGAGAATTGAAACTGCACCAGAGTTCCTCGGAGCCTGCAGAATTTACAAAGCTGATGGAGTGCCCAGGACTCTGCAGTCATGGGAGGACTTTGACAAATATGATATCCTCCCTGGCAGGTATTAATGAGTCAGTCATTATACCCATTTTGATGGTTCGAGTGCCTTACTTTGAGCTCATGAGCGGCTACTCGGATAAAACAGTGAGCAGGATTTTAGAATATAAGAGAAATTGTCTATCTACCTTGATGGAAAATTTGTGGAAAGAAGATTCTCTTCCATAGCTCTGGCCTACACTTTAGGCCAGGCTCTGAAGGACTCCTGTAAGGCTCATCTTAGCTGACCCTTGGCCAACTCCTACATGCCAGCATCTGCCTTTCTTTCACAATGCTTCTGTGGGATTATTACATAAAACCAGTAAAAATGAACTTCTTCATCAGCTCCAGATCCAGAAAAGAATACCTCTCTCTCTCCAGTTACTCACCTCTAAGGAAGAATTCACTCCAGAAACAGAAGCTCCACATCTCTCTCTGCTGGACCTTTCTTGGCCTTAAGTGTGTTTGAGTATGGGATACACTGTGATGCAGTGAGCAGAAAATTGGTATCTTACTGCATGTCTCCACTGTTCAATTACCATACATCCTGCAATCCCCTTCACATGCTGTTTCTGTAATAGTTCAATACACTGTACTGAACAAGTTCCAGATGATGCAAAGCAAAATTGCGTTTGAGGGAGATAACTGCAGAACGTATGTGTGAACTCAGACAAGACATGGTTGTGAGAGGAGATAGCAGTAGTCCTTCAAAACAAATGTTTAAGTTTGATTTAATTGATAAGACCTAAATGGCCACTGATGCATATCGCTGTTGTCCAACACAAATTTGAAAAATTAAACATCCTTCATAAAATATTTATTTCACTACAATTCATGACCAAAAAGAAGCACCTGGGAAACAAAACTCTTTAAAGGTAGAAGGCCATTTAATTCAGGTTATTAAAACTAAGTAAAATGTTTTAAATTGACACTGGATGGTCACCACCTTTGCATCTGAAGAGGGCTTTATGGTTTTGCTACCAAAAATCCCAATGAAATACCAAAATATTTTGCTTATGAAAAATTATTAGTCACCAAGACCATAAGAGGTTGCAGACAAAGAGAGCTAATGCTATTTCCCTATCACACACAGCTGAATCTGCATCTTTTGAAGACCACAGTGAGATGCTATTAACAGCAGAAACTGCTGAGTTTAATACCACAGTTCTGGGTAAGACTGAGAAGGTTAGAAATACATGGCCCCTGTCAAGAATGGTGAAGTATTTATCACATGTATGCTGTCTTGGTAAATGCCTAGTAAGGAACAGGGAAATGCTGTTCAGGCAGAGGGCTGTGCCTGTGATGCTGGCTGGCTCAGGGCTTGTTTCTTCCGTGCCACAGCCATGCGCAAGGCCTGAAGAATCATGTTCTCGTTGTTCATTATGTTATAATTAGCCAGCTTCAGAAGCTTGTTGAAATCTTCCACTTTCAGCGAGACCTCCCTGGTTGAGTATGGAGAGGAGAAACTGGAGATATCAACCTTGCCCTGTTCCATTTCAGCAGCACTACGTGACATGCCTGTCAAGGGGGAAAAAAAGTGTTTATATAGTCCCATGGAAATACTATACTTCAATAGGTCAATAATAACTTGGAGAGAGCATAGATGCAATTACTATGAAGATAAGTGCAGTGCCATGATCTCTGAGAAATCTACTTCTGAGCAAAGCCTATTGGAATAAAGAAAGTGTCATTAAATGTCATTTCCATTGCAATCAGCACCATCTTCTGGCCAGCTCATGGCACATCATTTTGTGTGGTCATCACTGCTCAAGGCTTACCAGGTGGGTTCTTTGGTTCAACACAAACTGAAAGGAATAGAGATATATGGGACAGGAGGAAGCAGAATATTAGTTGGTTTGGAAATCATCTTAAAAGCAAAGTCTCCATCTCAAATATTAATCCAGAAGGACACTTTATGTACTATTCCTTTGATATTCCAGCATATTCAACCAACATATTAAATGGCCTAAATAGAAGGCACTGTGGCCCTCCACAGAACTATTCTATACTGTGATTCTCACCTAGATGTGAGAGTCATAAAACCACACATAATTTGAAATATATGCTTTGTTCTATACCCTACAGTAAACTTCGGGAAATTACAAGAAGATATTAGTTTCCATTCCTCTAATTGAGGAACAGAATTCTTCTATTCCCTGAATTACACCAAGACACAAAAAATTATGCACATACTTGACCAGATTTTGCAAACAGTTTGAATCATCCCATTTTGCAATCTATTCACTAGTATGAGCAAGCAAACAAACAAAGGGGGGTTGTATTGGGTTGAGGAAAAAACACCCAGGAGTGGGAATGATCCTTGAGTCAAAAAAGTTACCTGGGTACTGTTAACTTACCAGGTGCTACATATGTTTGAAAAGTGTCATTCACTAATGGAAAATAAAGCAGCAGAGGAGCTCCTGGGGTCTCTGCACCATCGAACATATAGCACTCTTTCAGGTTCTTCTCATCATCCGTCAGTCCAATGCAGGGAAATGGAATTCCCTGCTCTGCAAAGTATTTGCAAGCCTGCTCCAGGGGCTGGTCAACAGCAGCAGCACAAGGAACAGAAAAGATAGCAAAGATCAGACTGCTGCCAAAGCCCAGCAGTTCATGCAAAGTTGCACAAAACAGACTGAGAGAGAGCCAGCCATAAATAATGTGGACACCTGCAGCCCCAAGGACTGCTTTTCAGTTGCCTAAGGAGCCATTTAGAAATAGTCTTCCAGTAAAACACCTAATATCAAGATGGCAAAGAGAGTTTAAATCTGTACTAAGGCATGTCTCTAGAATGAGAATATCATGTAGAAACAGAACAGATAAATTCAAATAATGTTATAGACCATTAATTAAAGGAGAACTAAGTCAGAAAAAATGTGGATCTAAACAAAATTAAATTTGCAGTCTAAGACAGTAAGATCCCCAGGTTCATTATCTGTTTACATAGCAGGGTAACTTGTGAGTTGACCTCAGTAAACTTTAGCAGGGTTTTAAGACCAACCTACCCATATCTATAACTCTGAATTTTAGAAATAACATGAGATTTTCAAATAACGTGTTCTAGACCTCAAAATATAGCACTAAAAATATTCATCAGAAAGCCCATTTGTGATAACCAGCTTTGTTAAATTATCTAACAAAAAAGTACCACCTCACTTTGAATTAAGTATTTCCAAAAGATTTCAGAATACAAGAAAGATATATAGTTGAAGATATTATCATTTCCACTGCAGTACAAAGACAAATATTTTTAATTGTAATTGCGCCATTGAAGTGTCTTCCACTTGAAAAACTGACAGAACCTTAATCACTGAACTTTGCATTTTTTGGGGTGTCCCTCAGGGACAGGTTTACAATTACAGGTGTGTTCTATATTTTGAAGTTTAAAACTATTTATGTGGTAAATGCTGTTTTCAAAATTTTAACCAAATTTATTTCTATTTAACTATTTTAACCAAATTAGATTTCTGCAAGAACAGTAAATGCATTCAATACCTCACTTCAAGTCCACTATTTAGGAAGAAAAAATGTATTTATTAAAAGAGCTAAAAATAAAGATTAGGAAACCCATTGCTCACTAGGCTGTTCTTGCTAGAAAATCATTTTGTGGGAAAAAAATTGTACATTTATAAGCAAAATGCAGATTAAATTCAGCACTTGAATCACAAAAGTTTCCCAACTATGTTTGTGCTATTAAATATTATATATAAGACTATAATAGAGATTGCAGCTAGACTTCCTTAACTTTATTTTACCTGTTTGTATTTCACTGGTGAAGAACTTAGAGATATTTCAAAAGTAGTTTGAGAAAAACTCACGTATTTTCCTCTCTAGAAATTTCCATTCTTTTTCTAAGATTTGAAAACAGCATGTTACTAAAGTCCACTAAGTTCCTGTTTCACAGACACCTGTTTGAAAGTAGTGGAAAGCAAAGCAAAAGCTGTTGTGAAAGAAAATCAGTTTTGAGACTTCTCACCAATGTCTGTGATCCACCTGTGTAATTTAAGTGTATGATGACATCCACTTTCCGCTCTGGTCTCATAAGGGGTGGGTAACTGGTTTCAAAGAAAAAAGCTGCATCCACCAGCTCCAGGTGTTCTGAGTTGCCTCTCAGGTCATTGGGAGAGGAGTCTAGCAAAGTGTCTAAAGAGTAGAAGATTCAGAGCTATTAGCAAGCTGCAGAAAGACATCTGTCAAGTTAGAAGGCAGAAGGAAGGTGAGCTTCCCTCCCATCCAGGATTTTCCCTTTGCTTTAGGGTAGCTAGTGTGCAGCAATCCTAAAGCTCCTTCAGCCTCTCCACTCACGTTTTGTTGTGTTTCTAAACCCGTGAACTGCACCAAAACCTACACAGATGTTGCCTTATATGCAGAGCCTCACCCCAGCCATTTTTATTCCTGTGAGGACTTTGAGTACCCAACAGCTGAATAATGGAACATTTGTGTTACTGAAATTGAAAGGTGTGAGGAGTTCCTTCATTCTCCCTCCTCTCAGTGAGCACTAACAGGTAACCACAAAACCCACCCAGTTCTCTTCAGGACACGCAAACGTCCCTTGCGCCTGCCCCAGTGAGACACGTAGGCACATGCACACCTTTCCATCTTGTGAAATGTTCATGCTGGATGTACTCGTTGTGCATCTGGAAGCCCCTTAGGAAGTTGTGGTACTTGGAGACGGCAGGGCGATCCGTCAGGATGTCCCGGAGCGTCGTGGAGAGCCCACTCGTGGGAGTGAAAACACACGTAGCCATCTCATATGGCTTCTCAGGCAGGTCTGGTTGCTCCTCTGGGGATACACAGCATAAATGCATGAAATTGAATTATGACCATAATTAAGAAGAGGAAAGACACACAGAGGAGAAAGAGTCAATACGTGTTCTGTAATCGTGTGTTCACAGCTCAGCGTTGCATTATTTTTCCTATGATCTGCTGTGAATTCCAGTTAATTTCATAACAAAAGTATAAACATCCTTGTGTTTCCTAAGCTCTGGTTGGTTACATGTGACTAAATGAACATTTTCTCATAAAACAGCTTGATTTTGGTACACACTGAAGTAATTCACTTTTTGAAGCAAACAACAAACAGAGGAACTAATTTTATTAATACATTTTAAGGGATTACTGCTTTTAGATTCCATGTAGGTTAAATATTAAATTTAAAGTTTATTTTGAAAAGCATAGAAAAATTTTAGCATTTTACTTTCAAACTAAATATTTTTACTTTTAAAAAGCTAGATTGTTCTATTTGGTTTGGTTGTGAACACCTGAATTGAACAAAGTTTACAAATTATTTGTAAACAAACATAAGACTTTGAGGGTTTTTTTATGAAAACATAGTCCACAGAAATGTGACTCAAGTCTGTTCACTGGCTTTGCTTGAATTTTGTCATGAAGATGCTCATGAGTATTTCTGAGGAATGGTCTTTCAGTACAGAGCTGCTTCTCTCAGCTGGTGTAAGAGCTCCACCACACTGACCTTGTTTGATGTCCACTAAGTCTTTCAGTTTAGTCAGATTTTGAGGGAAGGATGTGCTGTGCAGGGAAAGGAGATTGAAACAGAAACAATCAAGCTCCTTTCTGGCTAACAAATACATGACATGAGGCTTTGACAGAGGTATATTTTTCCCAGCCTGTTAAAGACAAGATGTCAGGGACCACCTTATGTGTCCATCCCTATCTCCTTTATATCAAGACCTGTCTGATGGTGCTTTTCCTTCTTTTCACAGTCTCACTATTTAAGCAAATCACTGGTTATTCAGTGATTCATACCCAGAGACTGAGTGAAACAGGAATGACAGGAAAGCTCAAAAAATGGGAAATGTGAGTGCAGTTACCCTATCAGAGGGGTCTAGAGGAAGGTATTTTGGTTTACCTATTTCAGTCACTTTGTCCTGGGTCCATCTGTGCCAGAAGTCTTCTGAATTGTCAGCTGCATGCCAGGCATCCAAGAGATTCTTGGAGAAAATACTACTCCACATTCCTAGAAAGTGGGAGAGGTATGATAAGCAATGCAGACGTAAACACAAGTTCTTTGAAAACTGCCTTCTGCACCTTGCCCAGTTCTTCTCTAACTTTTTCTTGTTTCTATCCGATTTTTGCATAAGTTCAGATATCTGTTTCTGTGATAGACTCCAAAGGCAAACTTATTTAGGCAAACTTATTTAGGTAAACTTATTTCAGAAAAAAATTCCAACTCTTTTCCCTCTCACCATGTTTTACCTGGAACTTTTTTTTAATTTTATATTCAGTTTTCATGCTCCTATTTTCATTTCCTTTTTCCTTTGATAAAGAAATATTTTTAGCCAGCTCCTTCGCTGATTCTCTTCTTTCTCACCCCACTGATTTCTTTTCAGCTTTTTTTTTTGGCTTCCACAGAATATCATAGATTTCCAACTTTGAAAAGTTTTGCAAGCTACAGGAAATGATGATGCCTCAAAAGCATTCACAAAGGTACACGACAACTTCGTTGCCATTTTAGTTTATTTTTATCTTAGACCAAATGATAAAACCACCTTTGCTGGCAAGGGCAGTTGCATGAGTCTCAGGAAACAGAATCATAGTACATCCTGGGTTGGAAGGGATTTACAAGGATCAACGAGCCCAGCTCCTGGGCTCAATGACAACCCCAAGAATCACACCCTGTGCCTGAGAACATTGTCCAAACTCTTTCTGAGCTCAGGCAGGCTTGGTGCTGTGACCACTTCCCTGGGGAGCCTGCCAGCTGACTGACCTCTGCTGCCTCATGCTAACAGGCTTCTGGGGACAAATTCCTGAATCACTGATGTTTCTGGTAAAATCTTGTTCACTCCCCCAGGTTGGTGAGTTACCTTGCATGAAGCAGATTCGTGACTCAGGGAGTTTCTTCATCAAGCGACCCATGAAGAACTCGCTGCCAAAATCCTCCGCACGAATGAAGGCGCCGTATTTCAGGAAGCCCACCTCGTACGGTGTGAACTCCACCCACTCTGCCAACACATGCACCAAGCTTAGCTCCACTATAGAAAATAGTCCAGTTGCCAGGCTTGGAGTAAGCCTCAGACACTGGCTCTCACAAGAAAACTGGCTTAGCACATGTCCTGTGCAAACCCTGCCAACCAGCTGAAGCAGCTATCGCACTGTCCCCAGGTTTGTGAAAGAACTGTGTCAGGGCTGGGGAAAATTTAAATTCTTCTTCTCTTTATCTAGTGAGTACAAGGTCTTCTCATAGAAGGTAGACTAGAACTCACACTCACTTCTATTGCCTTTAGCCAGCTATGAAAAACAGAGTAATAGAATGGTTTGTATTGGAAGGGACTTTAAAAGATCATGTAGTTCCAACTCCCATCATGGACCAGAATATATATTAATCAAACTTAAAGCTCTAGTGAATCACTTTCTTGAAGAATTCATATAATTTCTGAGACTCTGTCACAGAATTATGTTGTGTTATTAGTCTGAAGTTAATACCTGAAAATACACAATCACATGCCAAGAGATCTTACAAAACACAGAACTCTTCATGTGTATTGTGTGCCTGTGCAGTTACTCTTTACATTTCTGAACACTGCTTCTCTGGGCTTGGAGTGAGAATTTAAAACAATTCATCATTATTTACTGTATCCCCATAGTGTATCTCCCTGGGTGAAAATATAGCTCTTTTTCACAATTGAAACATTACCTCTGAAATCTTTGGTGGCAACTTTGTCCTTGACATTAAGGGCAAGGTAGATAGGCAGTGGGTTCTGACCTTGATTCACTGCCTGACGTTGATCAGAAAGTCTATGGTGGCTTTTCTGGATTTGAAAAAAAAACCCAAAGAGTTTGATTATAATCAGCTCCTTAGAAACTTCACCTTATAAATTCCAAGACATCATTTTCTTGAATTTGCTCCTAAATTCACTTCCATGTGCTTGAATAACAGTGGATAAGAAGGCAGGAGCAATTTCTGTTAAGATAACCAGCCATGTTCAGCTTTCAGTATACAATGACAGCAGTGAATCACTTCACATTCTGTTCTAGTTTTGTATGGTTAAATGTAAGTCAGAATATACAACATATCTGGGTAATTCAGTGCTCATCATATACTTCCTCTGTTAATGGTAGGAGTTCTTCAAGGCAGCATGTTAATGACCCTTCTAATCAAGATTTCTTTTTTTTGTACTATATTGAAAGTGAACATCCACAGAGGAAAAGTCCTTGAGCTGTCAAATACTAACAACTTATATAGGAAATGGAGGTTTTGAGTACACTTCAGCCAAATTAAATTCTAGCAAATTTTGCTATGGAGCACTGAGGCTGGAAACACTGTGTGGAATATGATATGAAATGAGATTGTTTAATTCTGTCTGTTTCATCTAGACAAAAAGTAAACCATGTTTACAGAATTTTGAAATAAAATAACTTCTTTTTCCAGCTATCATCAGTCTGAAGAAAGTTTGGAAAGTTTTTGCTTGTGTCATTACAATAAAATTTGGAAATTGAAGATCCTGAGAGACCAAATTCAAAGTAGCTGAAAGGCAACCACTGTAGCTAATATATCTCATCAGCTCTGGATCTATATACTTTCTTATCACTAAGTCACAAACTGCTGGACATAACAGGTACATCAGCAGTACATTCAAGTTAAGGGTGCAGCTTGTGCAAATATTACAGCAGTGGAGAGATAGAAGCATAAGGCTATAAAAAACACCTGAGAATCTTAAAAATTTCTTGCACAGCTGTAGTGTTAATCAGCATTCTGCTTACTTTAGAGCTAGTCTGAGCATTTCTGCAACATTCAATCACACTCAGGCTCCAGTGTAGACATACACTGTCTCTCCAAGTTATTAATGTAAATAAGTGCTGTTCTGCCTATGCACCAAGTACAGTGTTACTGACCAGGTGTCTCTTCCTAGGACTCTAGTTCCTTGCAATGGTTGTAAATATTAAGTCAACAACTTTATGAGAAGGAAGATGTATAGACATTACCCCATCATTTAACATGGCTTCAATCATGAGCCCCCACAGATCAATAAAAGATGTTTTATGTCCTGCTTGGGTCCTCTGGCTCAGCTCTCTGTAATAATTCCTCAGACTTTTCAAGCAAAAGGCCCCCATCTTGCACTTGGCTGCTTGCTTCCGTGCTTCAATAATTACTTCCCCAAGATCCTTACGTGACCAATCAGCATCTTCATATAGCTTTGTCATCGTCCTGCAGACAGGAAATATGATGGAATGCAGGGAGAAATGAACACGATGCTTTTGAAACTCAGAGAATACACTTTGTATAGAGTTTTGAACGCATATAATTTTATCTTTTAGTTACTCTCCTCTTTGAGCTTACTTTGAGCAGAAATGCAACTCTAAAGGCAACCAGTCAAAAATCACTTAATCTGAGATGCAACTCAAGCATCTCTGCTGTTTCTGTCAAACAGTAAATAACAATAAATGATCATTTTTCATGGGATTAAGGATGTTTACACTTCCAATAAAATCTCCTTTTTTGGTTTGGGATGGGTCGCAATGCACAATAATTCTTTCATAGGTGACCTTGGCACTCATAGCCTAAAGATGGAAGCAATAACTCAATTGATTGCCTTTACCCTTTCTGAAACCAAGACATAACATAGGCTTTTCTTGACACAGCAAGATCCAAACAACAGTATCAAAATGACTCCTCACCACGTTGTGCCAGACGAACCACTGATGTATGAAACACAATCCAGAACACGCAACTTTTGGAGACCCAAAATGCTGCCATACATGGCAGTGAGTGCTCTTATGCCACACCCTGCTGTGGTCACAGCCACTATAGGCACCTGTTTGACATTAAAAAAAAGAGCAGAAAGCAGAGATGAAAGAGTGGCATTAAGGCACAAATAATGTCAAAAGATTGCAGAAATGCAAAAGCAGCATCCAGACACTAGTAAAATAAAACTCATAAATTAAAAGATAAAGCAACATTTTTCTATACTATACATCCTTGTGGAATATATTAGGTCTTGGCACTTCAGAGAGGATTTTTAAGAAACACAGACCAAACTATTGGTTTGAAATGCCTTCAAATAATTCCATTGTAAGATGAGTGGACACATAGATTTTGCTTATCTAAGCAGACAGTTGAACTCTCCAGCTGAGATCACACTGGTGGCAAAATGCTCTGGAGGATGAGCTGATGTTAATGATCCCCACTCCTTATCCAGATGGAGGTAAAAAAAATCATCCCTCATCTCTAGGCTCGAGGGAAAGGAGAGAGAAAAATCGCCCAGAAGTGCCCTTAACTGGTTACCTCATGCTCTTGCAGATCTTCCTCCAGATGAAGAACATCCTTCAGTGCAGCAGCAACTACCTTCCTTCGGTTTTGCAGGAAATTCTGTTCATCTGTGCAGAGGTCAAACCCCAGGCGGGCATCAAGGTTTCTTGGCCTGAAACACAGACCCTGGGTCCTGAGACCAGGGCACAGGTATTGTTATATTATTAGTCACTGTGGACAACTCCAGCTGTGCTTGTGTGTGTCTACAGACCAGTTTGTGGACAGTATAATGTAATAAATGGGAAACAACAACATCACAGAGAGGTCTCTGCTAATTGCTGCAGCTGAAAATGAGAATGCAAATACTAAGGCGGAGCAAATCATAATACACTATCCATTATGATATCTACTACAGACTTCTGGTTTTATTTGCTCATATAATTAGTTTTTCTAGTTTCAGTAGTGCTGCCATGCACCCTGTAACTAGATAACCACTGTCAAGAGGCACTGCAGCTGTGAAGTTAGAGAAACAGCTACCATGCCTTGAAGTTATTCTGTTTGTATAATTCAGAAATGTGATTTCTTTGCAGAGCTGCTCTCTCCATCTGTGGACATAATAGTGCACACAAATCAAGACCTATTGCTGACATGCACTAGCAGTTTGGCAATTTAGAGGACAGGGGACCCATTATTTAATTTTCCATCAATTTTTAAAAAGGAGAACCTCACAAATAAAAGGCTACAACTCACACAATAATGAACTCACACATCTGCTCCCATCTGAGCCTGCATTGACCCCTGCTGATTTCAAATGAGCTTTGTGTAGCAGCAGATGCCTCCCAGTTACAGAATCAGGTCTTGCTGGAGACTCACTTACCATTCATTTGCCTTTGTGTACAAGTCAATTGTCCTGTCCTGAAAATCGCAAACAAACAGTGTAAGCATGCTCAGGTCGTTACTCCTGCACCTTCTTCCTCCACTCCATCTAGGGCATGAGTTTCACTATCTTTGAATTCAACAACGTGGCTGGAGAATCTGGCCAGCAAAGGTCTGGACTGTGAGAGACCTTCACAAGTTCCAGCACAGTCTGGGTTGAATAAAAGTAAGCCATTCACCCAAGCTAGGTGGGCTTAGGGCCCCTCAGCTTCTCATAGTTTAACATTCATTATTTGGGGAGGTTGTTGAAAGCTGTGTATCTGAACCATACACATATGGATGATCTCTATTTTATCTTCTACTTCAGGCATTCCCTTTGCAAATATAAGTCCTAATTGTCATATCCATTTTTATTAGTGTGTGTACTATGTTGATGAACATACATATTAGACATGTCCTGAGGAAATTAGTTTAAACTCAGAACAGGGTTTCACAGGGCATGCCTGGATCCATGTGTAGATCAAAAGAAAAAGTAACTATTGCATAGTTGCAGAGTGACTGTCGTTCACACCTTACACCATATCATGCTTCGTGTCTGACAGGAACTGAATCACTGAGCTCTAATCATCCATCATCCACCAAACTGAATGCTTGTTGGGCTGTTTTCTGTTGAGAGAGACTTGTTCTCACCTCTCCAATTGCTATTTTCTCTTGTATAGGAAGCGAGTTCAGAGGTAGAGTCACAGATTCATTCATATCCCTTTCATTTTGACTTGATACAGACTGCAAAAAAGGATAAGACAAAAAATAAACAAGTTACCTACTCTACAAAAAAATAAAAAATGAGGAAAAAAAGGTAAAAGCAGTCTCCCCTGCCTCACAGACACGCACTAACCAATTCCCAGCACACACACCCAAGTCTTAGAGGCTCCCAATGGAAGAGCTACGTTTCAGTGGTGCTCACTCACCCTGCTGAGCCGCCTGCGCCGCGGCAGAGCCACGGTGAGCGCCGCCTGGTTGTACTTGATGTAGTGGAACCTGGCCGGGGCCGTCGGGCACAGGCAGGAGCTCAGCGTGTGTGTCTGGGTCCCTTCGTACGACCCCTCCACGGTCAGTGCAAACTTCCTCTCTGGAGCAAAGGGGTTCAAACTTAAGCTCTTCAAAAAACGTGGGTAATTTGTTCGCACAGTAATGTAATATATGTTATCCTAAGGTAACGACGTCGTTTTGATACACAAATTATAGGAGGAATAAATAGACTGATTTATCTGAGGGTTTCAGTTTTAGAGAGGGTGTACAGAACGTGCCATATAGTGACTGTTGCTATAGCACCACTGCACTTAGATATATCTGTGATAGCAGACATTACAGCTCTGTTCATTAGATAATGATTCACCGCCAATAATAGCTTGGGGGGACGCTCTTTTCTAAAAATATGAAATGTAAAAAATACCTTATTATTACACCAGAATAATGTTTGAGTATTACATACTGTCTTACTGCTGAGATACTTTGAAAATTTTGGGTTTTTTTCAGAGAAACACGTTTTTTGTATCAGACCACAATTCTCTTTGGTATCAGTTAAATCTCAGTCCCTCTATCATGTTTCTCTTTCCTTCACCCTGTAATATATCTTTTGAAATCTTTCTAGCACTTACAAAAAAAGTCATATTTTTTTTTCCGTTCATGCAAAAAGCATCAGATATGTCTGTTGAAGTAATTAAAAATGGTCTTTATGCAGAAAGATATTGACCTACAAGGTTCAAGGTGAAATATATTCTGCAGAGCTACACGCTCCAAAGTATATAGTTAACATTCAAAAGAATTATCTCACTTAAGCATTTTCAGTCACATCTAGCAAACTTTTTCTCTGAGCTCAACTGGATCATCCAGGTGCTTAAACAGTGTGCTGGATTGGGGTCATCATGAGATGTCAGAACAAGATACTTTAAAAATTGCGTAGGAGGCACACAGTGCCACAAGTATGGGCTTGACATGGCACTGATACACTGCTTTAAGTGTGCAGCAAATATCTTCATTAATATGCAGTGTCTTGTGTTTCACACAGTGGCATGTCTTACATTGTTATACCTAAAGACATTCTATGAAGTTAGATGGTAAAAAAGGCCCAATTCTCATTCTGCCCATTATTTTGTCCCAAAATCCAGAAACAACAGGAGTTAGCTTCAGTTTAGGGCCCAAAAACCTGAATTCCTTGCACAACTGCTTTGGAAAATTGTAGTATCTGGCAAGATGTCACTGCAGAGGGAAATATTTTGGGGGTAAATTAGACCATTCACTCATGTCACCACGTTCAGGAATAATCTGTATATTTTTTTAATCAACTAAAACCACCTCCACCAGCCACTGGAATCAGTGAGATTTTGTCTTGCATCCTGAATAATTTTAAAACCAACATACTCAAGTGTAAAACACCGAGTGCTTCTGCCATTAAGTGACAACTTAATAGTGATTTTCTCTGTAAGTCAGTAAAGGCTCACCCATAGTGTCCTTCCTCAGCCTCCCATCATTCACCTGCACATCCAAACAGGAAACCTCACGGGACTGTAAAAGACAATGGGGGCAAGGACAAAGGGATTCACTGTCAGCAGAGCTCAACCTCATCCAGTCCACTGACACATGCCCACAGGGTCTTGGGGCATATGCCTCAGGGGAGAGGTGGTGCCAGCCTGTAACCCCACTACCAGGTCTAGGGAGACGGGATTGGACTTCCCCATGGGAAATAACAGAGTGCATAGGGATGAGGAAAGAGAAGGGATCTGCTCGCTCTGTCTGCAGGAGCAGCACTGCAAGAGCCTGGGGGAGGATCAGCCACAGGAGAAGGCTCTCCAAACAGGGTGCCCAGCTCTGCCTGGGCAGGGGGAGAGATGTCATACCCCTGAGCCCAGCTCAGTTTAGGCAGAGACGAGCACTGGCAGCAGTTCACAGTCTTCATGGCTTTAACCTCTCCCAGCATGAGTCACTAGCTGGGACCACATGGGAAAGCCAGTGCCAACATCAGCTTTAGGCTGTGTGTTTTGGTCTTGGACAATGTCTCCATGCCACCACAATGGCCTGGTACCTTTAACACCAGCTTTGCAACAAGCATTCCTATACAGCAGCAAAAAGGATTATGAAATAAAAATTACCACTAGAACTCCATTAGTAACAATGTTTTCAGGAGGATCTGGACTGAAAGACAAAATGGAAAACAATCAATTCAAAAACAGAACATGCTTATTTTTCTCTTTTTCTGGCTTTTCTTTAAGCATTATTTCATTATCTTTATCTTTAAAAGTCCATCTTTGGACAGGCAGCATGGATAAACAGAATCAGAAATTCCACATGCATATTCAATCCAGTTTGCCCCTCACAGGCTAGAACCTGAACTTTACATTTGTGGACAGCCACCAAACAGAGGAGTTCCTCACTGTATCAGACCAGGATCATTTTCTGACAAACCAAAGACAATTTACACAGCTATGGTATAATCCCACTATTGCCCAAAATTGTTCAGTTCAAACCTGTGGAATCAGATCCAAAGAGCTGCTGAATTCATCCAACATGCCATGAAAAAGGGGGTTAAAAATTACCGTATGCCTTAAAAAATCAGCAGCACTAGGGCTGATCTACATGCTTATTCTCTCCATTAACTGTACAGTCAGCAAAGAAACACAGAAAAAAATTTCTTATGATAGAGCAAACATATGGGATCCCACAGTAAGGAACAAGAGGTGAAACTTAAAACTTCCTCCTATGTAGAATGTGCCTTTCAGCTTGGTGAGCAGCTGCCATCAGGGACATCTCTATGCATATCCCACCAGTACCTGTGCTTGCTTCTCTGTGTGTCTGGATTCCCAGTGTAGATGCATGCACACTGTGCACCATCATGTATTCCTTCTACAATAAACACTCTACCCAAAGTTACCTTCTGTTTTATTCAGATGTTGGCAGTGTTGGGGGGTGGCAAGTGTGAACTGATTTGTAGCAGTAACCTTGTGTGTTTTCATCTTACACCTCCAGCTATTTCATCTTACCCACCTGCTCTCCATTGTGAATTCAACCTCCAGCTCCTCTTTTCCCTGCAAAAGAAAATTAAGGCAGTCACTGCAGCTTGGTCTCCTGTGAAGAGAGATATCCTACAGGAACCTGTGCCCTTTAGGGGTCTCTATAAACCGGTGTCCACCTTCTGTTGCTGCACATGCCACAGACCTAATTTCCTTCATGTTGTATCTGTTATACTTCTAGTATCATATACTTCTAGATTCTTATCCATTAATTTAGCAGACTCCTAGTGCAGGCCTTGCAGGACAAGTGGAATGCATACTGCAGGGCCTCTTGGTGACTGCTGCCCCCTGCTCCCTCTTGGCATGCTCTCCACACAAGCATATTCTTTCCTGTCCACACCCTCTTTGCTTTATCCTTGAATTTTATCCATACCTGTGGATTCAGCTGGAAACTTAGCTGAATGTTTTCTCCAAGCTGGATCTTGGAGACATCAAAGAAAACAGTGAGGAGATGGTCATCTTCAGTTACTTTGTCCTCATCACAAACTTTAAGCTCCAGAATGTTCTGGGGAAAAAAATAAATTAACATGAAGGGCTTAACAAATATAACATGCTACAGATATTTCATTTTAACTGAAGAACTTTGGGAAAGAATGAAAAAATAGAAATATTGCAGTTGCTCTCTGTGTACTCTATTGACTACGCAGGCAGATACAATCTTATCAAACAATCAAAATCTAAATAAGTACAGTAAGAGAGTGTGACTACATCACAAGGGATCTCAGAAAGACCTGCAGAGTTGAAGGACTATATGGTATGCTTGATACCTGGTAATAATAGCTGTTGGAGGTGTCTGCATTCTTACCTTAACCTGGCTCTGAATCGTGAAGTGGAAGGTCTCGTTCCATGTTGGGTTCTTGCTGTTCTGGACGGTCTTGGTGCGGAAATGCTGCACTGAAGCTGTTGGCAGGCTCAGGCTCACATAGCAATCAGACTGACTTACTGGGGAAGACAGGGAAAGCAGGAAAGCAATGGACCAATGAAACAATCTAGTCCCCTGCAACGTGGGCATTTTTAAGCTCTGTACACAAAGCAATACAAAGAATTCAAGCCTGGCACTAGCTGAGACACCATCAAGCTGCTGCTAGACAACCATCTTGCTTTACCATTGTGAAAGCCTATCAGTGTGCTCTTCTTGAGAACTACTTTTTTCAGGTCCCGGGAATAAAAAAAAAACGAACATTCAAAATACAGAGTTGTGTTGCTGAAGAGCCATCCATACACATAGGGGCACATAGACACAGTGGCCTCGCAGGGCTGGCCACCGTGGACATTAGCAGCTGTGACAGGGGCTGCCCATGGACAGAGCCCAGCTCTTACACACTGGGCTTCCACAGGTAAGCATGAACATGCCTTTATATGTCTAGAGCAGCTCTGGCTGTAAGTTCTGTCCTGTCTACTTTCTGAGCATCCTTTCTTTCCTCTAGGACCTCTGGCTGCCAATGCAGAGGAGGCAAGAGCTTGTTGAATTCGAGGTTCCCATGGAGCCAAATTTCTGTCACAGAAGGCACATCGTCTACCAAGGCACCTGATTTCAGTCTGCTTTCTCCCCTCAGAAAAGTTAAAAAAGGAAACACTCAACAGAGTTTTTCAAGAAAATATAAAGAAAAAAAGTTCAAAAAAAGAGGATTAATCACCTGTGGAGATTAAATTATTGAATTTAATCTTCTGTGAAGAAGACTATAAGAAAAGCATTGAAATGTTGAACAGTTTGAGGGATAACATTTGCTTTGAGAAGCAGCTGTAGTGGGGCAGAGTTTTCAACAATAAAGCTGTATAAAAAAAGGTATTGCTTAGTGTCACTATTTTCACCTGCATCTCTGTGCCTCAGCCAGAGTGGCAAAGGTATTTGCAACACTTCATGTACAAGTGGAGGCCTGTCTGTGATTCCCAGCACAGAGGTAGCTGACATTGCTTCTTCGCACAAAATTGCAATGCTCTGCTGTTTCCATTTGGGGCATGTTCAGGTCATAAAGTTCACCTATTAATTCTAATGTTTCCAGATGTAGGGAGGGAAACTTCAGTGTTTTTGTTTTCTTTTCTCAGCTGAAGTGACCAGTTGTAAAGTGTGGCTTCCCGCTTGAATTCCATTGTAGGATCTTTTAGTAGGAAGAAGCAGTTAGCAGCAGTCTGTGGGGCTTGCATCATCAACAAGCACTTTCATTCTGAATAAATGTCCATGGTGACAGGGACATGAATCTTTCCTTCAGAATAATCTACTGGCAATACATTTGTCATCATTACTAGGAAATGAAAAAGCAAGTATGAATCATTAGATTAACAGTCTTGTGGACCCACACTCAAAAGTCAGGGATGGTCACCCTACAGAATATGATCTCTTAGTTAGGGATGACAACCTACACAAGTGCCAAAGATAGCGTGGGGACCATTGCCATAAATGCCAATCCCATTAGTAGAATTATATTTCCTCTTTTTGTAATGCCATATACTCAAGCATTCCTGCCATCGCATAGCAGGCACACCTTCATCTGAACAGCATCTGAATAGGCCTAAGTCTTGTCACACAGTTTTACTGGCAGACTTGACTTTGGGAAATGCAAAATAATTGACTTGGACCATTATTGACTCCCCACGTGTAACTCAAGAATTAACAAAATCAGCCTTTTTCCACCCCTCCCCTGACTTCTCTGAGGCTTAAGTCATCTTTTCTGTGTAATTCTGAATGAAGGAAAAGTAGCTTTGACTGTTAAAGTAGTTGTCATATATATTAAGATATATTATTTCAAAAAAACCATCAAAACACATAGAAAGCAGCTGAGCTTCTAACAATTCTAAGAGCTCCCAAAGTTCTGTGTGCATACAGGAAATGTCCCTGTAAAAACTGGTTTTGGCTCTTGGGAAACCCAGACTGATATTAGTACAGATTACTGTCGGCTCTTGTCACCACTAGGAGAAGGATCAGAAGGATCCAAATGGGTAAGTTTATGGGTATGCCAAATCTTATTTCGTTGACATTTCCCAATTGGTAATACATGCTCTGACTTCATCTGTTGTATAGAACACGGTATTATTGTGAAACTCCATCAATTATTTTTTGTAAGTGGTCACTGTCTACTACTGCATTGTATCATCCACCTTTAAGAACTAACTACCTGTCAGACAGCAGAGCTCTGACTTTCTCTGGGAGAATTCTGACAGCCACTAAAACAAGTGTGCTTCCTCTTGCCATCTGCAAAATGTGTTTGGTGATGCCCTTTGCGCTTCAGAAGTGTCCTCTGAAACCTGATTACCTCTGTAAATTATTTTCCAGGTGTTAAGAGGGAGGCATTTACAATACCCAGAAACCTTTTTTACATATCTCTGACGCCTCAGGCTGGTGTTCTGCCTGACCACCTCCAGGTATAAGCATGTGTGTGTGAGAAATGGCACTCCACAGCCTATCCTGTGCCCTGCCTGGTGGGTTTCACTGTGATACCCCTCTGCCTTTGCATGTACACATACAAGGCTCCCAGTGCCAGCCACGTGTGAGCAAACCCCATCACCCTGGTACACAAGCCTATCCAACACCTAACCACAGCAACCAGGCTCTCTCACAGGATGCACACAGCACAGCATCACACCAGTGACCGGTTGGGTCCCTCCCCTCCAGCATGACACACTAACAGCTGTCAAACATGCTTGGGATGGCAGCCGTGGTATTCCTGTGGGGCAATATCCGGCCAAAAGCAGGTGTGGCAGCAGGTATTTATGAAAGCACAGTCTCCTCGTCCAGTTATTACACAAAGTGTCTAATTATATTCCAGGATAATAGCAGGCAGGACTGGATCTTAATTGTGCTTTCCCATTAGGAAGCATTACAACAACATGACCCATGCTGAAAAACACCACAGCCACAGCCCCATGCTGCATCCCAACAGCAGGACACCCACTCACCTGGCTCATAGAGAGCTCAAATTCAAGCAGGGCCCAACCAAATGTTTTCATTTTCATTCCATCTCCTTTTTTGATGTTAACAGTTGCAAGCCTCAGCCCACCTGTAACCTGGGCAGAAGCCTCAAACATCCTTCTCCTCATGGAGTGCATTTAGCTCCTCACTGTTTCTGGGAAGTAGATTTTTTCATTACACTTATGGTACAGTTTTTTCTTGTTGTGCTGAAAGGACCTGAACCAAGAATGTGGTCTCAAACACTGTTTGCCTAGAGCATCTCCTTGACCTTGTCTCCCTGCACTTGGATCTAGCCTAGTCACAAAATATAAGCTGTCAACAGTAGCTGAGAGGAGCATTTTTCTTCTTTTTCTCCCCCTTCATTGCTGAGTAGGTGTCTGGCTGAGGGCAGGGGGACAAGTCAGCATCACTGTCTTTAGAGGGCAAAATATTAGATAATTGATGTCATTGAAACTTTTAACACTATTTTTTGAATAGAATGTGGGCTACTTCTGTGGCCTTCCAGAAGGGGATTTACAGGCAGATGATCAGAATTCATTCTGTCCAAGGAGATCAGCTCCTGTCCCCAGGGAGCATTCAGTATTCATCTTCTGATAGGTAAGCTTCAAGAAAAAGCTTTCACACTTTCTCCCACCCTGCCCCTCACTCTGGGTGGAGCATCCTACAAGTATTCCTAAAACTGCATTTATATAATCTCATTTACATCCCTCCTTAAAACACTCCTTTGTTGAGATGTTGCTAAACAACCTTCCCTGTTTGCCTTTATCAGTCCACATCCTCTGATTTTATAATCATGTTTCATGCAGCACCTAGAACAATAGGCTGCTGCTGTGTAGTTGCAACTGCTTAAGTAATGAAGTAAGTAATAAATAACAGTGAAACAATAACAACAGTGCAAGAACAGAACACCAGAGGAAGTCTGCATGTTCCTGCAATAAGTGGAACACAATTTCTCAAACAATAATGTATTTCATTGACTATATTTTTTTTCTGGATCTCAAGGGACTTTCACATGAATTGATTTCATATGTGGCAGAATTGCTACTGCAATTCTATAAAAAAAAGAGTTTTGTTGAAAATATAAAACATACTTAATCATTTTATAAAGTATAGTACCCAAATTTGTCTTACAGAAAAAAACCCAAAACTTGAAGTTTCCAAAATTAAAAAGCTTAATTTAAATTTAAAAAAAAAAATCTATAAAAGCTTAAAAAAAATCATTTTCCTACTAAAAAAATAATCTTACTATGAAGAATATTCTTAACTCTATACTGGTCAAGGTCCATCTAGCCAAAGGCCCACATTCAGTGTCCACTGAGGAGTCTTGGGCATTTTCAGGAAGCAGAGAATGATGGCTTAAAATCACTGAACTTAGTATCCCCATGCAGTAGCCTACTTTCACACTATTTAACTCTTAGCACTCTGTTTCCTTGCTTTTCCATTTGTTAATTCTGCTCAAAGACTTAATTTACCTGCAGCATCTTGGTTTTTAGTCCCTTTGGCCACTTTTTTTTTTGGGAAAAAACTTTGGTCTTATCAAGGATGGACATCATGCATCGCATTTACGGATGGGTGTCTAAGGAGAGTATAAGAGGGAAAAGATAATTTAATGCTCTCTCAGCCCTCACAATTTAGGATACAGAGGCTTCCTGAGCCTACTTTAGCTGGATTTTTTTTCTTCTATGAACTTGTCCACACTCTGCCTGCAAACTGCATAAACTTTGGCATTCATTGCAGCAGATGAGAAGTTGATCTTGAAATTTGAAAAATCTCAGCAGACACAGCAGTGTTTTTAAGGGTGGGTTGGATTGATGCACATCCAAGTCTTACTCCATTAGGGAATCAGGATGCTTGTGGAGGACACACCCAAATCTGGGAACTGGCAAGCAATCACAGGTCCAGGAATATCAAGAGGCCCAATGAGCCTGATGAGCATGTGGGTGTGCCCAGTGAGAAAGGGGAATGTGAGCACAAACAAGGCACTAAATCCACATGTGTTATCAGTGATGCCAGATGTGCATTAATACACAAGTGGAAATTAGTGTTATAAATTACACACTGAGGGATCAGTGGGAAGGGTGCATTAAAAAGATTCAGGGTTCAAAAAGCAGAATGAAACCCTTTAAATTGTCTTAGGTAAAAATACTCTCTTATGCACTGAACTCCTGTTAAAGGTCCTTTACTGAATATTCCATAAGAGATGTTAGTGAGGTTTTGAGATTCCCTTGTTATGGATTAATTTTCCCACCTCTGTTACCTGGAAAACGGAACAGATAGATCAATAATAAAGTTAACCTGCAGCACCAGGTTGGGAGACCTTTTAAGCACTAGATGAGTATTAAACAAAGCGATCTGAAAACTTGACAGAAACCTAGTGCAAGGTTAGGCACAATTGGCAAGAGATAGAAGAAGCCAATTTAAAATGTCAGAAATAGGCAAGGTGAATGAAAAATAAGTGACACTTGCCAACTTGCTCTATCTATAAAAGTTTGCAAGAAAGAGAAAGTATTAAAAACAGGGCTGAGAAAAGGAAGAATGAGAAAAAAAATCAGTGTTAGGAAAATGGTCCTATACAGAAATCTACTTTGCTGGTCATGGAGGATATTTGCCTCTGAGTTTGTAACCCTGTGTCAAGCTGATCTCTAGGAAATGGAAAAAATGACTGAATCAACTCAACAATACTCCTCTGGTTTTACACAAACCAGAAAAATTTTGTTTGCATTTTTTTTCTCTCAAGACTCCCATTTTGCTGCTTCTCAGTGGAAGCCCTATAAAGTTATGAACATTCAATTTGCACTAGCTTTTACACTGTGAGAAAAGCTAAGCAGAGGTTAAATTAATTCATTTAAACTTTTGAAATATAGGTTTATATGATAAAGAGCCTGTCATTGAAATCTGTGACTTCTGTAAGTCTGGCTGTATAGAAAAATATGTGCTCAGTTTAAAGCAATTTAAAAACAAATCCATCTGATAAATACAGTTTACAAATTTCACACTTAGTAAAATTAAATGTTACTGGAAATAAGCAGCTGTCAGTCAAAACTAGATTCAACATTTAAACATAAGCAAGGCAGTGCTCCCTGACTAGTATGATTTTCTTTTCCTACATGATGAATGTCCACAACAAGTAAAGCATTCACCTTCTGCAAATGTTTGTCCTGGGTTTTTTGTGCATGACTTTTTCCCCTCCAGAATCACCTCTGTCACACGAACTGCACCTTTAGAAAGCTCTGTGGGCTGGTGGGACATGGCTTGGACTGGGAAGCAGAAAAGGCTGAGCATTTCACTACCTGCCCCGTGCCCTAGAAACTTTCTAGTGTTAAATAAGACAGCATCAAAACATAATAAACTCCATTAAGAAAAAAAAAACAGCTTAAAGGGGAAAATGAAAAGCATTGATCTAGATCAGAAAAAGGTCAAGAGGAAGTTTGGTAAGCTCACTCTCATGCAGATATTTTAATAGAACATCATTATCTAGGGAGATATCTAAGGGTTGCAATTTTTACACACTTCTTTTTTCAGTGGAGTGTGCATGTTTGTACATCCAAATAAGTTTTAGCTGTAGGAAGGGATTTCTCTCCAGACTATAACTGAGCTTCAAATATGCTTTCCATGCTGTAAAAGTAGTCCGGTGAGAAGGTTCATTTGGATTCTTCTTCCCCATACATTCATCAACGACAAAGCATCTTACTGCTCTTCACTAAAAATCAGAGTGAGAAATTCTTCTTCACATACCTTTGGTGTCTAGACAAACTGTTGCAGAACTTGAAGCAGATAATGTTGGAAAGGCACAAAAATATCTTGTCCTGAACCTTTTTAAGTGAACAACTTCAGCTTGGTCCTGCTTATGTAGAAACTTTCTGCATTCAAACCTTTCTATGTGTATAAATGAACAGATGCAAGACAAGTCTCAGATAGGAGGAGATGGTTGTCATTCAAGCCATTTTTTCTAATGTTTTGCATTTCAAATATTTTTGGACCATTAATAATATTTGCATAACTATAATTCCTGGGCAGTTTGTAAAAGTATTTAAGAATAGAAAAAGCTAAGTATGAGCCATGCCTATTGCTGAATGCAATTTGATAATCCATAAGAGGTGCCAAGTGTGCAGTCCTGAGCTCACATCAAATATTCTTTGATAGGCCCAGGGTTACACAGGGTGGACATTACCAGTAAGAAGGAACCATGGAAAGAAAGTTCTTATTGCAATCTTTCCTGTGAATAAAAGGACATTTATTTGCAGATTCAGATGTGACATATTTTATGCAATCTATGCAAACATGTTCTGCATGGTTCAACTGGTGGCCAGACTTCAGTGTTATATTGACAACGATATAAGGAAAAACAATGTCTTCTGTGTTACCTCATCTTCAGCATACCAGGATCACACATCTTCTATGTCTCTGCTTTTAAATATAGTCTGCAGTGTTTGTGACACTTGATATATTCAGAGTAGTTTTACAAGCAAGGTGATGCTCCAGGGGTGTAGCAAAGATACTCACACAAGTCTGCTTTCCTGGCATTTTTCATCTGTATGATTTTTACGGTGAGCAAGTTGCATGGAGATGGTTCTGTCTGTTGAACAGCACACAAAATGCACGGGATGAGAATGCAAAAAGGAAGAACAGAAGCATAGTAATAGATAGAATTGAATTAACTGTTTCAGTTCCAACCAACAAAAACATTTCTAAACCGAGGTTCCTCTTTGTGCATTGACTTCTTCCCAGAAGGTTTGTAGCCAGGAGTGACCACAGACATCCTACATTTCCCATTCTGAGGACACTTGTGGTCACCTTCAGCTTGAGGTATCTGACTCTTGCATCCCAATCTCATAGAAAGGTGTGATAGAGAACCCTGCTGTGTTATTAATACAGCTGACACACATCTTGGTCTGAGAAAATTCACAGGATGTTGTATATATATCCATTATATTTCACAACAAACAGCAAACAATCTAGCAGGGCAGGAATTAGTAACGATATCGTGGTGTAATGATGCTGCTCATCAGTTGATTTATAGCTACATAATTACATTCTTAAGTCTGATATAGAGCAGTGCTGGCTTTTAAAAAATGAGGATCTGGAAAGGGCCTTCCAGACACCTATCCCAAACTTCTCAGGAGGAGTGAGTGAAAGGCACAACTCTGTAATTACTTCTCTGTGAATAATTCAGCTCACTCAATCTTCCTTTAAGCAAAATTTTCAGGAATGTATCAAAGGAAATACGTGCAACTTTCCAGTACAGAAAGGGGGCTGATAAACAAGAGAGAGAGAGCAACTTTTTGCACAGCTAGTTATAGGATGAGAGGGAATGGTTTTAAACTAAAAAAGAAGAGATTTAAATCCGATATTAGGAAGAAATTCTTTACTCGGAGGGTGATGAGGCACTGGAACAGGTTGCCCAGAGGAGTTGTGGATGCCTCATCCCTGGAAGGGCCTTGAGCAACCTGGGATAATGGTTGATATCCCTGCCCCTGGGGATGGGGCTGGAGCTAGATGATTTTTAAGGTTCCTTCCAACCCAAGCCTTTTTATGATTTTGGGAAACCACATAAACCTAAAAGTGGTTACCAAAAGATATTTAACAAACCTGTGAGGAAACAGCTTTGATTTTTGTCTTACTCTCATCTTAAGCAAGGATCAGACAAATGTGGTACTTAATATGCTGGGGCTGAAGTTGGGGTACTTTTTTCCCTAGATAATTGTCCTTCTTAAAGGAATAAAAGGAGGAAAAATTGCACGCTTAATGCACTAAATTACAAAAAATACCGAACCAACCAACCAAACAAACAAAAAATCAACCAAAAATCCAAACAACACCACCAACAAAACTCCACCAAAAGTCCCACCAACAACAGAAAAACCAACCCCAAAAAAACCTCCAATAGAACCACACCACAAACCAAGAGGAAAGAGCAAAACTGAGTGGTGATGCTACAAATACATATAAGAGACAGTTCATGCACACTACCTACAGAGCAGGGAGTACCACTCCAACAAATAGATAGATCACTATATAACAATACATTACCATTCATTCCCTTATGCCCCAAAACTGCCACCACTTTTAAGACTTATATTTAACATCTCACACGATATTAGTTTCGTTACTTTCCCTATCCATTCATTGACATTAGTGATAACTCCTTATTTTTCCTCAGTGTGTTGTTTTGCCTAGCCCAGTTGGGTGGAAGCAAAAAGGTATCTTTTTTTCTTAATTGCGAATTTTCAAAATAGTAAATTACTACATCATTGTGTTTGAAGGCCAAAACACAAAGTACTCAAAAAACCCAGTCAGAAAGAAACCCTGCGTTGCTCTGAGCCTCTGTGCTCAGGGTAATTCTCAGAGCTGAAGATACAAGAGGTGAACATCCCCTCCTAGAGCAGGTCCCCTCTGCCCCCAGTGCTCAGCTCATTGTGGAGCCTCCTCTTGCCTTTCCTTACCTGGCTCTTGCTGTAGAACAGCCCCATGGTGATCTTTTCCCGTGTGAGCCAGGTGTGAAGGTGGCTGTGGATGTGTCTGGAGGAGTCTCAGGCAGGCAGCTCCCTGTGCTTTAAGCACCAGGAGCCGGCAGGCAGGTGTGTGAGTGCCTGACTCAGCGCAGCCTCACCCCTCCACCACCACTCTGAGCAAGCCCCAGCTCCTCCTCCTCCTCTTCCTCCTCCTCTCTGCCCGGGAGCTGAGCTGCACACCTGCACCTGGCTCTGGCACTGCAGGAAGATGGTCTCTGCACTTGCAGTTAGAGGGAAGTGAAGACAGAAAAGTGATCTTCCCTTCGAGGTTATAGGCATTGAACAAATGTTTAACCCTTTTAAGCATCTTCATCACTTTTTGAGGGGGCCACAATGCTCTTGTTGCCCACAGGTGAGCTGTCAAACTACAGTCCCTTGTAGGGAGGTGACTGGCAGCATCCAGGGCCCATCTGGTTTCCCAGGACTTCTTTGGCCAAGGGCATCCCAACAGACCAATGTGCATAGAAAAGCCTTTTTATAGCTTTCATTGCTTTTAGGGAGTCTGTGTCCTTTGCTTAAAGACACATCTGAAAGAAATTTTGTCATCCCCATCTCACCTTCCATTTTGCTCTATTCAGGCAGTTAATTGTCTTTCAGCCAAGCAGATACTGCAGTGACAAATACTGCATGAAAAAACTCCCAAGACACCTGTTGATCCTGTAAGAGTTTCCCTTGTAAAGAAAAAGCTTTAGAAGCTCACTTACTTTCCCAAAAATTTTGTTACTTTGTGCATCTGAATTAAGATGCTTCAGTGAATGACCTCTAAAAGGATATATCTGGGAGCGTGAAATTAATGTTGAAATCAATGCTAATTACTCCTCATGTTCTCACAAATTCTTTATGTCATCACATTTATAAGACTTCACTGCACAGGGCACTACACAGCATGTGACATGGTCCCTGTCCCATTGAGGGAGTACACCAAATTAGTACACAAGAAGTCAAAAAAAAAAGGGGGGGATTGGGGTTTGGTTTTGTCTTTTTAAAATCATCCTTGTTATTATAAAAATTAACAGATCAATCCATTTCAAAATAATCTCATTTCACTTTGCAATGAATTGAAAACTGATTGATAACGGTGACTTCAATGACATGATATAATTTTAATTTCCTAAAATATTTGGCACTTTAAGACATTCTGTCCTAAGAACTAGATCCAACAAATGTCACCCAGACAAATTTTGAACATATTAAGGATGGGTAACTAACAGGTCACAAGAAGCAGTAGTCAAAGGAAGGTAAACCAAAAGGAAAATATTCCTAGAGAGATGGCAAAAGCTCAGTTATGAGCCTGCATGTTTTTATCAATGATCTTGAATATCTTGAACTTTAAAATTATATATATATATAAATCACTATTTGTATTCTGTTTCAAAAGACAATATTGAAATACTAGGGAAACTGAAGAGTTTGAAAGTAGTAGAAACTCTCAGAGAGGGAAAGACAGGTTTCATGTCAGCCAGCAGAACACAAAGAAAAGCAGGATTAATCAGTCTCAGGCTGCATATTGCACCTACCTGGCTTTTTTCCATCCTATTGTTGAGCAAGTTTCCCCTGTAAAACAAACTGAAACATCCTCCATCCTACTCTCTTACATTTCTTGCAAAAAGGTCTAGGAAACCATGACAGCAAACCCAAAGGTATCTCTAGAAAGGACCCAGAAGTATCCCATGAACTAACTATTCTAATGTATTGAAGCAGAACCATAATCACAGCTGCCTCACACATGGAGGGACAATAATCTAGATTTAAACATACAATATTGTACCTGAAAACAAGGTTACACCATGCTCCTTCAAGAATTTCAGGTGTATGAACACAATGAACATGCTCATAAGTTAAAAACGCTGCCCACTCCTTCTCCGCCTCCCCCCAAACTGCTCTTCAATGCCCCCTCAGCTGGTTATTTTTTTAGGAAAAAAACGAATAATCCTTTTCTACCATCTATTACCTAGAACTTCATTCTGTACAAAAAAATTTGTCACTTCTGATGATAGTCAAGACTATCCTGATCTCAACAGTAACTCTGCCCTGGCAACTGTCTGAATTTCCTCACAACAGTGGAAGTCTTTTATTGACAAAAGGAAGATAATCCAAAACATTTTCTGAGCTCTTCTGACTAGTCTCTTCATGAATCACAGCTCCACAGAACAAGGCTGATGTTGTGAAAGACTGAGCTTGTGATCTGCCTGTTGGAGAGTTGTGAGAGGGATCTGGCAACTACTGTCCCCCAGAAGATTTCTAGGATTTTGGATAATGAGAAACCAGAAATATCCCTGCAAAGACCATTTGCCTGTAAGTGTTGAACAGGTGTGAAAGGTATTTCTTGAAAGGATCCCAAAAGGGTCTCTTGCATTACCCTCTTCTGTGCAAACAGCTAGCAGCCACTTCCCATCTTATGAAAGATGGAGAAATCACAAGGAACCTCCTTCAGGAACAGTAAAGGCAGGTAAAGATGAGTGAGACAGGACAGTCAGCAGAAACTCCAAGAGAAAAGTGAAGGAAAGTTGGGCAACACATCTACTACTTGGGCTGAATGTAAGTAGTTCTGGGAACAGCAGCTCAGAGGAGACATGTTTGATCTCCTGAAACAAAGATGATCTAATTCAGGGATAATTTTTTATTGATGGTGAAAACTCTATAAATTTTAATAACACTAATACTAACTTCAGAAACTTAAAGACTTGTGAAGACAGTTAAATAAAAACCTCATAGTGGGCAGACAATCAAATCAGAGATGACAACCTTCAATAATTAAATAAGCAAGACCAGTACAATGGATTAGTTATTTACAAAAAAAATTCCAGTCCAAGGGATTGTTGCTCTGCCACACAGAAAACAAACCATATAAACACTACTTTAATACAAATTTTAATGTGCCACATAATTCATTATTATCTTCCACAACATTAAAATAATTTATATTGAATATATATAACAATTAGTAAAGTAACTTGGTAACAAAACTAAAAACGAATTTGCTGCTTTGAAGTTTGTCTTGGATTAAACCACTGGTAAATTCCAATCTGTTTGTCTGAAGAGCCACGTAAATAGGGTAGAATGTCCTTAGGATGATGTGATTTCCACTGCAAACATCACTGATAAGAATCAAACATCTTGACCTCACCAAACCATAGACAACCCAAGGAACATCACATGACAGACTGAAGATAGTGGTGGTAATTAATAATTCCTCTGCTTCCTCCGTGCCACTGCCAAGCGCAAGGCCTGAATAATCAACTTCTCATTGTTCAGGACATTGTAATCAGTCAGTTTCACCAGTTTGTCAAAATTCTCTTCACTGAAACACACCTCTCTTGTTGTAAATGGGGAGAGGATGCTGGAGACATCAACTTTGCCTTCAGCCATCTCTTCAGGACTCCTTTCCACACCTAAGGGGACAAACCACAGGGAGATGCACCAATAAGGTTTTATTGCAGTATGTGGCTCCTATCAGTATTTACATAATTACAGGTAGAAAAGGGAGACTTGGAAGGAGAGATATAATTTGCCAGAGGCAAGTAAAAGTACTGTGCTCATAGCACTGTATTCTTCAGCATCTGGATCAAGCCTCTGTCCAAATATGATTTTACATCTTTTGACATTTACATCACTCAAACAGCTTGAAGGTAGAACATTAGCAGCAGCAATGCTTGACCAGCGCTTGGACAACATAGTCTTTTTTACCCAAACTAGAAAAGCACAAGCACAAAGGAAATCAAATACTCTTGTACTAGATAAAATAATAGCCACCTCACTGAAAGTTCAGGAGAAATTATTGCACTCAGAGGACATAATTCAATTAAAACCAAAGACCTCTTCTACTCAAGCCTCAGTCTGGGAGATTACTTTCAAATATGTGAAAAAATTTGAATGAATGAGCTTCACATCAAAACCAGCAGAAGGTTTTTCCTCATCTTTGTTTGCAAGCATCAGTGAATGACAAGTCCATGTCTGTAGAATAAAACATCTTGTGTTGAGAACCTACCCCTCGCAGTGTACAAGTACTAGAATTTTTGCTTTCATACTGCCTCTAGCAGTTCTTGTGAAATAAGTGCCTGTATTCATCTCAAGTGCTTTAAGAAAGATTCTGGAGTTCATATAGTTTAGACATACTGACACAGACCAGTTGTTTTTGCCAGTGATGAGACCCATGCTGGCATTGGAAAGGTCAGAGATGACAGTGAGACATTACCTACGAAATGGAAAGAATTCACTGGGAAAACAACTTTTTATTAAAATTGCTATCACAGATGACTCACCAGGAGCTTTATATTTCTTGAAGGTGTCATTTACTAGGGGAAAAAAAAGCACTGTTGGAGCTCGTGGACTGTCAGCCTCTTCAAACACATAGCACTCCTTCAAATTTTCCCTGTCTTCCTCACTTATCTCAATTTTGGGAAATGGAATTTCTTGCTCTGAGAAGTACTTTGCAATCTGATCCAGAGGCTGGATGAATGAAAAAAAAAAAAANAAAAAAAAAAACCTTAACACCAATATCTATTTTATTTTTTATATTATTATCATTATATATGCAACACTAATTATATTATTTTTAATTATTAATCAGTCTGGCATTAGCCACTTAGTTTCCCTAAGACTGGTATGAGATATAAAGGCCAAGGCACAGGTTCTCATTTAGTCTGTTAAAATATTGTCAGGACTTTCTATTGCCTGTGTAATTTGTTCAGTACAAGGATAACCAAAATCAGTAGCAGAGTTTCAGAACACTCCATCAGTCTATAATATAATTCAGAATATAATCCATCAGCTCTTCAAAACTCTTGGATCCACTGCAGGAAGGCCTTGATGATTTTAAAACGCCTATATCCATCATCATCTTCTAATATCCCTCTTAGTTAGTGAGAAATAAATTACCTAGTGATCTAAATAATAAATTAGATAATCTAGTTCTCATTCCAGTACTGAAAAGTTAGGTGGGTTACCTGATGAGTGCTAGAGACCAAAAGATTATGAAGGAAAAGGATCTCAGGTACCATGGCTTTTCTTACCAGCGTTTGGGACCCTCCGCTGTAATTCAAATGCAGGATGACGTCAACCTCCCTCTTCGATCTCAAAAGTGGTGGGTAGCTGGTATTAATGAAAAAGCCAGTATCAACCAGGGAGAGCTCATTGTCTGCTGTTTCCATCAGTTTATTTGGAAGGGAGTCTATCACTGTGTCTGAAACATAATTATTTCTCATTACAACAAATAAAGCACAAGACTGATTTCTCCTCTGAAGGAAGGTAAAGAATAAAGAATTGAAAGTTTTGCCCTCACTCTAGCTGTATTTATTTTCAGGAGTAAGTGACATGCTACTGCTTTTTCCTTCCCTCATTCCTAGGCACCGCAGGCTGCTTTAGCCCTAGAGGGGAGATCTCTCCTTCTGCCTTAGGCTGACTCCACTTTATCCACAGGAACACAATCCCCAGACAACTGGATACAATTCCACCCTTCAATACCCCCCACCAAAACTGAAATGCTATTCAAATCCAGCTTTCATGTTTTCCATTTGTAAAGGGAGAAGTGGCATTTCAGAAGTCAGTCTCGTCTCTCTTTGTTGGAAATCCTAAGCGAACTCTGAAACCTAAACCTTCTTAGAACATTACTGAAAAACATGCTGGTTTACTGTGCCTTTCCAGGTAGAAAATCCCTCACTCTCCAGGTACTTGTTATGCAGCTGGAAGCCTCTAATAAAGTTGGGATACTGTGCAATGGTTGGACGTCCTGTTAAAACATCTCGCAGAGTAGAGGAGAGGACACTTGAAGGAGTGAACAGACACGTGTCTACTTCATAGGGGTTCACAGACAGAAAGGGTTCTTCTGCTGCAAGATGGAAAGAAGAAAAGTTTAGGATACTTTTATGAAATGATCAATATTTTTAAAAATGGAGTGGCTAATAACGACAGGTACCATCATCCCCCACTCCAAAGGTAGATCAAACATCGTTTATAAGCCCTTAAGGTCTGTGCCACCAAATAAAATTCAGCATTAGACAGCGAATTAAATGACCAGCTACCTGCAGGCAGCAGGCTGCCAGGCAGTAAGCACCACCTTCCACTCTAAGCTTCCTCAAATGATGCCCACCTCTACTGTAGCATGTGGTGGAGGGAAGAGAGCAGTCCCAAAATGTACAGGAGGCCTGTCAATAGGACACCTTCAGAATGCATGTCAGTCTCACCCAGCAGCAACATCAACTAAGTTAGGAGACCTGTCACTACAGGTTCATATCCTAATTTGACAATCTTAAGATGTGTTTTTGATATAACTTTTATATGTCTGATGGAGATTGGTTTTGTGTCTGTATAACCTTCAGAAAAAGATACAGCTTTTACAAAAGTTTTCCAAAGACACGCAATTTAGTTTTAAATCAGGGAGAAAAAATGCTTAGTTGACATCTCTGCTTTTCTTTCCTCATCTTTTACTCTCTGACTTTGACAGCATTTCTTTATGCATTGCAGCTTATTGCATTGCAGGCATCTTCACAGAATATAAGCAATATATGCCAGTGGCACAATAAAATTTAAAATCTCACCAATATCTTTTACTCTGTCTCTGGTCCATCTGCACCAGAAATCTTCTGAATCAGCAGCCAAATTCCAGACATACATCACATCTATGGAAAATATACTACTCCACATGCCTGTAACGTGAAAGAGAACAGAAGCTGATTGATGGAGTGACCTCAGAAGAATCTTAATTGATACATACCTTCAGTTCTTCCCATTGGATACTTCCTTTCTGTCTGTATGGATACCTTTGTGGGCATCCTTCATAAGTATGTCCTTGTTAACGTAGACTCACACCAGCTGAACCTGTCTGCCAGTGTCTTCCCAGTGCTGTCCAAAACAGACCATGTGCTCACCCATACTGGCTGTCCCTCCAGCAGACCACCTTTCCCCAAGGCAGTAGTCACCTTGCATATAGCAGATCCGAGTCTCTGAGAGCTTTTTCACCATCCTTCCCATAAAGAACTGACTTCCAAAGTGCTCTGCACGAATAGAAGCTCCGTATTTCAGCAGACCAACTTCATAAGGAGTGAACTCCAGCCACTCTATGGCAGCACAAAAAAAGCAGTAACATGTTAGATGATACTAAACAGAAGAGTTCCAGGAAGCAAACAATGAGAAAGACACTGGCTAGTTCATAGCATGCCATTCACCAGGCATGGCTGTGTCTGTATTGCCAGCAGTACTGATGCCATCAGGTCCTTCCACACTGTGGCAGGGCAGTCCCAGGCTGTGATACAGCAAAAAAAGCCCTGGTCTGCATGACACCACAGGCATTCCCTTAACAGAGTTAATCTTACCCCAAAGTATGTGTTGCTCATTGCATAACTTGTTTCCTTTACGGCTCTAGTGACAGAGAGCCTAGCATTCACTTGGTGTCATGTACTTAGCTACTCATGTTAAACAAATACTGTGAAAATTAATAGTAAGAGGAAATATTGATTTTCCTGACATTGGGCCCCAAAATTCAAAGTTTCTTCTTTAATTGCTCAAAATAAGACCACGCGGAACCATCATATGAATTTGTTTCATTACAAGGTTTTTGTGACAGGATAAACTGTGACTTTGACACCTGTGGTGGAACTACGTTTCCAATTTTAGCAAAATAAAGAACACAAATTCTAAACCATAAGCACATTTGGATTTTTTTCTTTAAGTTCTGGTCACTATTATCTGAAAATTTAATGAATTATTGGGAGTTTTACTTGCAATTAGAATGAAAAAACTATTGTATTAATAAAGCTGAATATATCCATATCATCTTAGTTTAGACCATTTAAGTTATAAATTTGTTAAGAAATCTAAATCATAACCATTACCTCTGAATGCCTGGGCACTATAGTTGGACTTGAGGTTGATGGCCACATAGATGGGCAGTGGGTTCTGGCCATTATCCACCGCCTGCCGTTGGTCCGAGAGTCTATGCTCATCTTTCTGGTTTCGATTAAAAAGGGTTAATGGAATGAGGTGAAAAACAACTTGCACTTCAAATAATATCATGTGAATTATCAGCCCTATTGAGCCTTATCCAGATTCTCCTTTCCATTCCCAGGTAACTGGATTGCTCCGAGACAACTGCCATGGGATATTCCAAACTTGGCAAGCATCCCATAAGAAACAACTACACCCTATATGGGTTCTCAGATTTTGAGATATACAGACAAGTTGATTGTAGATTCTGGAGGAAAAAAACCCAAAAAAACAGTTCCAGGAAAAATCATGTATCTAAGTGAAAGGTAAAGTTCTTTCATTGGCTGGATCTCAGCAAAGTATTGATCATATTTTAGGGTATTTTGCAAATATATGCATATTCAATAAAATATTCTATTGCACATGATGACTTAAAACTTCATTGTATAAACTTAAACCAGAAGGAAACTGCTCAAGATACACTATTTTCAAGTAAACAAAATTTCTTAAAACTTCATATCATATTTAGAAATTGGTCCTTCTCACCGTGTGAACCATCTCCATATGCAGTCTATACCTGGGTCATGTTATAAATGCATATTTTCATTTATGTTAGAGAAGCAAATTATTTCAAACTTTTAAGTGCTTCTTCTAGTCAGAATATTTTATGTCCAAAATTATTAATTTACAATTCAAAGTAATTTTTTCTCAGGGTACTTCTTTCTTTAAGGAGAAAGAGCACCTTTGACTGGTGTGACATGGCTCCTTCAGTTCAAGGTCAACCTCTTTAAATCTAGAGCAGTGTTTTAATAATGGATCTGAATATATAATATTTAATCAACTGCTAAACTAATTATTTGCATTAGGAGTATTGAATGGCATCCCAGGATTTCTTTTCTTCTCCACTAGCTATAGAAGTTCAGCAGTTATGTGGAAGAAAGGAGCAATACCTTATCATGCAGCATGGATTCAATGACAAGACCCCAAAGGTCTATGAAAGAAGTGTTATGTCCTTCTTTAGTCCTCTCCATCAGGTCATTGTAATAGTACTTCAGACAATCCAAAGAAAAACAGCAGATCTTGGATTTGGTTACTTGCTTGCGAGCTTCCTTGATTGCATCCTCCAGATATTTTTGTGACCAATTAGCATCTTCATATAAGTTTGCCATGGTCCTGAAGAAATATTAGTAGAAAATAAAGAAAAAGGAGAAAGGCTGTGGTTTGCTTTCAGAAATCATATGGGCAACTGGTTTGCCTGTTTCTTAATTCTTATGGGGTTCACAACTTAAAAGTAAACACACTTAAAACACTCTCAGGAGCAAACAAAACCTCCAAGATTTCCTGGTTTGGATGTGATAAAATGGGCTCAAAAATTATCTTGAAATTCACAGGAGAAAAAAAAACAAGACCCAAGGCTATTAAATTCAAAGGTTCCACAAGTTTTCATCAAACCTAGTCCTAGCAGTTGGGGAGTGTTCTAGGGAGCAGTCACCACTACTCTGCTCTAGTCCTGCATTTGTTCCCATGTATCTGCTATCAGCTTGTGCCAGCAAGAAAACTGGGCAGTTTTGAGCATGTCCTTGTATGACCATTCTTACTTGTCCCCTTGAAATCATAACTCAGACAGGCACATACAGATCTCCACGCACATACAGAGAATTAAAAGAAAAACCTACCATTGAAGTTTGGACTTACACAAAGTGACACATAACTCTGTGAAAAAAAATTTCTCCACTTCCAAACAGGTGTAGGAAGAGTGGGGGTACCTCGAACCTACTTGATTAAATACTTCAGTTATTTTAAGTATGACATCATCTGCTCTATGCCCACTGGGAGAAGAGAGCACTTCACAACAAGCCACCATATCTGCAGTCTCTTCAAGGTCAGTAACCTGATATCATTTGTTGGACTTTCTGTGACAATATTAATTCCTCTAGCCCCAAATATATCTTTTACCAGAGGGAGATGCACTGTAAATCCAAAATGGAAGTGAGAATAACCAGCAAAAGGCAGGCATAAATTCTTCTTTCCATCTTTCTTCAATTTCCAGTCTAAATACAAATTAATTTCATTTAGTCTAAGGTATAACTGATAAAATATGAAAAGGGAATAGAGCATTTAGATGAAGATATCAGGTATAGACTGAGTCAGTATGGTGACAAAAGCAGTTGATGAGTGTGGTAATTGTTCTCTTACTCAGTATGTTTTGCTTCTTTGCTCCAGGTGGACAGAGAGTAGATTGTGGGGAGAATGGAAATGCTTTTGCTTTGCTAAGTGCCATATTAGCCAATGGTGTTGTACAGAGTCAAGAGCATTGGGCAGAGAGCACATAAACCTTGTTTGGGTCATTCTCACCATGTGGTACCCGATAAACCCCCGATGTAGGAAATGCAGTCGAGCAGGTTGAGTTTCTGGAGGCCCAGCAGGCTGCCGTACATGGCCGTGAGCGATCTCGTTCCTCCCCCGGTCGTTGTGATGGCCACCACTGGCACCTGCTCAACACAGCAAGGCAGAAGGAGCAAAAGCCATGCAGGTATTAGACACAAACAGCCCTTACTGTGGAAATCAGACAACAGGCTGCAGGCATGGGTTCAAGCAGGGATGCTACTTGGCATGGAAAGGATGTGATTGTTTCAGGAGGCTTGTTTGCCAACACCTGACTGCTGCAAGGAGGAAGGCTCATGTCTTACCCACTGAGATGGGCTGCAAAGCTGTTTACACCTAACATACAACTGGAATTGTTCACTTAACACACAACCTCATCACCCTGGAATTTTCCTCAAAGTGTATTATTAGAAGCTGTCATAGAAAAGACAGGATTTACCACACCGGAGTAGATTAGGGATCCGTGATTCTGCCTCTAACAATGACCAGTGTCACAGAGGAACGCACAGAACCTGTAATCAGCCAGACCACACAATAGCCAAAGCCTTCCTGTCCCCAGGCCATTAATTACTTTATGTCCTGATGCACAGTCATTAATAGGGCTTCCCCCTCCATGATCCAAGTGTAATTGAAAAGACAGACTATTCTTCCCCTAATCTTTTCCTGATCTAGTACACCCTTTGCTTCCGTTAGCATCCAGAGTGTGGATGCTTACACGCCCCACGGAAAATGTCTATTTATAACTTTCAAGTATTAGCTTCTAATTTCTTAAAGGAAGCTGTGTTCCAAAGTCAATGAATAGAGCATGAAGAAAATAAATCTCCTGCTCTATGAAAAAAAAAAAACCACAGAAAAATTAGAAAATAAATGTTCTTCCTACTCTAAACTCTTTAAGATCTTAAATCTAGGAAATTTTATAAAATAATATTGAGGACAATCTCATAATCTTAACTAAAGTCAAAATGAAATCCAAAAATTGTGTTCTGGGGTTTACATTTTCTAACCTCTTTTATTATAAGATAAAACTCTAATGATTTTTTCAGTTCAAATGTAAGTCTGTTAATAAGGTAGAGGGGATATTTTCCCACATTTCATAGTTCAAATGAAACACATGAATAGGAGAACCAGAGTAATTAGATCTTTTCAGAAAACAGTTTTCTATGTGTGAGGAAATTCTCAGATAGCTGTGCAAAAATGGTTAAAAATGTTCTTTCCAGCTTTATTGAAAACTTTGTTTCTCTACTCTGAAATCCAAACTAATATTTTTGAATCATATTTTCCACAGCATTCTTTTTTTAACTGTCAGCTAGAGAGTGTTCTTGCTGTTGGTATGTTTGTACTTTCCTGATTCTCAGCGACCGAGTTAGGCATCAGCAGTTGCAAAACTTATGACTCAATTAGAGAGTCAGGAACAGTGTCTAGAGTGATGCAGCTAAACTTACAATCAGCTATTTCATCTACAACTCAGTGATACTGTTGGCTCAGAGGCACTCTTCTTTGCCAGACTGATGGTTTTATTCTATTCCTCATTTTTCCCAACAATACTCCTATTTTGCGGCAGAAACCACTCCAAGAATTTTTATTCATATATCTGAGTGAAAACTTTTGTTTCTTCCTCTCAAAACCCTTCACACAGGTGCCATGGCCACCACCTTGTCTCTGTGTTAAGGTGCTTTGTTTCGCAGGCAGCATCCTCCAGCTGTTCCATGTCTGCCAACTATAAATTTTGCTCCTGAGACCCAGGAGCAATACCCAGAATAAACAGGAATGGATTGTTTGTTAAGGAGTTGTTAAGAAATTTTAGGGTCTGTAAAGACATTGTCCTGCCTCCCCTGTTCTGCCACATTAACAGGCCACTGCTTCTCTTGCCTTGCCCTAGGTAACCAGGCCTGGCCCACACCAGCAGGATTAATTAAACTGAGATTATATTTGTTTGAATTTGTGAGCCAGGCCCTGATCCACTGAGTAGTTGCTACCAGGAACTGTATTGGCTTGCCTCATGCTCTTTCAGATCCTCCTCCAAATTAAGAATCTTTTTCAGAGCAGCAGCAACGTATTTCTTCCTTTTCCTCAGGAATTCCTGCTCTTCCATGCACAGGCTGAACCCCAAGCGCACATCCAGGTCTCCTGAGCTGGAACAGACAATGGGACAAATCAATGCACACATCCATTACAGCTGACTCCAAGAGCTGTAGGGCAGGTAATAAAAAAATAAATCATCTGTAAAACAAGTTATTTCCAAGTCTGCTTATTGGAAAAGGAAAGAAGAAACACACACAAAAAAATTTCTACTGCCAGCAAGAAATAACAGTGAGGATGAAGAGGAGTTTCCAAGGTACTTTAGATCTCTTGTGAACATGGAAAAAAAGACAAGACACACAAGTCAGGGAAAAATCACCAAAAGGAGTAATTTCAGAAGTATTTCTTTTCTGTATCCATTCTTGTTCATCGCTTTGACATCCTGGAAAATTCAAGTGATTACATCATCACTTGTTCTCAGGTTTTGACAATCCACTAACAGCCTTTAAAGTGAGGGTTCTAATGAGTTAGGTGATGAAGCTTGAACTGCAGAGCAAGCATCATCCCCTGCTCAGCCTCTGTCTTGGGAAATCCAGCCTTTCACCTGTGTCTTGAACATATTCCTAGATAAGTATTTGCAAGCTTCATTCTGCAAACATAGAAAAATATCCATCACTTTTTTTTCCCACATGTGCACACACATGGAATTTTATTCCTGGAGAAGTGTAACACACAAGTGAAAAAAAAATTCAGAAGAAAGGTTGCAAACCAAATCAAATTGCAGCTAATGTTACATGCCTGCAGTAACATAATTGCACTTACTACCAAGAAGAACACTAAATATTGACCAAATCTTCTGGGCCACATCACCCTCTGGTGGCTGCAAACTCTGTCCTGAAAATAATTTTCACCAATATTTCAAAGAAATATGAATGTTTCAAGGATTAATGCTACTAACCTCTGTTCTCCAGCAAATTTGATTTATGGCAAAGTGTAATTTTGAAAATAGAATAAGGTCACATGATTTAACTCTAAAAAACCCAAACAAATCTTTTAGCAGTAGATTAACATTTTTCTTACTTTCTTTCTATATCTGTATATCTGTGTCTGTTCAATTTACATGTCAATATACTTTTTTATGGGCTGAGGTTGTACAGGTAGCTCTCCATTTACACAAAGTTCTCTTGTGCTGTGAAAATCCACCTTGCTTTCCTTCTGCATATGATCCCATAGTGAGGGTGCTGTGAACCACAGGAAGTTTTCAGCTGTCCCATAAAATGTCATTGTCTTCAATTTTACCTTTCACTGGTGCAATTCTGTCCCTGCAAGTGGGTTGGCAGAGGTGCAGCTGGTCAGGTCTCAGCTGCCATTCCACTCAGGGAAGCAGAAGAGGCAGAAGGCAGGCCACCCTATATTTATTTTGGTGATTTGGCAAAGTTAAAGACTGGTAGAGGTTATTTCAGTCATTGTGCAGATCTGACTACCGGCATAAATGGGAAATAAAATTAATATGTGAATAATATAGTTTGATTCATGTGTGAGAACAACAGGCAGACTAATTCACTCAGAATGAAGGCTCACAGACTCATGCTGGAGTGGCCATTCCTGTAACTGCAGCAGACTTCACTTACCTCAGGCACCACGTGAGTACAACACAGCACTCACACAGTGTGTGTTCATCTCTGCATCTACCACAGAAAAAGCCTACATAACTAGTTTACAGTAGGCCTGGGTGATAGGACAAAAAGAGGCTATCTTACCATTTTCTCGCTGTCAAGCACAAGTGAAATGAATTATCCTGGAAAATGAGATAAGTAAAGCTAATTACTACCAAATTTTAAAACATTTCTTCCTTCAAGCTCGGGCAATGCTCAGACTAAGAGAGGTGGTTCTCAAATAATAAATCATATGGCTAAGGACATTATTTTAATACAATAAACCAAAACCTCACTCCCTGCCCTGGAATCAAATTTTCTCTTCTCTAATAAGCCTGTGTGTTTGGGGCAGGTGATGTGCCACAAGCTTGCATGTTTACACCACTTCCCAGTCTGCACACTTAGAAGGGGCAACAAGAATGAGAAAAGTTACCATATTAAAATAAAATTTAAAATATAATAATAAAAAAAAAACCAACACACAAAAGCACCCCCAATATCAGCTCATAACCTGGATGGATCTTTTTTCAGTTCTTTGCCAGTATTACCCCAATATTTTTAAAAAAAGGTGGTTTTAAATGGATTTGCATTTGACAGTCATGTTTTTTTCCTTGAAACTACTTAATTCTAACTGTGGGATGCAGGTTTGCAAGGACTTTTGTATCATTAAAATTATTGTTAACAAGTTCTTCCTTAAAAGTGGATATGGTAACCTTACATTTTTTTAACATTTCCAATGAACAGTTGTACAATTTCATACAGTGATTTTGGTTACTTGGTAACTTTATTTCTAGCAGGACAATATTAAGTACATTTTCAAATACGTATTTTGAAAGGTTCACAGCACTCACCTCTTCTAGTTTTATTTCCTTCTGCAAAGGGAGGGAATTCAGGGGGAAAGAAAGGACCCCAGATTTCTCTGTTTCATTTCCATCAGCCAGCTGAAAAAATGCAGAAAAGCAATTGGGTATGAACACGTGAAAGGTTTATCATCTCTAGAACTTCTCCACTAAGAAGGCTAGTTCAGTCTACTGGTTCTATTAATATCTTGTTCTAACTTCATTTGGGTTAATAATAACAGACAGAAGGAGAACTTACCTCTTCTGGTAATAGGACATCCAGTCTTGTCTGGTCATTTATGATGCAGTGAAATATGATTATATGAAGGCTGGGGCCAGAGTCCAGCAAAATCTTCTGGCTTCCTTCATGTGATCCTTTCACTGTAAATGTAACCTCTGGGTCTAAACAGAGAGGCAAGGAACAAGCAGAATTTTAACTACTACAAGCAAACACATATAACCGATAAAAAAACCCAACCTGCAACTATTCTGCACACTTTTTGTTGAGTTTTTCTTACACCACAATGACTAAGTAGACTTTGGGTGGCCAAAACAGACTGAAAACTGCTCTAAAATATCTTGGTGAATCTATAGAAATAATCAGTGTACAGAATTAACAAATTTTTAAAATACTATAGCTTGCTATTTGTTAGATGCTTTCCAAGATTTGGATTTAAAGGAGTGTCAGTTCAAAGGCATTTTGGAATACTCATGTTGCATACAAGTAATTTATTTTATGTCAGTCTGTTCAGGTTCATAGTATATATTTTATAATACTAGGACTAACAGTCAAATAATTCTAGAAACCCAAAACTCAGTCAGACTCCTTGGCATGTACCCTCATGTCATCAAAACTGAAACAACCTAAAGGATGTGCTTCTTGAGCCTTTATGAAAGAAAAGCCTTTCTTTTTACAGAGAGATCACATGCTGTACTCCTGCAGGATCAGGGCCAAAAGACATATAATTTTAGATTACTAACCTTTCGTCCCCATGTTACATCTCAGTCTGAAACTTCCTGTAATGCAACTCAGTCATTGCTAGCATTTTCTTCATAGAAGTCAATTTTCCATTCACGAATTAACTCAGAACAATCATGAGTTTTTGAGATTTTTCCCCAGGAGCAGCGTTACACAAGTTACTGTTCATTTAAATCAGCCTAAAAGCTAGTGAAGAATCCTGCTGTATTTGTTAGAGCTATATTTTACAGACAAAGTACTATTTTAGTGATTCTATGGTAGCAGAGGACTTCCGTACAATTTATGAAAACTCCTTTGTTACAAGTTAAATGTAAACTTAGGTTTATTATTTTTATTAAGGAGCCAAAAAGTCTCCTTCAGAACCCTAAATATGCACAAACTTTGTACATACTCAAGCCCAAACCAAACATATGGGATAAGATACCTACATACTAGTTATAATTTTAAAATCTCCCACTCAGAGAAATTTGTTTTGAACAATAAACAAAGAGTACTAGCCTCATTTTTCCAAGTTTCTCAGTCTATTATATATGGCTCTATTTTTGCATCAGTTTAAGATTTGCCTCATAACTAAACACTTGAGGAACTTGAATTTTGACAGATACAATCTTTCTGCAAGGTGGGGCATAGCAAAACTAAGTATTATGTGACACAGAGCAATGTGCACAACAGATTATTAATTTTTTTCAACATCTGTTATAATGACTGAATCACAACACAAGAACAATAGGCTAATGAAGCAATAACCTCACTTGTGGATTGCTGCTTCAGCTTCCCTGTATCCACTCTAACCTCCAAACAGGAAACCTCACGTGCCTGCAGCAAGAGAAGATGAATGATGGTTGAGAGAAGTTTCAATGTCATTGCAAGTGATTCATACTGTCCCCAACCAACCCCTCTGGTTGATCAATGAGCAAGACAATTATGATCTATTACTATGTCTTCAGATAACACGTGGGAAATAGTGATATGGTATTTCTTTCCAAAACTGAAGTAAAGAGGAACAACACATGAGCTGTTGGACTTGGAGAGACAATTAAGCAAAGATGATGAGCTCTATTCAAAATAATGAGTGTATCAGCTCATTAGTATGGGACTATTTTTATGAGCATTGTAACACTTTCTTCATTAACTCCTGATAGTTCTGAGCCTATAATTTATAGAAGAAAATAGGTTTCAGCTCAAAGTTTCCAGAGTTAGAAACATGAACACTTGTTATTCAGACATAAGAAAGATCATAATAAATATGTATTTTACCACTAGTACTCCATTTGTAATAATGCCATCAGGATAGTCCAGACTGAAAAAAAAAAAAAAAAAAGGAATATACCGTCATGGTTGGGTAAATTCAGACAAATATTTAAGTCTATGGTTAACACATTAGTTCTTACATGACCTTTGACATTTCCAGCTTTAACATTCTCATTCAAAAATACTAAGGCTTAGGATTAGATGATGAGCTGAGTTGCAATTTTTTCTGTCTACTCATGATAGAATATGAAGCTGAATTTCTACTCCTGTGGTTTTATACATTTGCTTCAGTTTTACACATATTGCTTCCATGCAATAAATACTGGTATGAGACATTGCTTTTGAGGACAGCTGCAGCTGTTAAATCCACAATGATTCTTTTGAGCATTACACAGTTTTACCCAGGCTTTTGTACTTCAAAAACTAATACAACTGCCTAGCTTTCCACAACTTATAAAAAATTACCCTAATGGCAGGAGAAATTGTACTTACCTCTATGAAGTGATGTGCAAATCACACATGAGATTGTAATAGACCACTGTATGTATAGATGTGTTTCCACATCTAGGGGCAGGGGTGAATTTATACACTGCAGCCAACAAATTCTATATTCTAAAATATTTTTCCATCCAAAAAATCAGGCACTATCTCATTAAGGATTTCTTATAATTTACCATTTCATTAAATTACAGATTTAAATTCATATGTCTCAAGAGGTGTGATTACTCCAAAGGGAATACACACATATGTAACTTTACAAGGATTGAACACTGACTCCCCAACCTGCTGCAGAGTATGAGCTGTTTATTCAGACTTTGCAAGCCATGGATTACACATTTTGAGGTCTCATATAGTTCTGTATCTGATGTACATGTTTTATCTCAGTTGAAACCAAACAATACAATTCCTTTAAAATTAGATGAATTACATTGTTTTTATCCACTTGAAGTGAAAATTTACCACAACAACTAAATTTCAGTATAAACACACTTGATAGCATTCACTCAAAATTGCAAAGCTCAAAAACAGTTTAAAGTTTTGTAACCAAGTCAGTATTTTCCTTTATGAAAAAAATATGAACTGGCTAAGTACACTGCAGAACATCCAGGAGAAACTTTCCACTATAAGAAAACACCAACAACAAAACTCAAGCAAACACCTCTGGTCAAAAAAACCCAGTTATAAACTTTAAAATTTTGTAATTTTTTCTTTTAAATGAATTTCTAAAAAGTTCAAAGAACATTGGTCAGGAATTGGTAAAAATACACTCAGTATTTCAACCTGCATGTGGAAACATTTACAGGTAAATGTGTGTAAGCACCACTCCAGTTTTGTTTCAGACACAAATTTTTGTACTTAATTATAATTTTGTAGTCAAATAGTTGTAGCATTACGTGGTGTCACCATCCTCAAATACTTCATTAAAAAAATCAAGAAAAGCAAGGAACAGCATGGTAGATATTAGAAGACCTCAGCCTGCATAGCCTGGTGAAATGAAAGTGCAAAGACAAGTAAAGATATCTCTTCATGGAGGTAAACATCCAGTAAAGTGCAGTATTATCTGAGTTGCTGGTATCAGCACAGTATAAACGTTAGGATCAAGGCATGACCTCCAAGCAGGGTGGGAGAACCTGTTTGTTGTACAGAGCAGAGCTTGGAAGGCTCCTGGCAAGAACCAGGACACCCCAGTCATGAGGGACCTATGGCTGAGATGTCTCTACTGGGTTGTCACCTCTGCTGCCACCACTGCAAGGAAGCACAGCTGCTGTCACCTGTTAGTTACTCCCCACACTGCTCTTTTAACTTTTATATCCCAAATTTCAAGGCTCCTTCTAGTCACAGCATAGGAGAGATGCTTTAATTTTTAAATTTTTTTAACCTGGTGGTCCATACCTTTGTTTTAAGAAGAGCAAGGGCCCTCATCTTTCCCTGAATCTTAGGAAATTAGCTGTGGCTAGAAACATAGCTGAGCTGGATGCAGAAGAGCTTGGGTTGGCAGAGACCTTTGAATATTTTCCTACCTTTGGAGCACAGAATAACTTGCACTAGTTGGGATTAGCCGGTAAATTCTCTGACAACCAACCTGCTATTAGGCAGCTCTCATCACACAGAGTAATGCTCCTGTTCTCTTCTCCATCACAGTTTGTGATTTTGTGATTTGTGAGCTTTTTTTTACTGCAGACCTCAGGAGAATTGGGAGCATATTATGGCCTGTAGCAGGAAAAGAGAAAAGCAGACTCTGGGCATCCTTCCTCACTAAAAGTCTGTGGAAGGAATGCCTAAGGCTGCAGTGGACTCTATGAGCCCAGGGATCATTTCCCAACACCAGGTATAAATCAAACCTCTGCCGTCTCTTTTTTTTATGTCTGAATTACAATGAAATGGGCAGTTTTGAATAGGAACTTACAGTCACACAGATTCTTATATTACAGGCTACTGTTCTTCATTTGACCAGAGAATCTGGATTTTTTATATCTATCTACAAAATTTCAATTCTTCCATGTCAGATCCAGCTTTCCCTTCCTTTAGGAGCTTCCATAATAATGCAGGCTACTTTTCTGAGCTTTCTGACAACCAAAGAGAAGCATGGGGGATAGTACTGGTTCAGTAAAGAAAGCTGTATTCACCTCAAAGGTTCTTTCTTAACTTAAACCTTTTGCCTTCAGTGCTCCTCCACACATAAATACAAACAGTACATTTGGCCCCCAATTGATGGAGACTCAGCCTGAGGGTTTCTCAGCAGTGCCCAAGCCAAATGGCTGGCATGATCTGCTGGTTCCCCCTTCACATGAGGAGGATTTCTTAAAATAACACAGCAGAACTACAGAAAGAAAAAGAAGACTTTTATTTTCTAAAAATCCTGCTTTTGCCATATTTCAATAATTAATATTTAACTTTTATACAGATTTTTGTACACCTATTTACATTTATTTGTGCTAATTGGGCTTTGTTTTAAATATAGTCTTTCACATTTAAAAAAAAAGGGGAGAGGGAGCAGAGATGAAAGGTTGTGTGAGAGTGGTCCTTCATTCTTTTAAGAGTTGTTAGGGATGCACTTGCTCATCTTGAGACATCTGAAAGATAAAAGAGGCCAAAAAGAAGATCAGCAGGGTACAGCAAATACCCTGGAGCTCTTAGACCTTTCCTTGGGAACTCAAGTCACCTTGCAGTTGACCAGAAGCCTCTTTGTGGCCCCTGAGTGTCGGAGTGGCTTCAGAACAAGTCGGAGGGGAAGGAGATGTTGAGCGAGCGCAGCCACCTGGACCAGCGGGACCCTGTCCCTGTAGCAACATGGATGGGCTCGTTCTGATGCTGCACCCTGCAGGGGAGGCACGGGAGAAAGCCCAGGTTACAGCTGACAATCACCAGAAAACAACACGAAAAGCAGCAAAGCACATGGACCAGCAACCTGTGTACAACAGCCTTACCTTTTCTGTCACTGCTGCCCCAGTGCAGCAGCTCTCACGCCAGCTGGGCTCGTGTTATGGGCCCAGAAAACACTGGGCAGGCATTTGCAATCCCTTGGCTTGGCTGCTGGTGAAAAGGCACTTGGAGGAAGGAGCATGCCTTCCTCTCTGTGTTGTTAGCATCAAACATGTGGCCCTCAGTGCCTGCCACTCTGCAGCAGAGGTGAGCATTTGCTGGTACTGCAGCAGTGGCATAAGGGTGAGGCAAAACTAGAGAGGGTATTCATCTTGCTGTTGTGGAAACCCACTACCAAAATGAAGCTTTTCTTCCATTTTAAATAAAATACAACAGGAATGGATGCAGGAACAAATTCTGTACAGCCCTCCAGTGTAACGTGAGATATTTTTTATAATGCTTTTGGTAAAAGTAACACAAAACACAACCCTTGCAGTGAGGTTATAGGCAAACAAAAATAGGAGTGGCAAAGCCACTACCATAGGTGCAACCCAGGAAACATTCCTGACCTGGGGTTACACTTCATGTGTGGTATTATTCATTTGAAATGCTGGAAAGAAAGAACAAACTAATGCAATAAATCTTGCAATTAGTAAAATCTAGAATGCAGATGGGGAAGAAATTAAAAACTGTAGATAAGAGCATCAGTAAAAATTGCTGGTGAGAATAATTATTAATTTCAGAAATAAACTGCCATATTTCCCCCCAAAAGTACGTTCTCGTCGTTCCCATCACAATACAGGATTTCTAGAAACTACCCCATATGCTTAGGTGTACTTCTTGTTACCAAGGGCAAAATTATCTCTAATCACTGTCAGCACTTCTCCTATCCAGCACTGACAAAAGATCTTGCCAAAACCTGCTGAGCTTGTTCAACACAGAAGAGGTTGGTTTGGAGCCATAGTTTTCTGGTGACCCATCTCCACTACTTCACTTCAGCTGTTCAGACCAGGGCTCTCTAGTTTATCTATGCAATCCATTGTCTACAATTTTAGTGGACAAATCCTTTCATTAACTACTCCTGACATCACACATTCCAAAGTGAGGGAAAAAAACCACCCTCACAATATCCTACCAAAAACCACAATATTTAATCAATCCAGATATGCTTAGACCTGCATTCCAGACTCAGCTGATGGGCAGAACAGCATTGACCACCACACAAATGCAAGAAATGTGAATGAGGGATAGTAGGGGAAAGGTCTATCTGCCTTCTGGCAGGAAGCCCATTTTCTCAGTCCTACTGTGAGCTCGCAGGGACATTCCCTCACTTATAATGCAGCACCTTCTTGCCTTTGCATGTGGAGTTCTTCAGGCCACAGCTATTACACTGGTCACTCAGGAACCACACTATGAATGAAAAATAGTAATTCAGATGCCTTCTTGCTGGAGCAACTGAACCATGACTATCATCCTTTTTAAAACCTCTCCCTTGAGACTGTAAAGGATCCCTTTTATTGATATAGTTCCAACCATAATCTTTCAACCAGTAGAATTCCTACTCAGGCATCACTTGCACAGATTGTCCCATTTCTGGCTTTATTGAATACAACCCCAGGAAAAGGCAATTGGCTGCAAGGTCAGACAGAAGAGTTTGGCACAGAGCTGATGGCACAGATGCTCCAAGACAAGTTCCAGCCTCAGTTCCCATACACAGACCCACTGAGGCACAACATCCAAGCCAGACAGCCTATCCCCCCATTAAAGACAGGATTATCAAGAGTATGATTCTCTGTACCAACTCCATAAACCATCTTGCAAAAGAAGGAGAACCCTAGACAGAATATTTGTGATGCCTACTGGAGCTTCCCCATTGCCATTACTGATGTTGTGACACTCCTGAGATGTGACAGGCACTGTTTGTCTTGATGCTGCTGGGCCTTTTGCCAGTTCTGGTTCAGAGTAAACAGTAAACAATCCACCCTGACGAGTCTCCATGAGTTGTACAAAGAGATTTTAAGACTCTTACAGCCCTGATAGCTTTTTTGTGTGTGAACACTGAGTTATTTCCTTCTCTAATCTTAACACTGAGCTACTGTCCTTTCACCAGCAAGTTCTTATTTCCCCTGCTGTCAGGAATTCAAAGTGTCCACCCACAAATTATCTGCTAGGCCTCCTGACGTGCCCCAAATGCCTTGAGAAGGTTCCAGCAGTACCATCTAGGAGTAGCACCTTCTCTAAGCACATCCTCTGAGTAGTAAGACTCCACCAACAGCTTTCAAGCCTATCAAGTGAAGCTGCTGCTGCTCCTCCAGCTTTCCTGGCTCCTCAGTCCTCTGACTCCCACAGTGGTCTTTGGACCTTACTTTATGCAGAATATTTGGTTCCTTTCTCTACCACGGCTCCTCATGTGTAGCCAGATGAATTGAACAGATCAACTTACAGAAGTGCATTTCATAATGTCGTGGGTTTGAAAAACCAGATTCCCCAAGAAGGGAGTAATTAAGGCATTTAGGCTTGGCACTCCTTCTAAGGGTCAAAACTTCCTGAATATTGTCATTGTCCTCATGCTTCCTTGTGCATCTCATTGACTCAATGAGGAAAAAAAAAGAACAGGATTGGCGCCCAAGAGGCAGAATTCAAACAGGGAAAAAATCACATTTCAGGTATTTTAAATCTAAAAATATGTACTCTAAAATTCCATTTTACTACACTTGAATTAATACGTCTAGATACTTCTTTTAGAGATTGCAGGTTTAAGAAGCACTATCACATATGAACCAGCTTTTCAGGCTATTTTTATACTGAATATAACAATTTATTAAGAATTTTGGACTCTACTCACGTGTTCTGCAATGTGAACTCCACCTCCAGCTCCTCACGTGCCTGAACAAAGAAGATTAAAAAAAAGACTGATTACTTATTTTTCTTCACAGTTTTCATCATACCAGTTACATATAATTTTTTAAATATGCATTTAGAATAGAACTTAAGATAAATTCCCAGAATGTAAGAAAATCATAGTGTTGACCAAAGATATTGAATTTTAAGATACTGAAAAAGCAGTTGCTAAAATGAGTTTTTTTGAAATCTAAATGCTTTATAAGCATGTCTGCATGCTTAAGAGCTGCTATTCTGCTAAAACAGCCATTTGTTCAGATTTTAATTCCCAACACAAAAAGAATTAGCTTCTTTAACACCATTACAGTTAAAAGGAGCTGAAAATTCAGAATTTACACCAAGAGCCAGCAAACATCCCAGAAATATTCAGAACTAAGACGCTGGATAACTAGTTCTAGCTGGCTCCCCTCCAGATTTTTAGCGTAGATATTTGTTCTCAACAAAAGTTAGCAAAAAGAATTAATTGAAGTCTTTCTTAGAATAGCAGCAAAGCACAGTTTAAGTGATGAAACACTGGAAAAGGATCTATTGAGATGGAAGGAGACAATTGACTTTTGTTCTCACCAGTTCCACTGCTCACCTGTGGATTCAGCTGGAACTTCACACGGACAGTACGTCCCACAGTGAGTTTGTCTATGTCAAAGAGAACTGTGCAGAGTTCATCATCCCTGGTGACTGTGTCTTCATCACAGACCTTCAGCTCCAGCACGTTCTGCACAAAGAGGTTAAGAACACGATGGAGTTACCACTATATCTAAGAGCTCTGTAAGGCAGTAAAATATCAAGGCTTGGTTTTCTTTCCTTGCTCCTCCAGTTTTATGGGAAGGAGGAAAAAGGAGAAAAGGAAAGAGAAAAAGGAAAGAGACTTGAGTTTATTAGAAGTCACATTACTGATAACTCTTCATACAAAAAAAGAAGCGAGCTTGTTTCATTTCCCCAGGCAGACAAGACAAACACATCATGCAAAACATTCACTACCTTCTGCTAAATAACTGCATTAAATGTTTCTACATTTATTTTATGGCCTTTGGCTCTAAGTGTATAAAACAGTCACAGGTATGTAAAGATGGCTTAAAGGATTTTCACAATATCTAGAACTGAGTGATTTTGCTATTATTTTTATGCGATCTTTTTCTTGTGTTTTGCTTGTATACGTCAAGATTGGGGATAGGATAGTAAGGCTGTATTCTGAAGGGCATTTAATTCCTTCTTATTGCAGTATAGTAAATGTTTAAGTAACAAATAAATGGAATAGAACAACACTAAGAAGGATGTAAGCAACAAGGGTTTTTTCTCCTGAGGAATCTTTATCATCTTCCGTGTTTGTTTCTGTTTACCTATAAATGTATTGGTTTACTGTAGTTCTGTGTAATCTAATGGCTGTCTGCAGACATCAAATGGTGAAAAGAATTGATGTTAGTTACCTTGACACGGCGGTCAATCTTGTAGCAGAAAGCTTCATTCCAAACGGGGTTTTTGCTGTTCCTGATGGTCCTGGTCCGAACCTTCTCTGCTGAGGCAGTAGGCAGCCACAGTGTCACATAGCAGTCTGAAAGGGTGACTGTACAGGGGGAAAATGAGCACAGTGAAAATGTATCCAGAGAAAGAATTACTGCACAGCGCCCATTTAAGCCTAATAAGACAAAGATAGCACAGCTGGGGCTTTCTTCCTAAAATATACAGGATTAGGAGTAAATAATACAATGAAGCACTAACAGGAAAAAGAGACATCCTCACACATTTGCAATGCCCATTTCCATCTTTCCACTCTTAGTACTTTTTTTTAAAATATGACTTTATATTTGAAATTGCACAGTCCTCCACATAAAGTACAATGTTGCATTTAGCTTTATTTTTATGATTATCCAAATGGCTGGGACAGGCAACACACCTCACAACCTTCAATCTGGGCTATAGAGAGACTTGTTTTCTATAATTTCTTCCCCAGATTTGGTATCTTAGCTTAATGAAAGCCTTTAATAAAGTGCTGGCTTAACTGAAGAACAAAATTGTTTGATGAAAAGTGTTCTCCCATCAAAGCTGAAAATTTTGATTTCTCTATCACAAATCAGAATGTGCCTATTCCTTATTCATTCATATATTTGACAAAGTTTTTAGAAGTTGTGTGGTTCTCAGCAGTTCTTTCAGAAAACACAATCCGTTTCATCACCATAATTAAATTACTGTGTGTTCAATTCCTTCCTACTGCTCTATCTGCAGACTGGAAAAATGTTGCCACCACTGATGTTTGGGGAAGGAAGCCATGAGTGCCAATGAAAACATCAGCTTCTCCTATATTCTGAGTCCTCAAGTTTGGAGGGAGAACTCCAGGGAGTGAGACTTAACAGAAGCATGATACAGGCACTGATGGCCTTTCTCTCACAGCTGTAATGCCATCTCCCTATTTCACATTAGCAATGCTCAACCAGTCACCTGGTTCTTACAGCAACCTTGTGAGTCAGAGGAGGCCAAATAATTCAGCTCATAGTCAATCCCTGCATCATGCTCAAAGTGTGTAACAGTGTCATTACATCATATTAAGAACAATTACTTCATGTATTTCCTCTTTATCTTTCCATAACAATCACAGATTTAGGTTTCCCTAAAGCCAAACTGCCTTTATTGTGTAGTTGACCATGCTATCACAATCATCAAAATCTGGATTATGACTGTGGGAAGGAAAGCATTGGCCTAAGCCACATCTCTTCAGAAGACAGTGACTGATCAGATGTTCAGCAGAGGCACAAGTGTAAGCAGATGAAAATGCAAATGGTTAATGATGATTTAATGCTAACAGTTTCCATTTTCAAAGAGGATGAGACACTCTGGTTACTTCAGAGTAGCAATATAAGGATTATGCAAACGAGTACACTGAGAAAACTTGAATTTCTTGGAACTGGTCAAGATCATCCCCCACCCCAGACAGGGCTTTGATAAACCTGATCTAGTGGAAGGTGTCCCTGCTCATGGCAGAAGGGTTGTTTTAAGGTCCCTTCCAACCCAAACTATTCTGTGATTCTATGCTTTGCCCAAGATCCCATAACGCAGTCAATGTCAGGGTACAAAACATAGTCCAGATTTTCAGGCCTCTCCTCAAATCTATTAAAATTGTCCTGCTCTGAAGCCTCAGTAGGGAGGAATACTTTTTAAGCATTTTTATTTTTCACTGGTAAAGTAAATAGGAACATGAGAGTCAATATGAAGAAGAAGAAGAAATGTTCACTTCAATAAATAAAGCACAAGCGCTTCAATAATGAGAAAATACACGGAAGAGAAATAAATAGTCATAGGGAACACCAAGATTTAACCAGTAAAATTGGAAAGCTAAAGATGAGGAAATAAACGCTAACTCAGAATTGTAACAAGCATCATACTTTTACCATTAGAAACAAGTAGAAAAGGGACATTTTCCCATAGTTGAAAATACTGAGATTTCAAGGAGAACTGCTGAAATGTTTGCCTCTTTGATGGCTCAGAAAAAGTAAACACTGCCTGAAATACCCTTCCCACTGCAGACAAAGAAATGGACAGGTTTTTCACAATCATATCAGTTTCTTCAGACAAAAAAAAATCTGTCAAGAAAGTACTCTTACTGGAAAGCTTACAAATCTCTCAGCCAGATACACTTTAAACAAATATTGGGATGCTCAAGTTCTGAATTTGGGGCATCTCAAATGGACCAAGACATGATATTCATCTTCTCTTGAGACCAGAACACTAAGAAAGCCATATGGTGTGGCAGACATACCAACAGGTTTAGCCAAAAAAATAACCTCATGATTCACTGTGATAAGGAGTGACTGTGAGCAAGTTGCCCTGAGGAAAACAGCCACAAGGAAATGAAACACAAGCAGACAGTGCAGAAGTACAGGAATACAGAAATGCACACTCAATGGTTCACGAGGGTTTCTAGATGCAATTGCAGGGGTGGCCTAGTCAGATCATATATTTGGTTGGTGCAAAACCATTTAGGCATTCTAAAATTTGGATTTTGATATATAAAAAGTTGTGCATACAACTAGAAGCTCACAGAATGAGTGCTTATGTACATAAAAATAGAACTTTAAGAAACCCCTAACTTCACACCTTATAAGGTGCTCTCACTTTGTCTAATGAACCAAAGGAAAAAGAGAAATAAGCACAGTAGTATTACATTGTGGAAGATGCCTAAGTAACCCAGAATACCACATATAAGTGCATCAGAGATTTCTTCCCTGATAGTAATCAGTCATTGAAAAATACTGTTGTTAAGCACAACTTCCATGTGATCTCACCACATCCCTCCTGACAGAAACCACCAAATCAAACCTCTGATAAGTTTTCCCTTTACTCTTGACCCACCACACAAGTTAAAATATCAAAATATAGATTACAATAACTACAATTTTCTTACTATCTATGATGTGCTGCATGAAATTCTGAGCATACCAAAAGAAAATTGATTTTGAGCCATGTTCAGCAAGATTTTGGGAAACATAGTATGGATTTTTTATCTTTGTTTTGTATCTTTTAGATTTATTCCCATGGTCTTTCGACTTGAATTCTCTTATTCTCTTTGTCTTTATTTCACCTTCTTCTTTTGAAGTCTCTGTTCTAGATATCCTTTTCTCACTTCCCCTCACTATACTTCACTTAAACTCCTGTCAAGTGTTCAGAGTATTGCTCTGTTAATTTTTTTCTGACTTTTAAAAGACTACATTCTGTAAGTTAAATAAATTCCAAGACACACTGGATTTTATCATCACATCCTGCACATGTACAAATTCTGCAGAAGTAATAGAAAGTTTTTGCTTGTAAATCTGTTCTTTTCATAGGCTCTCCTGCTACTGCTGATTTTACATCTGCATTGCCAGTTGTCTTTCTTTCATCCAGAAATTCTGTAGGAAATACTCAGGTTTCTTATTTAAAAATACAAGGATTTTCATTGTTTACAGAGGACACCTCAGTTCCGAAGCTAAGTCTGACGTCAGAAGGGTAGGAAATACATCTTATACAGCAAGATATTTAAAAAAGACATAAAACACATCACCCAGCTTGAGTCAGTCCCTTTAAATTTTAAAGGAGAAAGCAATTCTTCAGTATTAAAATAAAAATAATTCTTGCAAACTTACAGCAATACATGCTTTTATTCCTAGACTATTTGAGAACAATAACATTGTCCAAATACTTTATTTTAAAAGTTATAAGAACCATTCAACAATAGTAGAAGTACTCACGAAAGTCTGCCTTCCGGACATTCCTCACTCTTAGTATTTTTACAGTGAGCAAGTTGAAAGGAGATACTGGTGCCTGCACAAAAATTCAGAAAAGGAAAAAAGGGAAAAAAAGATGACATTATTCTTCTAATCTGTAGTCACAGACTACTGTAACCCTGAAGTTGTAAAGGTGTAGATAGAACAGGGTTTTCAAGGTTGAGCCAATACAATTTATGAAACCAAGCGCAGCAGTCAAAAACCTGTACAAATTTTTGGCACAAAACTCTCTTCAGGCCTGAAATAGAATCAATCTATTTCAAAATCGCTTAAGTTAACGATAGGTGCCAAGAGTTTGTTTTGATGAAAATCAGTGCTCCCTTATTATCACAATAAACACCCCTAGAGTACACTGGTGGGTGTCCTCACCTCTTACACACCACTGCCTGCAGTGGGACAGATTGTCTCTGGGACACCAAATACTGTCACAGGAGCTGTGAAAGTTGAGCTGTCTGCCATGCACCAGCACAAGCTGCTACACCAGCACAAACTTCTGCACACAGCCAAAATCAGAAATGCAGCTGACAGTGACCAGATACTTCTCTTGAAGACTCTGGTGGACCTCTGATCTTCCACTCTGATCCCCAGCAGAAAGCTACAAAAATCATCCCAGAGCTGATCTTGGGAATTAACTCACAACTCCACTAGATATCAGAAACCTTGAGCTCAGACATATTAAGTCAATAATAACTGATAACCTCCATGGCTCATACTAATGAATCTTCACGTCCCTCAGGCCATAAATTAACCCTTTCCCCCTATCACCTTTGAGATAACTGCTTAACTCCTTACTCTCTCTCACATACTAATACCTCCTCTTTCATATATACCATCTTCCATTTTAAAACCAATGTATGTAAAGATGCCTTTTCTCTCAACACTTGCTCAAATTGCTATTTAGCTTTCTACTTGCCAATTCTGTTTTAGAACAGAAACAGGTTTTATTGTGCCCAAAATTTTATCTAATCTTTCTATCTGTATCAGTTGGTAAGAGCAAGATACTAATAAAGCCTGGGGAACAAGAGGCTGGAAAGCAGTGCCATGGAAAGGGACCTGAGGGGTTCTGGTCTGTGGCAAGTTGGATGTGGGTCAGCAGTGCCCTGGCAGCCAGGAGGGCCAAGCCTGTCCTGGAGGGCATCAGGCACAGCATGGCCAGCCAGGTGAGGGAGGGGATTGTCCTGCTCTGCTCTGAGCGGGGACAGCCTCACCTCCAGTGCTGGGGGCAGTTTTAGATTTATACACATATTGTGGCATATTTAGCCACAATATAAGAAAGATATAAGAAACTTTTGGGGTGTCCAAAGGAGAGCAACAAATACGGTGAAGGGTCTTGAGGAGGAGTTGTATCATGAGTGACTGAGTTTGCTTGGTCTGTTCAGCCTGGAGGAGACTGAGGGAACACCTCACTGCAACTTCCTCACGAGGGGAAAAGGAGGGGCAGACACTGATCTCTGTGCTAACCAGTGACAGAACCCTAGGGAATGGAGTGAAGTTGTATCACGGGAATTTAGGCTGCATGTTAGGAAAGGGTTCTTCACCCAGAGGGTGAGTGGGCACTGGAACAGGCTCCCCAGGGAAGTGGTCACAGCACCAGCCTGACAGAGTTCAAGAAGAGTTTGGACAACACTCTCAGGAACATGGAGTAATTCTTGGGAATGGTGCTGTGCAGGGCCAAGAGTTGGACTCGATGGTCCTTGTGGGTCTCTTTGTACTCAGAATATTCTGTGATTCTACCTTTGCCCATAAGCCCTCTCTCTTATTTTCATATATATACCCTAACCTCACAAAATTAATACAGTGTCCTAACACAAACACATGAGTTTTACTGCTTAATGCAGGCATCAGAAGTGCCTGTACTAATCATAAAGCAGCAAAAAAAGCAAAACTTATATACTGATGTTAGCTAATAAAATGTACCTTGCTATTATTTCGTTCACACAGGCTATACATTCTGCCAAATCATATGCCTTTTCAGAAGTATCACAGGACTTACCCTGAAGTGCTTCACAATGCTTTGCCAGAGAATCAAGAAACTGGGACCATGACACGACATTGGGCAATACGTCAATGTAATGAAAGAGGTCCTTGTCCTCACCAATGAAAACCTCAGCACCTCTGAAAAGTCAGCAGAGAACACGAACCACCTCCAAGAAATAACCTGAGTAATCCCTAGAGTATCATCTTGCACTTCCCTTTGAGGTGACAAGGGGCCTGAAGATGCAGAGCTGAGGGGCACTGAAACAGCAGCAGGACAGTCAGAGCAGTCACTGATATGGGCACATGTGTTCTACACTATCTGACCTGTCCAGTCTCTCACACAGGGAAGTTTTATGGAACAATTTACAAGCCCTGGAATTGTCAGGTGTGGGACATTTCAGTTGTCACAAAGACTGTATCACACTTCTATCTGCTCCATTGTTCCAAACATGTCCATAAAAGATAACTTGGATAGACACACCTAGAAAGAAAAAAGTTCTTTGGTGGAAAAAACAAACAAACAAAGGGATTACAGTCTCCAATCAAGCAACCAAAAGATATCAGACATAGACTATAGAGCTGAAATGCTACAACTACTTTTCTATATGAATTAAATAGAAATGGGTAAAAGAAAAAAGCTCTCTTAGACACAGTGACCAGCAGCCAAGGCTTGTCTACCCCTGACAAATCTACTGACATCATTTTTACATTTGTGATTGGTTTCTGCTTTCCCCATCCAATAAATTCTAAGTGGTTTTGACCTCGGATGTGTTATTTCAGAAGATGTGGAGCATCTCTCTTATCCAGAAAGATGGAGGGTCGCATCCTTTGATTACAGAAGAATGGACTTGGGCAGAAGTTGTCCATTCCATGGAAATGCTATTAATTACTGGGTTTAACACCATTTTAAAGGAATAACCTTGGCTCAGCTCTTGGAAAACAATCATCAAGACCTTTACTCTGTCAATCTCAAGTGGATAGTGATACCTCCCTGCAGCCAAATGCCACATGGAGATAGGAACTATGAAAGTTGTTCCCAGCTGCCCATATTACCCGGATGTACCATTTATGCAATTCTCTGCTCAGGCCTTGTAATTCCATTCTGGTGTATGTTACTCTCCAGACTCACAGAACCAATCCTCAGTGCTTCACTCTGGGTGTGGAGTCCATTCCCATACTAGAGTCTTGGAACTCCAACCTTACAACTCCTTTTAGGTGCCTGAATGCTTTACCAAGTCTAGCTGTCGACAACTTACTCAAAGTCACACAGAAAAACTTGTCCTAAACTGGATAATCTCCTTTAATGTGATGGTGTCCATATCCCAGGCTGGGTAAGTTCTGAAGCCAGAAGTCTCCTAGGTCAGTTATTACACACACTCCAACTTTCGGCTTCTATATTTATTATATCTGAGACATGAATCTTACCTCATAAACCGGAAACACAGGCCAGGCATTTTAATGATCACTTTTGAAATGACTTAAATACATGAGGTTGCAAATGCAAGACTTGGTGACACTGTCCTACGTCAGATAAAAATTCAATTAAGTCCTGTGGCACACTTGTGTAATCCTCACATATCTAGTGCGAGGGAAGTCAATAGGAGTGTTCACATACATTAGTGCTCATCCATATGAAAGAATTATATAACTGCTCTCTAAAACTGCTCTATTTTAGTAAAGTTCCAAGCTTAAAAGTCTTTCACAGAATTTTTTTCTTGAGGAAACAAGAGTGAAATTCATACAATATTCCCAAGTTACATCAAGAGAAAAGGCAGTTATCAAAGTATGTATGTATTTGGGGGAAAGCACTCTTCCCTTAACTTTCTCATAGAAAAGGAATAGAAATCTCATCTCATCACTACTTTAGAAACTGTGAAAAACAACAAAGAAATCATTCACCCTGTCAGAAAGAGTAGCAAGGCTTTAAAAAACAGATCACTGCCTTGCTTCTGACCTGGGTCAGGTATGTGGCACCTTTTAACTTCAAAGAATTTTGGAGCCTCAAAGGCAGGCAGGATTTCATTACAATGCTATGTCTACCACCTCAGGCAAAGTCAAATGCATAAGAAACACTTTTCCTTGTACTGCTATTTTTGTATTTATTTCACCCATTTTAAAATGCCCCATAGCTGGGTCTTTTCAAGTCAGCAGAAGTCCCCAAGTTTGTTTCAAAACAAAAACAAATGGAGCAGCGCTGACTCAATGGCTGCTTCTTTCCAAGAGCTATGCAAAACTTCTGTGGCTTCAGACTGCAATTTTTATGTGGGTTTTTTTCCTCTTCCTGTTTGCAGCTCCACAGCTGGACATGTGCTATAATGAATCCAAAACTTATAAGAGAAACCAGCTCAAGTATTTCCACAGTTCAACATGATTTTTTTTCCTCAAGACCACACCAATATTTATCAGTAATTTATGTGATCTAAAAGTGTTACTCTTCTGTCATGAGTGCACTATCAATTTTTTCTCCCCAGCTATTTCACATATTCTTTTTAATTTATACAGTTGCTCAAAATGAAATCCCACACATTCTATCTGTTGCCCTGAAACTCATTCTGACAAGGAAAACTCATTTCTTTAACTGAGCCACTGAGTAACAAAAAGCAACTCAGGTATACTAGGCTTAACATAAATACCAACTTATACTAGGCTTAACATAAATACCAACTTCCATGCAAAAAAATAAAACTAAAAGAAATGGAAAAAATGTTCAAGTCCTTCCTGAATTTTACCTCTGTGAACCTTGGGGATTCAGGGCAGAAAGAAGGGGCTCTGGGTCCTGCTCTAAGTTGTAGGTACTGTATTCAGGTCAGTTCTGCCACCCTAAATACCTTGAAGATAAAAGTAACAATCTAAAGCCATGCAATTGTACAGGTCTCACACCTAGGGACCTACTAACAATGCAAAAAACACTACAGATTAAAAAAAAAGACTGATCCTCTAAACACAGGCTAGAATTCAAAATAAGAATTTTTATAAATCTAGCATACCTCTTAGGACTGCAAGACTATACACAGAGACCTAAACATCATTTTAGAAGCTAGTTTTTGAAGAAAATCTGCAAAATCTTTACCACAGCATATACTTTGAACAGAGAAAATAAATTATTCTCAGCTACAAACAGGTATCAGATACTATTGATAACAGGAAACCTTCACAAGGCAAACAGAATTTACCATCATTTAAAAGATTCTCTGTATCACTGATTTTGGTATGTGGATGCAAAGCTGGGAAACCCCCACATCACTGAAGGAGGCAAAAGCCCATCTTGCAGACAGACAGATCCCCAGATCAGCAGTATTAGCTGCAACTGATACTGGCAGCCCCAAACCTACTGCAAGTGCCCGAGGACAGGCTCATCCTGCTGTCAAAGCCATTTGTTCCCCTTCACAGGCTCGTAGGAGCGTCTCTGATATATTTTCCTTTATGCTAATACCTCTTAACATAAATGTCTGCTAACTGCCCTGCCATTTTTGATCTGCCTGTGCAGAGAATTCATCCTCAATTCAGCCTTTACAAAATGCCTTTTGCTCTTTTTTCACCTTCAGAGAAGTTTGGGCACTACGCCCACTCCTACTAGGCTGATAAGATCAAGCCTGTTAGGAGCTGAACATGCCATATTTATTCCACCATTTTACCTGTAAACACTGTGCTGCATAGAGAATTGCAAGCTCTAGGACAGATCATTACACCACAAAGAAAGGCTACAAGGAATACCAGAGCACTAGGAACAACTGGAAGACCCACATAAAAGTTCTTCTTATAAAAGAATAAACTATGAGAAAATGGGAATATTTCATCCAAAGAAATCAAAACACAAAAGAAGGGAGAAATTAAAAAACTTATATAGTTGAAGTACAAGCCAGCCCAGGTAAAGCACAACACCAACATCATAAGCATAGACACCAACAGTGGCCAGACTATTGAGAGCTTATGGAAAGCCACGGCAATATTCCTTTTACAGAGCTGAAGTCGCAGCTCAGCTTTTCAATGCCCAGCAAACTTTGCAACACAGTTTTCCCCCAAGCCATTGAATTCCTAAAATTTTTTCTGGTGATCTACGTTCAGCACTGGACAGCATTTAATGAAGGGCCAGCTAATTGCTACCTACCGTTCTCACCGCTGGTGCTGAGGTGCTCGTAAAAGTCTAGGAAAAACAACACAAGGCAAAGTTAAGAAAACTAAACTACATGTTAAATGCTTGCTTTAGGCTGACATGTCAAAACATCTCACATTCAAGGACACATTCAGAGCTATGCTCTTTAACAACATCATTAGGTGCTTTACCAACCACCATCACAACTCTGCCAGCTTCTTATTTCCCTTTTTTGTTTTTAGAGAAGCGTTATAAGCAATGTTGCTAGCCCTAAAATGTAGCTTGAAAACGTGGGTGTGCCATGAGGTTCTGCAAAAGCCTAGGCAAGGAAAGACATCCTTGCAACAAGACCTGAGGAACAGCAAACTCCATTTCCCTGGATTGTCCATACAACACAAACCACTCGTTCTCCTCTGTGATCAGCTTCACTGGAATAACAGCCAGTTTTACCCCCTTTACACTTAGTATCAGCTTCTTTTGCTTACCTCACTTGTACTTAAATTTGATCCCATTTCAGCCCCAGTTGCATGTAAGTCCAGTGTTAAAGGTTACTGAGCCGTATGGCTGGCAGGAACACCTCATGCAGGTTAGGGGTGGAGGAATAGGGATTTTATGACGAGGCTCTCCTGCTCCACCCCCTGATTATTTCCAGTCATTAGGCAGTCACCTCCCTGCTTCCTGCAGCCTATTAGAGCACCTCAACTGAGTCAGCAGAATGAAGAGCAATTCCTTTTCTACCCACTGCAATGTTTGGGAAGGATGCTGAAGCCCCTTTCTGCCCTGGTATCGCTCTCTCGAAATACTACCGATAATGAAAAGTTTTGCATTTATGCAAGAGCTCTAACCTCCAAGCAAAGTGCTCCTGACTAATTAAATCACAGCTCTCAGAGTATCTCTACACTGCCACCATCATTCTGCAGGGTAGTAGAGAGATATGTCAGCAGCTTCTTTCCAAACCATAAGCTCAAATACCTGTAGCAGTTCTTCCCATAGCAGCATAGTTCAGGTAGGTGAATCTTGGAGTTCAGCAAGGTGACTCAACTGAGATGCCACAACTGAATGACTGCAGCACCCATGCTCCCCTGAAGCTACTTTGGGCATCTCTGTGCTACATTTAGCAACCTCAGCACATGCTGAGTATTCTTTGCCTGGGTATTTATTGTATATATAGAAAAAAAAAGTTAATCCATGTTCAGAAATCTTGCAGTTTGATATTAAATCAAGAAGGAGAGAAGGGAGGAGCTATTAGCAGCAGGTGAAATTTGGGAGTGGAAGGGTGAGGCAGGAGAGAGAGTTGTGCTCTCCTGCGTGGGCCTGGGGAGCACAGCAGCTCACCCATCCTCAGAGCTTACTTCAAAGAGATCAGTGTGTGCTGGCTCCCACAGCGAGCCCAGCAGACACACTGTGAGAAACTCCAGGGCACAAAACCCTCCCTGACTGCTCTTCACCCCAGTGTACAGTGACTCACTGCCTTGTAAAGTGTTTTAGAGCAGCCCTAAACTAGCATACATGTGCAGGCTGGTAGATTTTGGAGTATTCAAGAGCAGACCTGGCTCTGCCAGACTCTGTCTGGCCTCTCTGGCTCATGATAGGAGGCAGCAAGTACTCAGTCTTGCATCATGAAATTGAAGTGATTATTTCAAATCGATCTTACTTGCATCGGTGTTTAATTAACTTGATGCAGGCAAAAAAAGTAACCTTGTAAAACTGCAGTGGGTGTCACCTAAGTGCACTCCCTGTGCCATGGAGGGTGGTATCAAAAGTAATTCTGCACAGAGGAAGAGAGGAGGCGCCGTCCAAGGAACATTGCTAGAGTAAAATCCTCTTTTTATATACGAGTCGCTTCCTTCTGTGTTGATGGCTGTGTGATATAAGCACACGTGGTGCCTCTTCAGAAGATCTTATACAAAATATGCAGTGGTATTCTCTGGTGGTTTCCATCTGAAGTACTTAATGGCTCACTGTTTGCTCCACAGGCACACTTTACACTGTCTTCTCTGAATCAAAGGAAAATGGCTCATAAATGTGAACCTACAGCAGCTGAAATGGTCCTTGAAGGAATGACCAAATGTCCTGGGGTGACGTTGTGGNAAGTGCATCTCTACCCTAGAGACAAAATATTTCCTATAACTTCTGTCTTTGTTACTTTATATCTGTGTTAAATACTTAGGAACAAGTTCAGGTGGAGCAGTCACAGCTAAGAATCACTTACACTCTCGCAAAACTAGTTCTTTCCAACTTCTGAAAGAGTGTTCCCTGAAAGCATTCCAGTATTAAAATTTAAAGTAGGAATCTGTTTTCATTTAAAACATCTGCAAAACATCCTCTATCAAAGGAAAGAGGGTAGGCTATCCAGCTCACCTTCCCCAAGTTGTCCCAGCACATTACACCTATACACATTTATACCATCCCAGCTGTTTCACAGCCAGTACAAGACTCCCTGACACTACATTCTCTTATCCACACTGTTTTTAAGATCCATACATGAGACAGCACTTCACAATTTATAAAATTATTCCAGAGTCAGTGCATCTTACCAACTGAATGGTTCCCTGATGTTCAGAATGTTTTCCTCATCTCAAAATAATATCATCATTGCCCATCATACCCAAAGCATGTTCCTAAATGATTCTCCCTCTTCTGCTCGTGGCCACCACCAAGTTTTTAGCTGGCACTGTCTCCCTTGACCACTACCCGTCCAAATAACACAAGGCCTTGGAACACACTATCTTTTAAAGACCTGGCATCTTTGTGGCAGCCAAGAATAACAACCTCAACAGTTTCTCATTCATGCAGTGAATACATGATAGAACTAAGCACTGAATGCTCACAGCACCTGTGACAGTAAGTCCTTGTCAGCACTGAGAAAATTTGACAGCTTATTTATTGGTGTCTACTACGCTATCTGCTTAAAATAAAGAACAATGAATTTGCAGTTTGTCCCACTGGACTTTCAGAAGTAGAATTGTGTCCCTAGGATTATAATTTCAAAAAGATTACAACTTCCAAGGTCACATATTGTGTCGGGTTTTTTGCATTTTTCATTAGTTCTTCCACAACTCAAGGACAATTTCAAAGACAACCATAAAGTATGCATTAAGCAAATTCATGCCTGAAGTTACCCAAAGTCTAAAGAGCCATATATTGCCTCTTTTTAGCAATCATATTTCCACATTAATAATTTTAAATTGCCAGAGATTATCATATACATACTACTTATACTCTTACTTTGATTCTTGAAGATTAGGGAGACTGTGTAATTGATGACAGAACACTCAACAGTCTCTTTAAAGCTCTGAGCAGTAACAAGGAGAGTAAAAAGGAAGATGTAATTTTCCTCTGCTTTTCATGCACATTCAAGTGCACATTTACATGCACATAATTTTGCATCTATGTATTAATTAAAGTGAGGTGAAGAAAACATATCACTCTGATCAAAACTGGCCTGCTGCAAGCACTAGCTTCCCCAACATGACATTCAGAAAATTCTCTAACTGCAAAAGGTTGCAGGGAGGAATTACAGCTGCTTTCAATACCCCACAATTACCTTAGGTACACTCTGTCACCTTCTGATAATCCAGGACTACAGAAATGTATGACTAATGGGGGACTTCATCTTATTGCAAGAGGAGAGCATCCTTGTACCACCCTTGGGATGACAATGGGTCATCATTTACACACCCTGAACATAACAAGAAGGGTAAATATTCAAAGCACATGCCAGAGGTGTTAAAAAATGATAGCCAGATGTCACATTAGAAAATAATTACTCAGTATTAACAAATTAAGCAATTTAACAAACATAGCATCAAATCCATAGCTGGGGATTTTCCCTGGGTATTGCCTTTCACTTTGTTTTCCTTCTTTCTGTATAATGTTTCCACGAGCTACAGAATCTCCAAAGAGCTCATCCTGCCAGTCAAACAAGAGCAAGCAGCTGAAGTCAAACTCTAGCTACACAAAGGACTTAAGCTCAATAATCTCCACAGACAAGGTGTACCATGGATGACAAGTATTACTTTCCTATCCCAAGGTGTCGGATTTCAGACTGAAAAATTTAACTTTGGCTTGCTAATTTATGGTCTGACACTAATTTTAAGGAACTCTTTGGTATAAAAAAAACAAACAAAACACCCAAGCCCAAAACCAAACCAAAGTACTCCCATATATATATATATCTATAATGTTCACGTTAATATGACTAATATGTTGGCATTTAATTTTCATGTTTCTATGTACCATGCCTTCAAAACACCTGTTCCTCAAAACTCTACAATATTCTTTCAGCCATTGGAGAGAGAGATCACAGTAGGTGGAGGGGTGGGGATTACATTTTTGCTTAAGACACTGTTCTGATTATGACACACATGAATGAGGGCTTCTGCTTTCAAAAGACTATTGAGAAACTGCATTAAAACAACTCCACATGTCCTTGATATGTTTTGGAGAGATAAAATCTCATTTCCTCCTACTCACTCACATGAAGTAATTGGGCTGCTCTACCTTTCAAAAATTATCACTAAAGTGTTGGCCCATCTGTTAATATATGCAACCCTGCCTTCAGATTTGTTGCAACAGAATTTCAAATGCAATCCTCATCTCAAAAAGCAGTAGCTCAAAACCTTTATCTCTGCCCCTCCCTGTGCTCTGCAGATCTGAGCATCCAACAGCACCCCTCTACCTTTGCAGGAGCACTCGAAGGTTGCCTGACCTTTCCCAGTTCATTCAACACTTCAGGCACTCTTCAAGCAGCTATTTCACTGCCCTAACCCCAACAGACCAATACCAGCACCAGCCTGTGTCAGCTAATTACCCAATAATTAGGCAAGACACACAGCCCAGGACCTTTACAGGCAAATCTAGAGCCAATTTCAATCTGAACCAATTCTCAGAATATCAGGAAGTCACCTCCTATTACCAGCTAATTAAGGGGGTAACTTCATCTTCAGTCAGCCTGAGAGAGGTTTGAGCCCTAATAGAGACTGCAAAGATTCACAGCTAATTGTTTGCAGGATCATGACATTACATTCAGCAGAGCTTGTGTGACAGGTCACAAACAGGTATTTTCAAAATAACAAAAAAATGCTGCTGACCTATGTGGATCTTAAATAGAACAATTGCATCAATGCTGAATCACCTTGAAAATTCCAAAAACCTGACAATCCAATATGTCAGGCCTGAGCCTCAGCTCCATCCTTTAAAAATACCACCAGTAATAACGAGTGTGTCTCCTTTGTTATTTTTGATTAATAGCTGGCAAGCCACTCAGACAAATATCTCTTCCCCGTCCTTCTATGCTCCCTTTCACCATCACATCACAGGCAAGATGTGAACATCATCAATGGTCTTTAATAGAAGAAGCCTTTCCTTCCCCAAACAAGAAACGAAATGAGTCCATTTTGGAGCAAAGTCACAAGCCATCAAGGCAAGACCATGAAGCTTGGCTCTCCCAGCTAAAACATCAGTCTCATGCAGTGTAACAAGGTGATGGAGCCAGATCCCAACACAAACTCCAGCATCTATCTGACTTAAGTCAAAATACTGAGCTGCTAAGCTAGACCATCTAGGCAATTTAAGATTTTTCAGTGGCTTGCTAAATAGGCCCAGACTTCTGAAAACAGATTCCCTTTCCTCAGCTCATTCCAAGCCATCCTAATTTTCCAGATGAGCTGCCAAAAGCACACATCATCACCACACCTTGGGTGAGTAAAGCTGAAAGCCCAGCGCCAAGTGTTGCAAGCATCAAAAACCAGTGGGTGGAATACACCAGGCACACACTGAACTGCTTTTATTCATTCCTCCTGGATCTCTAGTAATGAAACTTGAAAATCTTTAAAATACTTGAGATATTTTGCAAAAGAAAATAATCACATTGTTAAATCCCATTTCATTACTATTTAAAAATAAACTCATGAGCATAACTGAGCTATCAGAGTGACATCTTCCTTTTCTTCTTTACTCACAGAAAACTATTGCAGTCTTACTGCTGACACATAACATCAAATTATCCTAACCAAGGGCAAGGAAAGAAGGTGAAAAACTGGCTTTCTGCATAAGAGGGCTGGTGAAACAGAAAGATCTATCAGTAAGTGAGGAAAAGGAAAGTTGTTGGACTTGACCATTTTAGATCCATGAAAAGGAGATGCAAAGGTTACTGCTAACAGATTTCTCTTATGAAGGGGGACTAATCGTTTGATTCATATTGCAGCAAAGCTTGAGAGACACTGCTGGTGTTATCTCCTGTTAAATGAACTGATGCACACAAAAGGACAGTCGTAAAGGTAACAACATAAAATGTTATCTCCTGAGTTATCGTTCCAGTCGTCTGCACTCTCAAAAGCAGAGTTTCCTTCCATTTTTCATCTTCCACAGTTGAAGTGACAGCTTTTCTTTCATCTTTCCTCCAGGATTATTAACAAAGCTCATTGTTCACTCAATATTTGATTTCTCGGTATCAAAAGCAAGAGCAACTTTTTCCCAGAACAACTCACTAGCTGAGCTGAGTCCATAGAACTTAATAAAACCCCCATACTTCAATGACTTCAACTACAAAATTCTTATTTTTAATAAGACTATGCATGGCTACTTAGTATTGGAACAGCAGCTATTACTCTGCACATATATTTCTGCATACAACAATAAGAAAATAAGATCTAAGAATGACCAGTTAAATATACTTTCTTAAGAAACCATTTTTCTAAGACAAATATGTGAATCTCATGAACACTACCCCATCTGTTATTTGGATGGCAGTGGGAATAAAACTGTAGCAGCAGCTACACACTGACCATCTCAGTGTGGCAGAAGCCAAAGAAGTTGGTATCACAATTTCTGTTGCCATCACAAACATCTATCTGTGAGCCTGCAGCAAGTGAATATTTATTAGTCCAGTACCAAAATATTGGTGTATCTCCTTCTGATGAATATTTTCAAAATGCACTTTAAGAGTGTTTACTTGAATTAGGTGATGAATAATTTTTAAGTTGCTTCTTTCGTTCCACTGCAGTTCGCAAAGCCTGGAGAATGAAGTGTTTATTATTCAGGATGTTGTAGCTGCACAGGTTAAGCAGCTTGTTGAAATTCTCTTCAGTGTACGTGAGCAGGCCAGTGCCATAGGGAGCGGCACAGCTGGACACGTCCACTCTTCCCTGCTCCATCTCTGCAGGACTGCGCTCCACATCTGAAATCAGCACAAAGCACAGCAAAGGTGCTGAGGTGGAAAACTGCTACCAGGCAATGCAAAATACAAAGTAACAGACACAAGAAGATGAATTATCTCCTGAAAATGGTTCAAGATTTAATTGTTGTATACTAACTGTGTCAGCTGCACTAATAAAATCCACTAGTTCGCTGCTTGGCTACAGTCCAGACTTGACCAGCAGAAAAACTTTTCCATGCGAAATTAAGGTTTTGCATCAGAATATTTAATTTTTAAAAGATTTGGAATCTTGTATGTTTAGCTTTTCAGTTGAGTTCTAAGATGACAGCTCTTTATCTTGCAGCTAGTAGAAAATTACACCAGAGGGCTCCTGGATTGTGAATCCTCCCTCTCAGGTCACTGAGTTTTTCAGCACATGCAGCAGAACAAATAAAATAATGAACAGCATGAGGTCTTTTTCAATAAGCTGGTTCATGGATTTTTGTTCATTTTCTGAGGAAAGTTTCCTAGATCATAGAAAATTAGCAATAAAAAAATTGCATGTAAAAGTATTTCTAAACTGAAACTGAATTTGCCAAGTAGGTTTTCTTTTCTAGAGAAAACATTTCATCAATTACTGAACTAAAGGAAACAATCTGGCAACTTTTAAAAATTATAGGTGTCAAAGCAGCTTGTTACCCTGGCAAAGCCTTGCTTCATTAAGTGTTTTCAGCACTTTCTATTCTCAATTTGTTTTCATGTAAAAAAAGTAATAGGAGAATTCTAGCTTTGTTAACCAAGAAAACATTTTATCTCCTCATGAGACTGTTAGGTGACAGGCTAAGCTACAGTGGTTCTGAGTAGCTGTGTCCTCTTGTTTATTATCAAAGTTACATGACCTGTTTCAAGTGCCAGAGGGGGTTTCCCTCAAGCTACAGCTACTCATGCTTTTATTTTTAAACCTCTTCATTCCAGTCCCCGATTAGCTGGCCAATACAATATGCATCACACCTGGAGTGAGAACACTGTAACTTGGCCAACTCAGAAGCTTGCCAGTGTCTTGTTTTGGAAGAGGAACAAATTCAATGGATCAACTGGATGAGAAAATCTCAAAAAATGATTACTGCTGTCAACTTACTCGGTGCCTTGTATTTTTGGAAGGTATCACACACCAGTGGGAAATAGGCCAAGATTGGTGCCTCTAAGCTGTCCTCAAACACATAGCACTCCTTCAGGTGCTCCCGCTCTTCCTGGCTCAGCTCTGTGCTGGGGAATGGGATCCCATGCTCCAAACAGTACTCTGAGAATAGGTCCAGTGGCTGGCTCAACAGAGAGGAGAGATGCAACACAAAGAGAGCTTTGAAGTAAGACCACAAATCCCATAATATTTTGCTGCAGTAGACAATCTGAGATTGATTCTTATGTTTATAAATAATGCTAACTATGCACTGGAACAAACACACCATCTTAATTTTAATATATCCTGGGTAACAGAAATTTGGTTGATTTGCTAACACTTTATATTTTTAAAGCAGGGTTACTATTTACTGACATTGAGATGACATTCAGGTCATTTTTGTGATTTAATGAGCACAGTAAGGAAACTTTTATTACATGTGGCTTCTCAGATCACAGGTTCTTAAATATTTGCATTCAGTGCATCTGTCTTCATGTCCTCTTACAAATAAATTACATTAATTCCAATCATATAAGACCCTCAAGGTTTCTTCAAATGCAGAAAAAAAAAACCCTGACTAAAACTCATGCCAACACCAAGAGCCAAACGTAAAAGCAAAACTTTCCATTCAAAAAAATTCAAAATTGTGTATTAACTACATTGTAGAAGTTATTTAACTATTGAGGAAAGGAACTTGTCACCAGGATGACAGATACATAGAATAGGACACCTTCTGTATGTCTGTGTTCATACGTCTGTCCCAGAAAGGCACTGAAAACAGCCCTGATAAAGACAGTGACATTATGGTCACAGCTGTGAATAGTATCATTGATAAGATCATTTAATTCAGTACAACCAGATCATCTTCTGGAAGGGGAAAAAAAAAAAAGAGAGAGAAAGCTGTGGGGGTAATTCAGCTGCTAGAGTCATACAAATAAAGAATCACTTTGAAATATCACCAGAGTCTGTGATCCTCCACTGTAATTTAAATGGAGAATGACATCCACTTTTCTCTCTGGCCTCAGAATGGGTGGGCAGCTGGTGTTGATGAAGAAAGCTGTATCTATCAGCTTGAGGTAGTCACTCATTTCATTCAGCTGGTTGGGAGAAGAATCCAGCACTGTGTCTGAAAGGCAAAACTTATATTATTAACTACTGCAGGGTCAAGTCCCTTTTTTTCCCAATTAGCATAAAAGAGGAGAAAGACAGTCAATGTATATTCATCTTTGACACAAAGCCCACAGTTAAGTATTTGTCTTTGGCACAACTTGAGCGTCTAGAGCCCAACTCTGAGATCAGTAAGGGGGAGCAGTTCTGAGACTCATCCTCATCCAAAGGGATAAATTACTCTTCCTTTTCAACAAGTGTAAATTTGTGGCTATTTAACTTCCACGGAAACTTCAAATCACTCTTTGATGGCTTTTGAGAATACAAACAAAGCTGCTGTGCTTCCTCCAGGACAAAAATGAGACCAGGAATAAATAATCTAGAGCTTGGCAAAACCCATTCCACAAACACATTAATCAAATAATATTAATCAAAATTTGCCTTTATGAAAAAACTCAAATATTTGTCCTCAGCAAGTATCAGCACTCAAATCTCCTTCAAAGATATAACTAAAACAATTTCCGATTACCTTTCCACATGCAAAAGCTCTCATTCTCCAAATATTTGTTATGTAGCTGCAAGCCCTTGAGGAAATGATGGTAAGTTGAAACCACTGGCCGCCCAGTCATCATTTCTCGAAGAGTTTTTGAAAGGTAACCTTTGGGAATGGATAAGCAGGTTGTCTGTTCATGTGGCTTCTTGGGCAGAGCAGGATGGCTCTCTGTAGGAAGAGCAAGAAGAGGGTCTGTGTCTGCATTTGGTCAGGGTCTTTCTCTGATAATAATAACAACCAAACCACCATGACTCCCAGCCCCATCTGTGACTGAGTGCACACATGGACATGCAGAGTGTTCTGGGCAGTGGGTTTCAGTGTCACACCATCACCTTGCTCTTCCCTGCCTGGCCTCTCCCACCCCAAAGGGCTCTGGTAACCCTCTCGTGACTAACAAAACTCCCCAGGGGTGTTGCATAGTGAGCAGCACAATGAGCAGCACGGTGTTTTTTCCTGTTTTACAGCACAACTGTTGCTCTCCTGCTTTTCCTTCATTCTCAAGGGCTTGGTGTTCCCTAAGCCAGAAATAGGACACAAAAACAAACCCTTTACCAAATGTCAGGTTTCACATTTCAGAGAGGTGTGAAGAAAATGCAGATGCAAGAGAAGAGTAATCAAAATAACTAACCAATGTCATGCTCAGTGTCTTGAGTCCATCTGTGCCAGAAGTGTTCTGAATGACCTGAGAGGTAGACAGCATCCATAAAACTCTGGGAAAATATATTGCTCCATGTGCCTTGAAAGTTCGAAAAAAAAAGGTGCCATACTTAATATTAGTTTGAATATTTAGAGCACAGCTATGGCAACATACTTGGATCCAGTTTCTGTTCTAGTTATGAAATATTATGAATTTTCCTATAAATATCAAATGCCATGCCATTCCATACAATGCCTGGCTTACGACCAGGCCATTAACAAAACTTGGCTGTCTATAAAAGTCAGTCAGTTTGTGTGTGTGCATGCACGTGTTCTGTTTAGGTCACTCAGAAAGACATTCAGCAAATTAGTCACATTTGTCTCAAAAATTAGTTTCCTCTTTTGTCACTTTTGGCTGGTTCATTTGAGATTGAAATTGCATCAGATACATTATCTGGTGTACTAATATTGCAAACTGCAGACCACCTCTGTGTATCCAGCTCTTAAGGTGATGTTTTCTTGAGACAGTAAATTACCTTCCAAGAAGCAGATGTTGGATTCTGGGATCTTCTTCATCCGGCGACCCATGAAGAACTCGCTACCAAAATCCTCTGAACGAACAAAGGCCCCATATTTCAGTAGACCCACCTCATAAGGTGTGAACTCCACCCACTCTGCAAATTAGGCATCAAACTGGGTTTATTGCAGCCACATGAACACATGTAAAAATCAGCTTAGAGAATCAGAAGCTGGAAGAGCAAGGCCTATAGCTTCACCATGGTGGTGACAGACAGTACAAACCACCATGTTTTGGAACAAACAGGTGCCCTTCAACATACATTAATGCAAAAAGCTAAATTCATCTCCTCTGCCAAAATCTATTCAGCTTGGGATTCAGGTCCATTTCTGAACTAAACCTGGGCTCAAAGTCCACTGATTGCTAAGACCCTGCACACAATGTGGCATTTTGAGTTCCTCTGAATCAGCAATGACATTAGCTACCATTCATTCTTAAGACTCTCATAATCACTGCCTTGAGGATAAAAAGCTCTGACCAAACCCCCTCCCCACACAGAATCCCCTGGCTGGGTACACTGGTACTGCAACTGTGCCTAGGGGCAGATGACCAGGTTCATTTGCAGGACCTCCTGCTTCGTTTGTGCTGGAAACACTGTGGGAATAGGGATCAGGATCACTGATCAGGGCACAGAGCATTGCTCCTCCTCAGATCCTTCTCTGGCTGCTGGGAGTCAACTCCTGCTCTCACTCCTCTCCACCTTCTCCTTTCTCCTCCCTTCCTTGCCCTCCTCCCCACTCTTCACAGCTCTCTCAGACTGGTGCTGCCTCAGTAGAAGATCCAGCAGCTGAAAGGGGCTGTGGGGGTAGCTGGGGATGAGAGAGGAAAGAGCAGCAGTAGTGGCTGTCAAGGCTGCCAGCAAAAAGCACCTCCATTCCCCCACCAAGCAGTGTCTACAGCAGAGGCATCTCCCTTCCATAGTATTATGATGCATGTTTTCATCCAAGTCAGAAACCAGATATGAAGATGGGGGAAAAAAACGTATTTTAAAGATTTATTGGCTTGGACTTACAGTAAAAAGTTTTGGCATTCAATCAACCTTAAAAGGAAACTCTTCAGAGTTATAGGAGGGTGTATGATAATCTATACCTTTAAAATCCAAAGTGCTGAAGTCATCCTTGACATTGAGGGACAGGTATATGGGGAGTGGATTCTGCCCCTGATTTACTGCTAGTTGCTGATCCGAGAGTTTGTGAGTACTTTCCTGTTTACAAAGAGCAAAAGTCACTGTAAAAAATGACCCTGATGCATGGACTTATTACAGTATCTAAGCTTGAACTATCAATGAAGTATCTGCTAAACCTCAGCAGGTTTTTTCCTGTGTACTTTAGCTGTTTGGCCACACAACTGTGTCTATGTGTTATCTGCCATGAGCTTTCACCAAGGCATTGTGCTTATGGGGGTTTTGGTAAGGGGGACAGGCAAAAATGTAAGAAACGTGTCTGTACAGTCACTGGGATGTGATTTGCTTTAAGGGACAAAGATATTTAGTCACCCTGGACCCATTTCCTTCAATACAGTTTATGGGTATATATTGCTATGCCTGAACTTAGCTGTCAGAGCCTTCTCTCCTCTGTGTGTTACTAGAATGATCACCTGACTCAAAGATGGAAGACCAGTTTCCTTAACATCTTGAATTTTTATATGCTCAGACATCTCCTCTAGATGCTCGCATTTAGGGTTACTTTGTTACTTTTATTCTAAAAAGCCAAATAATAAGTCCTTCAGGTGTTTTGATAGGCTTTTCTCTAACTGAATCCACAACCTTAGACATGCTAAGCTAGAAATCCTCTGAAATAAGAGGGAGAGAAAGAATATAAAATACCTGATGATGTAGCATACATTCAATGAAGAGTCCCCATAAATCTGTAAAAGACACCTTGTGCCCCTCTTGCTTTCTCTCACAAAGCTTATTTTCATAGTATTTCATATGATCCAAAGAGAAACAGTGCAGCTTGCTCTCGATCACGCGTTTCCTGATACCATCAATTGTCCCACTGAGATCCTTTTGTGACCAGTTTGCATCTTCATACAACTTTGACATGGTCCTGGATAAAAGAAATGTACTGTGGTTCATCACAGGGCACATGACAATTCATCGGACTTAAAACACACATAAGTGTTTTGTTTCAGGCTATATGAGGTTCTTGCCCTCCAACTTTTACTTGGAAGAGCATTTCAAAGCTGAGGTAGAATTTATATAATATATGTATAATTGTACAATGATTTCTCTTTTTTTGCTGCACGAATGCATTTAAAATCATCCTAGCTTGTTTGTTTTTCAGAATCGAAAGAGTAATAAAGCAACACTGGTAACTCAAGCTTTTGCTAGAATTACCCTTTGATTGTACAAGCCACAGCTTCTGAGGCCAGTTCCCTAGGTGGGTCAGACCCTGTGTGAAATGTTAAGCTGGAGTTTAGCAGTGACTATTGCCTTGGCAAGTGTGGGAGCCCCCTCCTTGGGTGTGCAACAGGAGGGTCACCTCAGACTCCTGGCACACAAAAGGACAGGCTTGAGCTGCCAGTTCCCAGAGGTCAAGCAGATTCCAGCCATTCCCCCTCATCCCCACCCCACTTGTTCCAATTCCATCTCACATATTTTTAGAGCAGCCCTTTAGAGGCAAAATGTTTTAAATCTCTCTACCTCTCCTAGTTTGTGCAAGGCAGCCACCACTGAGTGCATGAATGACACTCTCTGTTTCTCAGGGCTGTTCTTTTAAAGCCTGCTCTTTGAAGACATGTAAGAGTTGAGCCAGACAAATACTACAAAAGGACTTTTCAAGTGCTGCATGCAATAAGATAACAAGTTACAGGTAAACCCTCCCAGCTTGTGCTCTTTTCTTTTTGTTTCTGTAGACACTTCAGTGCAGTTACAGAAATACTGTTATTCTCATTAGATTTGTTTCTTTTAGGAGAACAGCACTGAGTGGTCCCATGAAACAAGTGCCAAAAGGAAGCCAAGTGCCAGCATCAAGCTGAGTAAATTCATCAGTAAGGCAAAATTGTTCACCAGGTTATCACTTTGCTAACACAAACAGCAAGCACAAGCCCAGCTCTCCTTACCATGTCGTGGCAGATAAACCACTGATGTATGACACACAGTCCAAAACCCCCAGCTCCTGGAGAGCCAGAAGACTGCCAAAAAATGCTGTCATGGACCGCACTCCCCCTGCTGCAGTCACCACTGCCACCACTGGCACCTGCCCAGCACACAAAGAAAGGCACAGTCACTCATCACCAGACGAAATACAGGAACGATGGCCATGCACAAAAAAGTAACAGCAACACCTGCTTCAGGTAGGTTTTGATTAATTCACCCTCTTCAGGGCAGTGCCTAGGTGTGTGTTTGAGTTGTGCAAACTTTGGTTTAATTTAGTGTAAGCTGAAAGCATTCTCCTGATCAGTGATGCTTTTGAAAGTCAGGAACTGTAAGTACAGTTCTTGTCTGGCAAATATATTTTCAGATTTTCTCCATGTATTTAATTTTTCCTCAACTCTTTCCCTCAAAACAAATTTTAAAGCTCTGAGTACAGCTAAGGTCAGAAGAGCAGCACAAAACCTGCCTGCATAATTTTTTTTCTTCCTCTACATGTATATACAACATTTACTATTCTCCAGGCAGATAGTACCCAGCTTTATAGATTTATTTTAACACCCTCTTTCCAACCCAGATTACCTCTACCTTCCCTGATATCAGTGCTATATGTAATTCGGTTTTACTTTCTTCTGGGATGCACCAATCCTGTTATCCATCCTCCCTTTTCTGTATAGTAAAAACTGAAAAAACAGATATTCAGTTTTAGGACTATATGATGCCATTACCTTTAATCTTGTCTTCACTGTATTTTACCATCTACTTTGGGTTTGGGGTTTGGGGTTTTTTTTTAATTAATTTGGCTTGAAACCCCTTTTATTCTCATTTAATAATAACAAATCCTATTCTACCTGTTACTTAAGTTCATGAGCACTTTAACTTGGTTGAAAAATGCTGTCTTACACACATCATATAGGGCTGGGTGTGCTGGAAGCTGAACAGTGGAGGAAATACCCCACAGGCACGTTGTCCCAAACTCTTGCTCCAAGCACCACAGCCCCATAACAGGTTATTTACTGTCCTCCAGTAACAAAGCAGCTACCTCTGAGTTCAGGGATCCCCAGGAGAGGAGCAAGAAAGAGGTAACACCAAAAGACACACAACACAGATGTGACTGCACCAGTGTGCTATGGGAGAGTTGCAGGCTTCCCTGTGAACCTTGTGGCAGCAGAGAAGAGGGTCAAAGAGGAGAAATGGTCTCAGTCTAAGCAATCAAATTTCACCAGGCTTGGTTATACACACCAGCAAATACAGCCTTTGGGTACCCCTGAGTGAGGACAGAGGTTGGCAGAGAATAAGGAGCTATAACTGGCCTCCTGACAGCTCCTCTTTCATCTTCTGTGCCAAATACTTGGATATGGTCTCAGGTGCAAGTGACAATCTGGCCTATACTATTTAGTCCAGAATGTGTGGAAGAGCTATATGGGTATACACACAAGTTCATCACATTCCCTTCTCTCAAAGTGGGTCATATTACTTCAAGTTCCCAAGATGCTGTCCCACATACCTCATCCTCCTGCAGGTCTTCATCTAGATGAAGAACATTTTTCAGAGCAGCAGCAACCACCTTCTTCCTTTTGCAGATGAAATCCTGCTCCTCCGTGCACAGATCAAACCCCAAGCGCAAATCTAAATTCTTGCAACTAGAACATAGGAACAGTATAAGGTATTACCTGTAGCCATTTCAGTTGGAGACATTCAGCAAAACCAGTAACAATAAACCAGTTTAAAGAAATTATACTTTCATGTATAGGAAAGTCCCCCTACACAAATGAAAGCAGGTATATGGATATCCTATATCCTATATTTGTGCCTCCCTGTGGAGACTTTACACCAGAATTGTGTCCTGAACAATTTCACACAATCATAAGGAAGTTAAATTAAAAATCAAGTTATTTCACACTGAACTGTGGTATTTGGACACCTCTTCACGTTCTCTTGCAATGCATGTGTTTCCTGAAGCACAAAGGGGGTCCAAGTATTTATTTAAACTTAACACACTTTAGTTAAAAGAACCCTAATACCTAGTTAGACTTATCTCTACAAAGAATTTGTGCTCTATTTGAGTCAGAAAATCTTAAATTTATCCCTTCAGTACATTATCATAAATATCATGTACATGATTCATTCTATAACCTATATTTTCACAGGGTTCCAGTTTCAGAGGTTTTTTCGGGAAAAAAAACCCACAAAAACTTCTCAGTCTCTTCTCTGAATATTATTCAATAAAGCCCTCTGATTTATCATTCACCTGCAACTAAGGCTTGCAGTGGAGCTAACTCATCAACAGGGGGTAATGTTGCCCTTCAGAAAATCTCGACAAGCCAGTCAATAAATGAATTGCTGTCCATGTGTTTCATTGAAAAATGACCTGTAGAGGTCTTGTAAATGCATGAAGGTGTTAGACACGTTAGAAATCTGGTACACATAAATATGCGTCTATTACAGATAAAGGTTACAAGACAGAGGGATGTTTAGGTATCAAAATTACAAAGCATCAACATTAGGAAAAACATTGTGACTGTTTATATCCCATAGTTAGCTACTACCTACCCTATTCTAAGTTCTTAGCAACCAATTTAAAAGCTTTAAGGCATTTAATTAACCATTCTCCATATTTCATTCATCTTTATTCCCTTTTCTGAAATTAGCTACTTTAAGATATAGCTTGCTTTCACCTAACGATGACACTATGAAAGGAGAGGAGAAAGGAGAGGAGATAGCTAAGTAATCATTCCAAAGCAATAAAAGATTTACCTATTTTCCTCATTCACAGACACCTCATAAGATTCCCCCTGAAAATCAAGAATGAAAGCACCACAAATTTTAAACAGAATTGAAATGTTGTAAAAGCAGGTTTTACAGTATTAGCAATTATTCAGATATATAGTCTAATGATAAATTTTTGGTCTCTTCTCAGGCCTTCAGCACACAATCCTCATCCTGCTTTTAAACTACTTTTAAAGCAGCCAGAAATTCTGAATATCCTATTTTCCCCCCAAATCATAGTTATATTTCTAAGTGTTTGCAGATCTAAGCATACAAATAACTCGCTAATGCACTTTTAGTAACAAAATTATTACCAGATATCACATATACACAGTTTATCTTTTTGAAAGAATTCCAAATACTGTCAGAAGATACTCACTCTCATCACTGTCACTTTCTTTTCCAAGTCCAGAGAATGGAGAGGCACAGCCAGGGGACTACTTACATCCATCTCCCTCCTACCTGAGCCAGGCTGATTTAAAGAGGGGGGGAAATGTTATAAAGAGAATATTATTTATAAACTCTAGATGCAGAAATACCAGATAAGGGTTAACTCATGATTCTTCTCCCAAAATTTAGGTTAGGCGTTATCACCACCCATAAGCAAAACATACGCAACAGAAAAAGCGCTCCTTTGGCAGAGTCATGAGCAGTCTGGGCTGGCTGTGCTTGATGTAGTGGAACCTGGTGGTTTCACTGCTTCCTGGTCTGGAGTGAGGACCTAGGGAAATATCCTGGGTTTCTTCATAGGATCCTTTCATTGTGAACGTGAAATCTCTCCCTAAGAACAAGAAGCAAACCACAGGGAGACGTTAACTGCGCCTAGTCCTGAAACTGGCAAATAAAACTGCCACAAGGGACATTTCAGCCTTCATGCTGCAGGCTTAACTAAGGTTCATTTGGACCACAATGTTTTCCTTCCCCTGTGACCATTGGGCAGCACCTGGCCCTTTGAGTTCCCCTGGACTGCAGGGCCTCAGAACTGACCAGCTCTCAAGTTTGCAAAACTCAGAGAACTGATCCCAAAAGCTGATGGCAGAGTTGGGGCTGACCCCTGTGACTCCTTGGGGCCCTGCCCTTCATCCACCAAGAAATGCAAAAGCATCTGTTGTGAGGATTACACCAGCCCTGAGAGGAATTTTTAGCAGGCATCTTTGTACATAATTCTTCGTGGTAAAGCATGTGTGAATTGATTTGAATACCCCATAGCAGGTGTAATATGAATGCTACAATACTACATTCATAATTAAGTTGCTTGTTGTTCTACTTATTATAAATCCCATTGAATTGCTTTGTAAGTACTAAATTACAGGATGAGTAAGTGTTGCTGAATCCTTTAGACAAATGATCAAGTCTGAGGCCACGTTTGGCAAGAGGACCCACTCTGAAACTCTTAACTCAGTGTGAGCATCTTCACTCCTGGCACCCTTTCCTTTTCCCTCTTTATCCTTTTGCATCCCCAGTCTCCACATAAATAATTCTAGATTGATTCTAATCTGATTTTTCTTTGCATGCTTCATGCATGTAGTAATAAAGTGAACCTTGCCTACACACTTTGTCACACTTTTACAAATTTATATTAAATCTACATTTGCTGATACCATTGCCAGTGATTCTTTAAGTCACCTAAACCATTTGTGACACCCTGCCAAGTGACAGAGTGTGTGTTACACTTGTGGATGCCTCTAGCAGCATTGACATCCCCTGAGCTTTCACTGAAGTCTTTCTCCTCCTGTGAGTTGTGTCTCCCTCCTTTTACTTTCTGTTTTCACCAGAAAACAGAGGTAAAGGTATTTCAGTTCCATCCCACTGCAGTGATGTTCCCAAGTCTCCCAACCACCTCCAGTTTCTCTTAAGCTACACAGTCATGCCTTCTTCTGAGGATTCTCACTATTAGCAAGTAGGCAATTCAGGAAACACTTCAATCCCCAAGAAGCCCTGATGCAAACTAAACTAGTGATGCAGACACTAAAACAGACCAAATATTTATCTAGATTCAGCTGTGTTTCCCATAAAACAAAAAGCAGTGATAAACAATTTAAATCAGCAGCCTCACTTTTGTAAGAACTCTCCATTTTTGTTTCATTCACATGTACTTCCAAACAGGAAACTTCACGAGACTGAAAGAGAGAATCAATACAACCACTGGTCACAGAAACAGTTCAGGAATCTCACTGAGGTTCTAGGGGTCCTGTAGAAACACAATACTCGGCCATGATGGCCTGTGGATGTGAAGAATTTGTAGAAACTGAGTATTTTGTATAAATCTTGCAAGCAGTACTGTGGTTCAGGAAGCCAAAATAACTGGGAACCTGTCATTACATTTAAATTTCTTGTGTTAACTATTGAATGACTGAATTACCATTCAGTCCCCAATAGTTAACACAAGAAATTTTTCTCCCTATCTTGCAACCACATCCTTCAGTTCTGCCCTACCATAAGATTGGCATACAAAGAAAAAAAAATTTAAAAATTACCACTAGTACGCCATTAGTAATGATCTTCTCAGATACACCTGGTCTGAAAAGCAAAACCAAAAAGGTTTATTTAAAAGTGGATATTTAAGAAATAAACTTTCAAAAGCAAATAGTTCTCTGAGCTTGGTTCTTCTAGCTGACAAGTACCATCAGCATTTCTATCTTTCCCCTCTGTCTTGCAGCCTCTGCCAGATCACATCCCATACCTTCCCAACAATGCTCCTTCTTTCTTATCTCTGCTGAGTATCATCTCTCCTTAGGCTGAATCACAAAATAAACACCCATTCTCAGCTATAAATTGTAAATGAGACTGTCACTCAAACTCAGGAGAGAAAAGCAACAATGGGGAAGGTGCTGAGATGGGGTCTCTGAACACAGGTACTTCCCCAGTGCTGCATTACCTCTCTCTCTAAAATGCAGTTTTCTGATGACAAACTCTACAACATTTAGGTTTTACTTACATGTTTTCCAGTAGAAATTCCACTTCTAGTTCTTCTTGATTCTGAAAATAAGACCTTTTTTAATTAATTAATGAAAAAATATTTTCCTCTGATACAACTCTGACAGTTTATTTATAAGTCTCTCTCTCTCTATTCCCACACCCTCTACATCATAATATGAATGGATACAGTTTTCTGTGGTAACACTTTGATTTCACCTCTCCACTGCTCTACTGTTTACAAATCAGCTGTCCCATCAAGAGAAAGAAAAGATTAAGTATCATAGAATAGGGAGCAAGGGTCCTATTATTAATTTATTAGTAGGATAAGACATGGGGTCAATCAATGCTGAGGAAGGAAAAAATAGCGGGTGAATGATGTAGGAGAACATACTTCAGAATGAATGGACCTAGTACAGTGAATAAATAGGGAGTACAGCTTGGTTAAAACGAAAGAACTTGCAGAATAAATTCATTAAACATTAAAAAAGGGTGGGAGAGGTGACCAACTTGGAAAATAAAAACTGCCAGAGTGACGGGAAGAAGAGAGAAGACTGAAGCTGCGAAGAAGAATCAGGGAAAGAGCTCAGGAGAGACAAATCAAGAGGAAAAGAGACAGGAAAAGTAAAAGAATTAACCAGCAACAGAGTAGCACACCAACAGTATAAAAGAGACCAAATGACTGTATTAATTCAGCCACTTGCTGCTCTATGGGATGCAGCCAATCCAGGAAATACCACACCAAAAAAAAGTCTATCAGAGAGATCTTCTGAATCACCCACAGGGAGGAAAACACTAGTTAAGGGTGGTATAAATCTCTGACAAGTTATGGTAACACTTTCTAACTCATATTTGGAACAGCTAACATTTACTGACAAATAGCACTTCTGTCCAGCTGCACATCATACTTTAACACTGTGAATTTACTGTAAAAAACATCTGAAACAATGCAGCTGCCATGGGAAAGTCAGCTTTACAGTAAAAGTGAAGAGCAATTTTGTATTTACTAGTTCACATCAGTAAATGAGACATCTCTGCTTCTCTGATAGCTGCATCTGTGGCATGTAATGCTGAAGCAGGTAGCTGTGCTTGCTAATTTCTCCCAAAGTCTCTATTTCATGAGAATTACAGTGGTTGCAAGTTTGTAATAGAAGGCTGGGGCACAGATTTTAGAAAGCAGTCACCTTACACTGATGCAAGACAGACCATCTAATTGTGCCCAGACTGTACTGTCCAAATTAACTGACGGTCTGTTACAACTTTATCCAAAGAACAGCAGAAACAAGGTTCAGAAGAACCTGGCTCATAGCATCTGCCTAGTAGTGCTTGTCTTATGTTCCCATCCTTCTTATGCTGTTTCACACTCATACAAGTTACGTTTCTATTAAGTCCCACTCACATATTTGTGGGTGAAAAGCCCAGAGCATAGCAATGGCAATACTTGCTGGGCCACAGAGAGCAAGAGGCACAGCAAAGCAACCTTGCTGCTCTGACATTTCTCATCTGACCTCCTCAGCCCTCCTGCCTTGGTAAATGAAAGAAATTATTACAGGCAGAGGTGGCACTACGGCCTATTACTAAGATTGCCCAGCCTGTTGCATTACTAAGTCATTTTCAAAAAAAATAAAATAATCCAAAGTCTTCCAAAAATCCATGTACAGCTCATAATCTGTGATGCCTCACAGGCACTGGAATCATCACAAACTGAAGAAGGACAGGAATTGAAAGATGTTCCTGAGACAGCTCATCTGGTCTGACCTCCACCACTTCCACCTTGCTAATGGGCTAAGACAGCTCTGCACATGCCTCAGAGCAAACTCAGGGCTTGAATCACACCTGGAATTATCTCAGTCACATGAGGCTTTTTCTGAGGAAGGCTGTAGCCAGATGGAACAGGTTTAGTAAGCAGTCCTCAGTAAGCATTAGTCTTCTAAAAGACTAATAGCAATAGTAATATAAAAAACAGGCGAGAGTGTTGTCCAAACAGCCTAATTGACACAGTGGTTTAGGAATAAATGGAGCACACCAATTCCAGGGAACCATAAACTGAAGCCTTTGGCAGAAGTGTGAGAAAGCCCTGAAGTTGTCAATACACCCTCCCAACAGAGGAGGTGTCACATTGTGCAGAAAGCAATCTGAGCACATATTCTGTTTTCTTTGAAGATGAGTTTGATTTCTCCACCTCTCCTCTCCGCAACTTCATCCACTCAGTGTTTCATAAGATACTCTTTATCCCCTCTTTAATACAACCAAACACAGTATTTTTGAGACACATGCAGCAAATAAAACTCTTAGGTCATACACTCACTTAGAAGAAAAAATTAAATACTGATCATATTCTCATTAATCGAAGCCTGCCCCTTCTGCGCTGGCTCAGCCCCTCTAAAATAAAATTTGTCATCCTGTAACAAAAAAGCAGACTTGCTGAGACTTATTTCTTAAAGTTGTTTAGTAGAGGAAGTAAAAAGCCCCAAGTATTATCACAAGAAGGAAATGCTCCATTTAGCAAGCACATTATCTGAAGGAACTGGCCAAAATCTCTGGTGAAGCTGAGAGGAGATAGCCCTAGTGAGCTACTGACCAAAGGGTAAGGGCAAATGCCTGGAAAGGGGGACAGGTTTGTTACCACCCCTGCTCTGTCTATCTCCTACAACAGTGATGAGACCCCTTAACCATCAGCTTCTTCATTTTTCACTCTTTTTCTCACTGATTTTTCAAAATATATTTTTGAAATTAAAACTTAAAAAATAAAAATAATTAGGAATATGAAAAGTATTTTGCATCTTACTCCAGTCACAACAGGGCGTTTTTGTGACCCCTCTCCTCAAACCCAAGCATTCAACTTTTTTTGTAACATCCTTTTTAACAAAGTCTTCGTGTGTGAGAACCAATTTAATGTTCAATAGAGGTAGCAACTTGAGACAAAATTCTAACCAAGAGCATTATTTTCTCTAGCCACTTACCTCTGGATTCAACTCAAAATTCAGGCGAACTTTTTCTCCAGGTTGGATTTTAGCCACATCAAAGCGAACAGTCATAAGATGGTCATCTGGGGTAAAAGTATCCTCATCACAGACTGTCAGTTCCAGGACATTCTGAGGAGTGGCAGAGAAGGATGTAAACGACATATCCTGAGCCCAAAAGGAAGGTCCAGCAAGAGCCAGCATTCAGCCCTCCTGTCCATGTGGACAGACTCCCGTGACTGCACACAGCTCAGCCCATGTGGCTCAGACAGCAGAGTCAGGGAATAACCCTAGATGAGGTAAATCATCAGATTTGGCAACCAAAACAAGATCCAGAAGAAGAGGAAACATAAGTGACATACATGATGGTAACATGCACTAGACAGAGCAGAGGTTACACACACTATTCCTCAGATCGTTTGTGGATTCAAAATTGTCATCTTGAGAAATTTTGGCACTTCATCAGAAAGTAATAATAAAGGGGAAATTCTCAGCCCTTTAAAATGGAAGTTAAAGCACACTACCAAACTCTTAACAGGATTTGAATTACAGCAATTTCCCCTGGCAGTTCCTCAGGGTTCAGGTTACCGTTAGAAGCATGAGAAGATGCAGCACTAGTAAACTGTGAGAAACTGATCCAGTTTGGACTTTGTATCCCTTTCACTCTGACTGTTCACTTATTTTTGATAACTCTATAAACACTTTAACCGTTTTTTACAACTGTTCTGGGACACAAAGGAGCATTCAACCTTATTCCAGATATTCCACAAACTTCTGAGCTTAGACTACTTCTTTCAGTCAGGTTAACTGAGTTCAAGATCCGTGTGAGCATCAAGCCTCTCAAAAAGAGTCTCCCCACAGCAGGTGAAGATGCCCCCTTTAGAAAGTGCCTGCTCACTGTCACAGATCCCACCTTTACTTCACTCTGTAGCACGAAGTGGAAAGTTTCATTCCAGACAGGGTTTCTGCAGTTGTGTACAGTTCTTGTCTGGGCTTCCTGACATGAAGCTGTTGGCAGCCACAGCTTGACATAGCAATCAGTTTGGCTCCCTGTGGTAACAACAAGTTGCTTAATTAATACAGCAGTACTTCGTTATTATTTGATTTGCCCAGTCAGGGAAAGAAAAGATTAACCTTTGAGGAGTCCTAGATATTTCATTAGACCCAAAGGAAAATATTCTGGGTTTAGAGTTACTTAATTTTCTATTTAGATTTATACCAGTTTCAAACAAAGTCAATTTTAAACCACTAATTCTATATGATAACAAGAGCCAAAGTATTTTATTTTAACAGCACTGAACTAAGTACTCTGGCTCTTGTGATTTTGTTAACCGCTATTTTCAAATATTTGCCAGTTTCCAAAATAACTCATATACAACTTCACTTCTTGAAATGGCACTTTTAAAATTAAATGGAAATTTTAGTTTGGGGGATTTTCATCTATTTGTAATGCACAAGTCATCCATACCAACAAAACAGTGAAGACACAAACACAGAAACATCCAAAACAACTACTGATTTTTCCTGTATCTTTCACAAAGATGCTCCTTTCAAAAGGGAATTGGGCAACCTGGAGAAAGGGGCACTGAGGAGTTAGGAGAATGGGAAATACCACAGAGCAGCTGATAAAGAGAAGATAAAGAGAAGCTGATAAAGAGAACAAATTCTGTTGCTCCTTTCCAACACAGAATTTCTAGTCTATTTCCTTTCTGGTTTTAAGTGTTTTCTAAATAATTTTGAATTTAAATGAAAATGAAAATAAATACAACTTTTTCAACCAACCGCTGCTGAAATATTACTGTAATCCAAGCAACAGGTGTACAAGAGCATTAAAATCAGGTGACAGTAGTTTTCTCGCTAAACTATAAATATGCCGTCAGTGATACTTACACAGATCTGCTTTGCGGAGATTTCTCATGCCTATAATTTTGACAGAAAGCCAGCGCAACTGAGGCACTTCTGGCTGCAGAACAAATGAGAAAGACACCTTAATTATTAGCAATTAACTCAGATATAAATAACATATCTTATCCTATAACAGCACAAAGGCCTTTCTGTCATTATAATGCAGTGAACTTAATTTTAACTATTTGAGACATTTTCTGAGAAGAAATACTTCCTTGTGATTTGACATTCATAGCTAGGGTCTACATAAATCAAAATGAAACCTCATTAACACAGCAAGCAGAACTGATACATGTATATAATCCTGGGTTTTTTTTAAAGAACCAGAACTGAAGAAAGCAGGAATCACTAAAGCTCTAAACAATGTAAGAAAATGGAAAGCTGAGAATACAAAGTAAAATTGGCAGTATGTTAGATTATGTATTTGAACACAAATAAGCAAGAAAAGTTATAATTGTATGTAAACACACATACACAAAAAAAAAAAAGGCACAAAAGCATAAACAGGTGATTCAGAATGTCTTGGTTTAATCAAGACAAACCAAGGCTGACCTGATGGATCTACCAAGGAGAAGCCCCGAGGCACAGCAATATTGACAAGCTGTAGTGTAGGGGTCTACAGGGGAATACCTTGGAGTCTCCACAACTCTCTGCTTTTCTGTTCTCCCTCCTCTCCCTATCACAGCTACACACAACCCTACACTTGGTTACAGGAAAAACAAGACAGCATTGAAGAAAGTCAGGAGTAAAATGCTACATGCAGAAGCAATAGCTACATTAGTTAAATTAAAAGCAGCACTTAAATCTCCAAAGAATCATGATTTCTGAGAAACTGCCTTCTTAGGACCTCCTTGTGTACCTCTTATTTGGATACACCCTGTCCTGACAGAAGCAGACTAAACATCTAGAAAGCAATAAGCCACCAAGACAAACGTTATTTATGGCCAACTGGAAAGATTCTCAACTCAACACTTTTCTCTCAGAAATTGTCATTTGAACAAAACCAGAAAGTCTGAAAGAGGCCCATCAACCTCAGCATAATTTTTGGCAGCAGTGTTTCTGGAGATGGAGAATGAAAGAAGTACGTGTTGAAATTACTGAAAGCTCAACACTTCGTCCCAAATACAGAAGATTAATTTTTCATCCTCTGCTTTAGTACCATCCATATCCATGGGTCTGGAGAAAACTTATTCATGAGATGGCTTAAGTACTAAGCAACTATACTGACACAAACCCAGTTATTATTCCATAGTGCACTTAGTGAATTTACTGCTCTCCCAGATTGAAGAAAGAGTTAGCTTCATACATTTGTACTGAATACAGCTAGGGAACAGAATGAAAAAACTCAGGGGTGGAAAAACACATCATACTATTTTCATTTTTCAAGTTATTAAATATCTTTTCTTATTTTTTAGTCATAAAACAGAATAATTTGTAACATATCTAGTATGTACCCTATTCAGTACTTTTCAAAACCAATTCATCTTCATAAAAATCAGTGTTCAGAAGAGTGTCAGACAGGGGAATAAGCCACTTTATTTGCTCCATAAAGTAAAGTAAAAACAATTTAAGGACTAAATCTTGGGTGTTATGAGGTATGACTACCATCATATAACCATACCACAGCAAACCAAGACTAAAATCCAGCTCTCCCAGTTCCCTGCCCAGTATTTAAACCACAAGTTCATCACCTTCCCAACCCCTAAGTCACAGTGAATGCTTTGCACTCTAGACAGCACACTCAGAGAAGAAGTAAATATTCCCTTAACTAGCTGTTAATAAATGTCACCTCTCACAAAAACAGTTAAGCTTGGGGGATGACTGGAAAGGCTGACAGAAGACTGCAGGTAACACGGCCATTCCTTATGCCCTGCAGCTCTCTCCCTGCAATCCAGAAACTGCCTTCTATACAGCACCTCATTTTCAGCACTGTGTGGTCTTTCATGATTCCTCCTCCTGATTCCAATCTTCCTGTGTGGGTTTGCTTGGATGAACCGATCCTGGGAACAAAGAGCCAAAAAAGGGGCCAGTGATGAAACCCAACATTCAGTAATTTTCAATTTCTACTCAGATTCACGATAGCAGGAGACCCCAGCATTTCTCCCATTTCTCCTCTTCATGATGGGATATATCCATCTCACCAGGACCATCCACCTGCTGTTTTTACTAATCAATCTGCCTACTGTAGACACACTTGACATTTAAGGATCAAAATTCCCCCAAGCAGTCACTTTTGATGAATCTCAACCAAGACAGCCAAACAGATTCTTCTGCCCCACTGCTGATTTTCTCTTACCAAAGGTGAATAGGCTGATGATCCCATCAGTATCTTTGTTTCATAAAAGGCACCACTATAAGGCTCCAGTCTGTGACTCCTAGCTGGTAGGTGCTCCTGGACCACAGTATTTTCCAACCAGCTGTGGCCAGGAAGAATAGTTGTATAGATTGACTCATGGCTCCACCTCCCACTGATTTCAAAAGCACAAACGATGCACTTGTTCTGTGACACATGAAGATTTGCAGTTTCTATTTTTGTTTCTCTTCTTATTGTTGTTTCTTTTTTTAACACCACAGTGATTTAGGGGAAAAAGGAGATGGGTCAAGCATTTTATCACAGGCTAATCCCAGAGTCAAGTCATTATCCCATCACCATAAGGTCTGAATAATTACACACAGACGGATCTCCTGGGGCAGTTCCAGCCCCCACCAGCTTCTCCAGTCAGATGCACAACAGCAAAGATTTTCAGCAAGTTCACTACAAATTACAGTCATCAAGTGGAAGCTGGATCTCACAGGCACTGGCAAATAGTTGAAGAAAACACCTTGTAGCTTTTCTTCTCTCTTATTTGGTTGCATAGAGGAAGTTAAGGGGTCAGCAGAGCCAGCAGGAGCTTTTGCTATTGAAACGTTTTTTAGCTAAAGTGCTGCTTTCAATTAAATGATGTTAGAATCTCATAAGCTTTAACAAAAATAACTACGCATCATTTTTTCAAAAGTCCTTAAACATCCCTGTTAAAATTGTCAAGTCTGATCTCTTTTTAATTTTATTATAATTTGCCATTATTTTTCTGTGACAGCACTCAACACATAAAAACAAGAGGACCTAGTACCATTATGAAAATACAAAAATAGCACAGGAGCCAGCTATTGCACTAAACATTACTAAAATCACTAAGGATAGGTGTTATTCAATAGTAAGAAATTACAGTTGAAATAAGTTTTTTCAAACTCTTTGTTTTTTAGAATTATCAAATTTCTAAGTCAAAACTAAAACCCTCTTTAAAAGCAGCAGGACTGCTTAGGAAAAAATAAAAATCTGATTTTTCAACCATTTCTAATGAAAGTATTTGAGTATTCAAACTGTCCTATAAAGAGCTACCTTAGATGAGACGTACCTTAGATAAAGTTTCAAATTATTATTATTATAATTAGTCTTGCCTTCCAATAGATTCAAGCATTCAACACATGAATGTTTCTGCTTTAGGCTGTACTGCCACTTAAGCAAAAAAAAACAGATGACTTCCCACCTGAAGTTTTTTTATTGGGTTGTTTTGATTGCTACTGGAGCAGGTATTACAACAGAGAATTATTTGTTTATATAATAACATTTTTGCAGCAATGCTCCAAATTGAAACAAGATTCAACTCACAGGGTTAGAAGAGGCTGAACCCAACAGCCATTCCATAACTTACTTAGGCTCCGAAGTCCTTTTTTGTGTCTCAGTTTGATGACAGTGGATTCTCCTCTCTCGAGGGACAAAAGTTAGCCATCCACTTAGATAACATGCCATGCTCCCCACTTAACTTGCACCCTTTGCAGAATGTCCACATTTGGACCTTTTGTGGATTTCATAAATCAAATTAAGCAATATTTAGCAAATCAAATTAAGCAAAATATAAACTGCTGAAGCTACTATGTCATTACTCTGCCCCTGTTTACTCTGCACACAATGAGAAAAAAGAGCCCAACTAAACAACTCTCCCACTCAAAAGCAGATGGAGCCCAGCAATAATAGTAAACGAGTTGATAACTTGACAATATGCATCACAAACCACGGTGCAGGTGAGTCACCTGCAGTTAGGAAGCCACAGGCCAGAAGGCAAGGGGGTATTTCACCAATTCCATCACAACACCAGCAGTACTGGCTGTGCTGAAATGAGCTCTGGAGTCACACATGCCCTGGGACTGGGCCACATCACTTGCAGCAGGGTGCCTGGGGTGGCACAGCAGCAGAGAGTTTGCAGCAGAACCAGCACAGGGTTTGCAGCCTGTTGACAGGCAGCTGCAAGAGCTGGAGATGCCCATTTGCCACCAAGATCCCAGACCAGTTCTGACATAGGCTCAGAATCACTTTCCTCTCACAGAAAACAGAGACTGATAATCATTTCTCCAACTTCTCACATGGTTTCTACAGATATGTGGCATCAAATATTTAATATCTATTATAAAGCAAACAGGAATATAGTCTTCAGAGTCTGGCTCACGAGCCTCCCAAGACTGGGAGCTTCTGAGAGAAAGGTGCCATCATAAAGAGACAGAGACCTCCTATCTGAGCTCTGATACACCAATGCAGTCACAGGTCCAACCTCATTTCTAAAAATACTTGTGCTTTGTTCTTCATAACCTGCTAAAGCAAAGATGTTGGGCCCCATGTCTAGATATCAGACCTCATTTACATCACCTAAATAAGCCATCCCAAAACTTAATAATAATCCTTTTTGACCTAGATTCTGGCAAAGTCAGAAGTGACAGCAAATGAAATCCTTAAGAAATTAAATCTTCACGCACTTTTCATTACAAAGCATTTGGGTAAAATGAACAACAGGGGCATTAATCTGCATTTCCTGCTTTGATAATACAGAAAATTTCACAGAAAACATCTTTCTTGTGAGATGATAACAAATAAACTGTTTGATTTCATATTGTCTGCTGCACAGAAGTTGCACAATTGTACATATGCTCTTAAAGTTTTCTTCTAAAACATTATTCAGCATGACTATAAAAAAATCACATTCACTTTGCAAATTTAGGCCTTATTTACAAAGCAATTGCATCAATTTTTTCAGGTTATTCCATAAGTACATCAACACAATCTGAGGTCGGTTGGCAAAACTGACAACAGCAAATGAACAAGCTGCTTTGTGTTACTGCTCAGGAGACATCTCCCAAGCACTGAATTACTCAAGAGAACCTTCCCCTCAAATGATGTTACTGGGGTGATCCCAATCACCACTGAAGAAATGTCTGGTCACAGCACCCAGGATACACTCTCACCTTCGGCTCAGACCACAAGTTATCACCTTTTCACCACAGACTAGTAGGAGACAAGGTGGTCCCATATTAGAGCCTCTAAAGTTGGATCTACTCCACCAGCCAAGCATGTGATTGTGTGCATGGGTTAACAGGCTCCAGGCAATGCAATGTATCATGCTCCTAGAGCAAAAGAAGAAAAGACCTCAGGATATCTCCAGTGCTTTTTCAGTGGCACTCACTGCTACTACTCTTTTTAAATTACAGCTGTGGCCTTTTCCTACAAAGATATGGGAACACAGAGGTAAGTATAATGTATGAGTGTGTAATTGCAACTGTCACCACCCCTAGTTAATGAAAAGAAACAGGCTAAAAGATTCTCTGGTAGTGCTCAAGGGGTGAACTGCTCTTTGGAATGGCCCAGGTCTCTCCAGTGACTATGGTTATCATCCTACACCACTCTCACAGATATTTACCTACAGTTAGAAGCGTTATTCCTTCGCCCAATTTTTTTTAAAGCATTTTTACACAGTGCAGCAAAGGAAGGCAGCTAGTATGTCTATGGAGTAGGTAAAAATGCCCATTAACAATGTTCTAACTATTCACACACCTTATCTGCACTCTCATATATGCATGACTGTCAGTGTGCCCTGGTGGCCAAAGGCATTCTGGCTTGTATCAGAAACAGTGTGGCCAGCAGGACCAGAGCAGTGACTGCCTCCTTGTTTGGTTCTGGTGCTGCTAAACCTTGAGTTTTGGGCCCCTCACTACAAAAAGGACATTGAGGTGCTGCAGCACATCCAGAGAAGGGCAATGATGGTGATGAAGGATCTGGAGCACAAATCATAAGAAGAGCAGCTGAGGGAGCTGTGGTTGTTTATCCTGGAGAAAAAGAGGCTCAGGGGGAACCTTATCACTCTCTACCACTGCCTAAGAGGAGGTTGTAGCAGAGTGGGACTCTTCTCCCAAGTAACACACAACAGCACAAGAGGAAATGGCCTCAAGTTGTTCCAGGGCAGGTTTAGATTAGACAAATTTTCACTGAAAGGGCTGTCAAGCACTGGAACAGGCTGCCAGGGAAGTGGTTGAGTCACCATCCCTGGAGGTATTTAAGACATGTAGACATGACCCTTAAGGATATGGTTTAATGGCGGACTTGGACACATTATGCAGTTGGACTACATGATCTTAAAGGTCTTTTCCAGCCTTGATTGTTCTGATTCTACATGTCTTTAGACAGCTTGTAGACAAGACTGAATCCCAAAGCAGTATTCAGGTAGGCTTGATACTTCAATTTCAATATGGTTGGTTGTGGTCTTGAGCAGAAGAAATTAGGACTTGGGATATTTAGACGTTCTACTTTAGGTCAGAATGAAGAAAATACCTCACTCAGAAATATTCACATTTTACAGTCCTGATTTAAGTTATTGGTATATTTCTTCCATTCAAAAGCCATGCAAAAAGCCTGGAATACCTGGTCTGTTACTCTGGGTACCTACAAGAAGTAGCTTGTCAAAATAATCCTTTCAGTGCATCATATCCATTTCTTTAGACAAAGAGCAGCTGTCAGTGAGAAGGACCACTCCTTCTGCCCACACCTTCAGAATTGTGCTCTGCTCCTACAAAAGGGAGAAGGAAACATTCCTGTTAGCAAACTTCCAGATTTCAAAGTGGTTGCATAACTGGTATCAGTCTTGACAGCACCTCTGCTTGTGACTGTTACAGGCAGTGCTTTATAAAATGAATGCTTAGTGGAAAGAGATTTTTAAAATAATAACTTCACAAGTTGTGCTCAAGGAGCCATCAAAAGAACAAGAAGATTCTTATGTTCACCTCCTTTAGGAGTTGTGGGTGATGGCTGTTGATGGTGTTATCACTTGGTCAGGGAACAAGGCCAGTTGCCAGCCAGGAAAGCAGACACTCACTAGCAGAGCATTCAGAAGTTTGGTTTGTTCTTACCTTCTTTGTGCAAGGAAATTGAGAGATCTCTGCCCCCCAAATACAGGGAGCCATGAACATCTGTCTCCATCACCATCCCTTTACCCCACCCTATAATAACTCAGTGTAAAAAAGAGGCTTTGACCAATAAGTTCTACCACGGTGGAATAGGTGCCACAAAAGTGGGACTTTAGGAAAAAAATCCAATATTCAGATAAACTTCAGTAGTTCTCCAATTCCACCTTTCAAAAAACAGAAGAGAATTTCCAAAATACCAGAGTTTTTCCCATAATTCCACTAAACAGTGTTTCATATATTCATAAGTTCCTATGGGATCAAGACAGATAATGACATTTTACATTTTTGATGTAATTTATAGTGGTGCATTAAACTAATGAGCTCATCCAATTACAGAAGTGTGTTTTCCTTATTTGCTAAAGGAAATACTTCAGCCCCAGATCAACCAGAGTTTGCTTAATGAAGTCACAGTGTAACATCTCATTAATTTTAATTTTCTCTTAAGTAATTCTTGGGAGGTGCAAACCTCTACCTCTTTGATCCCCAAATTCCTCGGGTTTACAGAGCTGAAGGAGACTACAGACTGTGTTTGTCAGAGGAGGAGCATATGGATCAGATGCTCTGGATAAGCAGGCGTGTCAGACTTCCAAACAGAAAGCAGCATCTCCAGGATGGAGGGGAGGGTGAAGATCAGGTGCAGGTACCCAGGAGCAGAACTGCCCATGACAGAGTGCCACTGCCACCTGAGGGCTGACTGCAGGAAGAGAAGGAGCATACAGAAACAAGGATTTCCATGAGCCTCAGAGATCCTGCTGAATTACTTAAATAATTAATGAAGCAATTTCATCGGACTGAAAAAAAACTGATAATCAGTGGATTCACCAGTATTCCAGAATGGTGCAAAGACATGGTGGTCTCCTCGGATCTGTGTCACTATCAGTGAGAGGGACACCAGTAAAAACTTCAATTGTCTATGCAGCTATCTGTTTTTACAGACCACTAAGGATATTTCTTTGATAAAAAAATCAAATTCTGTTGGGATTTAAGAATTTAAAAAATAATTATTAGAGTAGAATACACATATATAGAGAAAAAGATCTCTAAGATCTCCTAAATCTTGATGCCTTTAAAAAAACACAAACAAAAAAACCCCAAATAAACAAACAAAAAAAACCACCACAAAACCAACATTAAAAAAAAATAAAATAAAATAAATTACAAGCTACATTTCAATTAGCAGCCAATACCTGATTCTCTGACAATTAAGAGAGGTAGGGGATTTTGCCCTCAATGCCTGACCAAATTAAAAACACCCCATGAGACTCAGACAGAAAATAGCAAAAAGAGAGAAAACTAAATGGCTGCAAATGGAATGGAGCTGACTTCTATTTCCTGATGCATACTGTGAACTCTACAGGGACCTCCACATGTAGCCCCAAGTATCATAGCACCATAGAATGGCTTGGGGTTGACCAGAATACATATACTTCTGACTTTTTTTCAGCCTATTTCTTTGTGACATATTGCTTTAACACTGTTGACACGTGATAAATTAACTTCTGGTGCAAGATTATCCTCAAAACACCATATGCATCATTATGCAGATTCCAGTAATGGTTCCACAGTAAAGCCCAAGGTGAAATTTGCAGATAAAACTTGCTTAAACTTGCCATGTTTCGCAATGGACTAATGAATGCAGCTGTCCAGATGCCATTTTCCTCATTACAAAATAGGGACTAACTTCTGCAAGAAAAGCATAAACAAAGCACTTGAAAAATACAGCCCCATCCACTCTGATCCCTGTCAAGCTTCCCAGTTACAGCTCTGCTTTTCAACTGCCACAGTTTTCTAACAGGAAAAAGCCAAATACATGGAAAAAAAAAAAGAAAAGACCAAAAACAATAACACAACCCAAACAACACAAACACACAAACACACTCTTAAGAAAAAAAACCAAAGTGAGTTGAGAAATAATCTTAACAGCGGGGAACTTCCATTGCTGTACCACATTGGTGACTGGCACTGTGATGGAATGCTGAAGAAAAAATATCCCCACACCCTACATTTAAATCATGGATGTGCCTGCAATCAGTCTTGTAATTCTGACCAGGGCATGACACTGCTGCAGTGGTGCAGTGCTTACACTTCAGTTTAGATTTAGCTGCTTTCCAAAAAGAACCTTTAGCAGTGGAGATGGGAAAGAACGTTTTGCAAAGGTACAGAGCCTGGTTAACTTCATAGAAGTACTGCAAAACCTTCTTTAGTTTCTACTCATCACAAAGCAGAAGGAAATGCTTGTGATGGTCAAATTGGGCAGGGACAGTAACCATAATTAGACTTTTATAAAGATATTTTTCCTCCATTGGGGTTGTGTCATGATTTGTTTTATAGCTGAAGGTCTCATGTAAAAAATAATTACCTTTATGATATTGTGGGATTTTTTTTAAAGAGAGAATAATTTGAATTTTTGTCCGTAATTTTCTGAGCAGCATTTTTTTTACCACACCTAGCTAATCAAGCTTTACAGCTCTCTGTGTTTACCCCTAAGGTAAACTCAGCCTGATATTTACATCAACACCCTTGGGTTGAAAGCACATAAGGCATGAATCACAGTCTCTGTGGAATTCTCAGCAGAAGTTCTGGTTTGTGTGACATTATACAACTCTTAGCTGACTTAATTGTGATGGTCAGCAATGCAATAACCAGTTCAGAAAACAAACAAAAACCAACCACAACTAAAAAATCCACCACCTGGATGTGCTGTTGAGCTTCACGGCAACCATGGATAAAAAAGTGCAATCGTCTAAAACATCGGCATGATTACAAATCCACAAAACTACAGAATGAAAGATGGGATACGTGACAAATAATTAATAATTCACGTTTTAGCTACATAATTTATACTATATATCGATTTATGTTGTAATGATAATCGTTTACAGAACTTATTGTTTGTAACAGAATGTGTTCCCATGTCTCCCTTATTATTAACCTCAATTCTGACATATTTTGCCTGAAATTGAAAAGTCCCTCTGTCAGACATATTTGTAGGAAATAAGCTCGTACCAAATACCATTTTACAGCAAGCCTGCTATATGCAGCAGTCTACTCTAGCTCAAGATCTTATGATATTTGAAGATTATAAATGCAGCAGGTGATACCTTGTTGAGGAGTGGATTGAGAGTCATTGCAGTGTCATGTAGGAGGGCACTACTCCCTTTAAAGGATTTGAAAAATGTGACAGGTATGAAAAAGCCCCCAGGTATGTGTGCCAGTGCACAGACTGTACTCCAGCTCCTGCAGGAGGTTTTTTCTAAGGAGAAAACAATACAGGCTCCTGTTGCTCATATGGAGCCTAGGGAGATATCAGCATTTCCCTTCCTACAAGTTGTTGGGCCGTGATCACAAAGATGTGTGATAAATGTGATTCATGCTAATTAAATTGTAACTATATTAGCAAAATTGTATTTAGATCAATAGAAGACAATTGTTACAGAGTGAGGGGGGAGATGGGTGAGACAGGGCAAAGGACATCTTCCAGATGTTGGGAGTCGAAGAGGAATGTTGGAAGGGAATGGTAGAAGGATGTAGGTCTGACAAGCAGCATCTAGAAATAGAAAGTTTCGACCTTGAAATGGGCCAAAATGGAATGATTCCAGGCATGGGACCCAATTAAAGTCTTGTTATGGAAAACATCTGCTCAGTCACATAGTGTGCCTGCGCTACCTGCAGGTCACACAGCGGGCACTGAGGAAGACGATGAGCCTTCATCGGAAATAAAACCCTCAAAAGGATGAGAGACCCCCTAACCCATTAGTAGAGCATGTGCCATACAACATAGTGACGTAGATTTTAGGAATAGAAACTAGGAGGAGTTTTCTAGAAACTTCTGTAGCATAGAGTATATAAGTGGGATTGTTAGCCTTGATGCTTTGGTACGTGAGGAATGGCGAGCCACTCCCCGTATCCCCGGTCGGTTTTGCTTTTGCTTTATACAAACCTCAATTATACTAAATTACTTACTGCCAAATTTTGTATATTCTCAAATATATGCACTTTGATTGTATCTATCTCCAATGCTTTAATTGTATTTATTTATAATTGTTACTATTAAAAATTTGCTGCTACATTTAATCTCGTTGTTCGACAAATTGGAAAAATAGAACACCGTTTATAACAGATGTGAAACAAGAGAACACTTGTTAAAAACACTGGCATGCCTTTGTATAAATCATTTGTTCTATCCATTCATCAGCTTCTTCCTTTTGAGGTGTTTGAAGTGCCTCAATGGGCAACTGAACACAAATGTGTGATGGAAAGTCTAGCCTGGTGTAATATTTGCCACATCAAAAGCAACAGATTTAGCAAAACTTCTGTCCCAGTTTAAGATTTTTAGGTGTAGTTCCAGATAAATTTTTCAGCTACTGGAGTTGATAGACTCTAAGGATTTTGCACTGAACTATAAAAAAATAAAGTTAAACATAACATTGCTTGGCTGTGAACAAATTTGGAGATACAGAAAAATTCCTTCAACCACGCTATTCCAAGATACAGCACCCTTAAGAAAACACCACAACCATTTGTTCTGTGTGCCTGCATTTTCCCAGGCAGCACTTTTTCTAGGACACTGAGACTTTCACTAAGACTTCTGCTCCACAGAAACGGCTAAAACACACTCAGCTGCAGGTCACCAGTAGTCTGCCCTCTCTGCTTCCCGATCACAAGATTCTGCTCCCTCCTTTGCCCTGGATTTCCTGTTTATCTGCTGCTGCCCTGAGCAACCTAACAAAGAAGCACACCTTTTACCTTCAGAGCATTATGGCACTTGCATTTTAAGTTTCATTCCTCTTAGAATCACTGCAGATAAAATAAGACCTGTGTTAGGGAAGTGACTGGAGATGCTGTCAGAAGATCTCCTGCCACACAGCAGATTGCCTTTGACACTGCAAGAGCAGACAAAAAAGCAAAGATTTTCATAGGAAGGCACTGTTTTCTTATTAAATGAGTATGATACCCCATTAGCTATTTGATGTTGTTCCTTCACTACTTCAGGATTCAAAAATCCACAACAGGAGTTTAAAAAGTTATAAAAATCTTCCAAAGTATTTTCTTTTAAAAATGTAAGAATTGTTTCCTTATACAGCAACATCAACAAGTGAACTTAAAAAAAATCTTAGTTGCTAAGCACTTTTAGCTGACAAGATTCAGCTAGAGTCTACCAGCTACGTAGAACATGGTCATCATCTGCAAAGAAACCCCTGTTATTGTGAATGCAAAATTATCCTTGTCTGTGGCAATGCAGCAACCCCACAAAAGGAAGCTTACCTGTAATACCTGTTGATGTGAGTAGATGGTCTTGCAGATGCAGGCAGTGTGCTCTTTTTCCAGGGTAATCATAGTTGATCAGATCAGAGGCTGAAGTACCTGGTTCATTCACTTAGTCCAACTTAAAACCAAGAAGTTTTTACAAACTCTTTTGAAAACTATTCTGCTGTAGGGACAATTAAAGCAAGGTGATTGTGATTCCAGCGTGAGTCTGTTGAATTCACCAGCACAACTTCCAACTCTTAGTAAGATAGCAAAAACCACAGTTCTTGACCTTGAAAACTTGATCACGTTCAATTTCTCAACTGAAATGGGCTTTTCACATTTCTAAGATTCTTTAGGAAGTAACTGTATAAGTATTATCTTGCTCATCCTCCCCTTGATTAGGTGGTCTGTAGTAAACAGTAAATATAAGGTTTTCCTTCTTGGCTCAGCACCTGATTTTCACCTGCAAGCTATCAACCAAGTTATCTCTGACAAGTGTATTGGAGAAAAACTGTGAAGAGTATGTGAGCAAAACTAGTATTTATTAAAAGAGAAACACATAAAAAAAAAGTCTTAAGAATCACACCCATCTATAAGCCCTTATATGATTTCATAAGACAAACCTCCTGTCCTCAGTTTTAAATACAGGATCAGTACATTCAGCCCAATGTAAAAGCCACAGAAGTAACAGTGCTCGTTTGCCAATATTATATATTTTCCAACTGCATCATTAAGTACTTTTCTCTGGGCTTTATGCAAAGTGAGGTGAACCCCATACCACAGCACAGCAGCATCTGACACTATTTTATTAATTCACATTCATAAGGTGTGCCTACCTTGACTATTCATGTTTCCAAAATAGATAGACACAAAACTTTCTTAACAAAGGTCTGGCTGAATTACAAGCTGAAGTGTAAGGAACAAATATCTAATTCAAACCCTTCAAAGGAGCCTTTCTTCCTCTTACACAGAAAGCTGAGACTTATGGCATTTTCATCACTGTTTAATCATCTCATGATGATCAAATTATAGGAAGTAGTAACAAAATCCCACAATGTGTTTTTATTGTTAAATATAAAAAACATTTATTTCCTGGAAAAAATGGTTTACCAAAATAAGATACTCTCTATAGAATTTCTGAGTGACTAAAAGCCATTAAAATCCTTGAGAAGGGTAGGAAGGAAATTGAAGCCATGAATGACAAAATGGGAAGCAGGTAATGACTGTTCAGTCTTGAAAGTACATGGGCATCATCGAGTAGCAAACTGAAAACAAAAGGAGACATTTCCTCTCTCAGTGTATAGGTTTTATCTGTGGAGTTCTTTTTAAGATAATGTAAATTGTAAAAGTTCATGAAGTGAGGTTCAAAATAAAGAGATAAAAGTACAGATGGAATCTATTTCTTCAAACACCAATACACCTTTAATGAAAAGAGGTGCATCACTCAGTAGAGTCTGGAAGATTATTCTCCAGATGCCTGAATGGTTTCTATAGACCTCCCGAATCATCTGCAATCAGCCACTGTGATTTGAGATACTGAGCTAGGTAATTCCTTACTCTTCCCCATGTGAGGAAGCAACATCCATGTTGTACTGTACATCCCTTGAGTTTTCATCAGAGCACATAACCTGGAATGAGTTTTCAGTGTCAGGTGTACTACTCCCTCCCCAGGAAGCCAGTTTCCAGCTATTCACTTCCAAGTATTCTATCTTGATCCTCATGGCTTTTGTACACTGCAGCCTCTCTGTATCCTCAGCCTTGGAAACTGCTCATGCATTTGACTTATTGATGGCTTTCTTCAACTTCCTCCTTTGCAGAGCCAAGTTTAGGGTTTTGAGGAGAGTGTCCTTGTTGTTCAGAACATTGTAGCGATTCACTTCCACTAACCTGCTGAACTCATATGGCTCAAAGGTGAAGTTCAGTGTGCGGTAAGGGGAATCTTTTGACTCAATGATGAAGTCACCAAAGGATTTCTCTTCTTCTGACTCACGTTTAACTCCTGCAGCAAGAAAGAAAAAAAAAATATCACAAAAAACCCTCTGCTGTGGTAGAATCATTTTAGCTGAATTCTGCTAGGAGGATATCAGAGATAATTGTGCTGAAACTTAACTTTTTCCCCAAAGGAGATATCAGCTCCTTCCAAAATATTTGGAAGCTGAAGCGGCAAAGTATTATTACCCTTTCTATTTCCACTAGGCTCCAAAATACAGTACCAAAATACATTTTCATTGTGATAAATTGTTAAGTTCAATTTTGATTATTATGCTCAAAATAAGGAATATAAAGCTCAATTCTCCCTGGAAGTGCTGCTCTACACTAAAATGAAAGACAAACCTCAAGTTCAGCTGGCCCTTGTGTACCTTGCCCCTTAAAGTTAAACACTAGTCTTAAAAGATGAACATTAAAGTAGTTTACTACAAACACTTCTGTGAGAGAAGGGGAGTTGTAAGCCTCTTCTCTCATCCTGCCCTTCAAAAATCTAGTGGAAATTGATTGTGCCTTACATGTAGATAACAATTTAACAATTAGAATAATAAGAAGAATGAAAAAAGGAACATCGACCTCACTAATTTTCCCCATCAGTACACCCAAAGAATTGTTAAGAGAGTGCTTTAAGATGCAGCTTGCTTACCTGGAGCTTTGTATTTCTGGAAGGTGTCATTCACCAGTGGGAAATGGAGTACAATTGGAGCCTTTGGATTATTATCATCCACAAACACGTAACACTCTTTTGGGTTCTTTTCATCTTCCTCACTAAATTTGATTTTTGGAAAAGGAATTTCCCGCTCCTCACAGTATTTCTGAGTCAGCTCTAAAACCTATTATAAGAGAAAAAAGAAAATTGCAATAGAACGCCAGCAACACTCCTGAGATCACCTAACTAAATTGTCAAAGGGAAAGAGACTTCCATTTAAAAAAATGAAAAGAAGTGACAAAAACTCAGCTTCAAATCAGCAGAAACAATTTCTCTGGCTGGTGTTATAGAAGAATGAAGAGCAGAACTGCAAAAAACATCAACAGATTGCAGCTGAAATTTTTACACTTTTATGTAAAGAAAATAACTTGTTTGAATGAAGAAAATCACCAATAGCCACCCTTTCTTTAGAAGCACGTATCTCAATAGCAATGATCTTATGGGCCAAACAAATAATCTTATTTTACTTGATGTGTTTAGGCTTCTGAAAATTTTTGAATCTTCTTACAGTTGTCAACTTCCTATTTTCTCATGACCTTCACAGGAAAAAGCATAGCAAAATAACATGTGAAATGTCTTTTCAAAGGAAGACAGGCAAGAGAGGTGGGGCTGTTCAGCCTGGAGAAGAGAAGGCACTGGGGAGACCTTACAATGCCTTCCAGGGCTAAAGGAGGCTTACAGGAGCTGGAAAGTGACTTTTCACAAGGGCACGTAGTGATAGGACAAGGGGGAAATGGCCTTAAGATGAAGGAGGGTAGGTTTATATTAGATATTAGGAAGAAATTCTTCACTGTGAAGGTAGTGAGACACTGGCACAGGTTGCCCAGAGAAGATGTGGGCTCCCTGGAAGTGTTCAAGACCAGGGTGGATAGGGCTTTAAGCAAACTAGTGGAAGGTAGAGGCAGAATCAACTCATGGCAGGAGGGCTGAAATGAGATGACACTTAACGTCCCTTCCAACCCAAACCATTCTGTGATTCCATGAAACACACAAGGATTTATTTTCATTCATTTGTCCATCAGTGCTTGTATTCAGCTTCAACTGATCTGCTGCAACTGAGTATGATTCTGTGCTTTTATATTCATGTAATAATTCTCAGCTACATCTCTCACCTCAAATGGAGCTTCCCAGGAAAAATTGAATGACAAGATAACATCCACATCTCTCTCTGGCTCAAGTACCAAAGGAAAGGGAGAGTTGATGGAAAAGCCACCATCTACTAAATACAAGCTCTCTTCCATGGGAGTCAGCTGGTTGGGAAATGCATCCAGGTGAGTACCTGTAAGACACTCCAAGTAACACAAGTAACAATATTGATTCATTACACGTCTTGGCAGAAGAAATAAACAAAGCTCATATTAGTGTTATAAGAAGAAAATAGGCATGCCAACATGCACCTTCAACTGAGACAGACCTATAAAGTCTGCTGATGAGCTTGCCTTGTATGACAGAACAAATACAGTGGATCAAAATTTTTGCTATGGTGTAAGAAGGGATATATTCCCTGGCTTCAGCAGAACAAAGCTCACTTATGTTCCGTGACACTGGGGTATTATATAGTGGTTAATATTTTGTAATAGTCAGATAGACAAAAACTCCTTTACCTCTCCAAGTCACAAATTTCTTGATGTTAACATAATCCTTATGAAGATACAATCCCTTCATGAAGTTGAAGGTTTCTCCACATGTGACCCGGGACTTGAAGAAATCCTGAAAAATTTGTAACAAGGGCCCCCCAGGTATAACCAAGCGAGTCTTCAGTCGTGCTGGGTCTCGGAAATGGAATCTCCGGCAGTCATCTGCAGAAGTCACAGAAGGATGCAGAACATACACAAAATGCCAGCTCCAACATTTCAATCAGGCCTTTTCTACAATATTTAACCAGCTGTCCTAAGGCTAAATTTGTCCTCTAATAAGGGTATTGTAACGAAATTTAAATGCGATGCATATTCCATAGCTGGGTGATTTACTAGCCCTGTTTAATGGGAAAAGCATTATTCATAAAGCATTGCCCATATTAATTTCAAACCCACACCAAGAAACCCTTGTTACCAAGTAATAACCACTTCTGTCACGTAAGACATCTGTCAACCACACACAGAAGCATTTATAACTACATAAAACAAAAATGGTGGGGTGTGCTGGGGGAACCAGGGCTGGAAAGGTAGGGGAAAAAAAAAAAAAAATCTCTTCTTCCACTAGTTACTATAGGGCCATAACTATGCACATTGACAAGTCCCAGCCAGTAAAACACTTACTTTTCACTGTAATGAACAAATGGAGATCAATGAATAAACATACAACCAGCTTATCCAGTATTACAAAAAAGCAGACCATTGGGGAAATTGAAAGCCTCTTTTTCTATCTCCTGCTTAGCAATCCAGCTTCTATTCTTCCTCTTCTCAGGATTAAAATGCCTGCACTTTAGTATGTGTTTAAGACAGTCCTCAGAACTAGCCCAAATTTATAGCTGAAGTCAGATACAAATTCTTTTTAAAAGAAGAGGAAGCATACTAAAGAAACAATTTTTGTCTTCACTGTAAGAGTGATCAAAGAGAATAACACACAATTAAAGAGATCTGTCCCAATTACCCTTTGCGCTAATCTTGAAAACTACAAACAGCACGTTTTTGCACCATATTATTTGTGATCACTACAGAATCAGTGACCTTTTGAAAAATCCAACTATTTTTATCTATGTTCTTACCTACAACTTTGATAACATCTTTGAAAGAATCTAGAAAGCTCAGTCCTATACCAACCACCTTCAGGCAGATATCATCCAAGCTTGCAGCAAAGGCACTGCCCCACATTCCTGCAGGAGAAATGCAGAAGAATTTAACACTCACAAGGTTTTTCACTGTGTAACCAAAAGGCCTATAATTCACCTGACATTTTTCATGGGAGAGGGCTGTCACTTGATCCCTACTATTCCAACAGTTTAAGTTAAAACCTTGGCATTGATTATGTGACAAATTATGATGTTACAGTATAACGCAGAAAATTTTCCGGAAGAAAAGCATGGACAAAACAGTAAGAAAAGAGGAAGACTGACAGCAGACATTTTTGACAGGCAGCTATAATAAAGTCAACTTTCAGACTCAGGACAGCAGACTGTAACACTACGAACAACTGATTGTGAACCTAAAACGCTGGAGAAACATTTGACATTTCACTTCTTCAAGTTCTTCTGGAAGGGAAAAAGGCATGGACTTGAGTGCGTAAGTCCCCAAAGCAGCAAAGTTCCTTTCCATCTCCTTATATGATAATTTATGACAATTATCACAAGATCATACCTTGTAGAAAGCAAATCCTGGGCTCTGGATGTTTCTGGACAAGCCGTCCCATGAAGAATTCACTGTCAAAATTCTCTGTTCGAACAAAAGCTCCATATTTGCGAAACCCAACTTCATAGGGAGTGAACTCACACCACTCTAAGAACAAGCAAACAGGATATTTACTCATCTCAGAGTAAACATGAGTGAAAATACTTATCTTGTATCTGTTCACACAGGGGAGACAGAAGGGACTGTCCCCCCACTTTTCACAATCACTATGGATTTCTCTGTCCCTCTTCTCTAGTTTCTATGTACATATGATTAACAAAAACTCTTCTGAAGGCTTTCTTTCCATCTTGCTCCATCTTGACTTTGTTACTACAGAAATAACCTGCCTATTTGACTTAAAATCATTTCGGATGGCTCTCTTTTCCATCCAAATGGAAGTTACATTATTTTCTCAGCTTTTCTTTGCACTACAAACCATCTCCCAGAAACTGCTACAGTACTGGCTTGAAAACTCAATTGACCTACTGCATCAGACTTCACTGTCTGCTTATCGAAGTGCCCCCTCATGCTTGAAATACTTCCACAAAGAGTTGAAAAAGAAGGGCCATCCAGTCCAACTCCTGGGCCTGCACAGATCAACCCAACAAAACAGCATGCATCTGCAAGCCTTATACAGATGCTTCTTGAACCCTGGCAGGTTCAATCAAATTTAATTCACTGCCATACACATATACTGGTCCAGAATAAAACAAACAAGTCCCCCAGTGGTACACAGATGGACACAAGCACTTGTGTTCCGCTGTCACTCAGCTATCCCCACTTGTTGCACCATATTTAAAATTTCAATGAAGGACTGGTCTTTGTATTTTTACTGTAAGAACTCAGACCACTAAAACATACAATTTTGATGATGCATATTACATGGTGGCCAATCCACCATTTTACATGAATCCTACACAGATCTCTTTATCTGAGACTATAGAAGAAAGTGGTTTCCTTATCACCAAAGACTCTAATTCTTTAATTCAGACAGAGACACATATATTATAGCAATCTTCTCAGTTTCTGAAAATTTCAGGCAGTTTCTAGCAAAACGTGTGGAGTGGCCAAGAGCTCTGAATCTCATTTCTCCATTTTAGCCACAATGAAGGCATTTGCTATCAGGATGATAATACTTTGTCAATCAGTTTCCTATTGCCTCTTGCACTACCAACTGCTGCTTGAGCCATATTTCCTGTTATCAGCAGCTCACTAACCAAGCAACTGGATAGATGAAATAAATTTATGGACTTTAGCAAACGAAAATAAATTTCCATGTTCATACCTGCAAAGTCATCACTGCTCATATTGGGTCTCACATTGACAGCTGCATAGATAGGATAAGGGTTCTGGGCCCATTTCACTGCTTCTTGCTGATCAGATAGCTTTGATGGATCTTCCTGGTCACAAGCAAGGAAGGAGGAGCCCACTTCAGTCAGGTAAATTCTATACCCACAGTTCGATAATTGGTAACTGTTGCTTAGCATTTCTGATTAATAACTACTAATTCAAAGTCCCTTTTTGTCTCCACTGTCCAAGTACACAGTTACGTTTGTCCAAGATACTTCCGCAGCTGTGTATTTAGAATGTCTAATGTTATTAATAAACTAGCTATTTCTCTGATTTTCTATCTCACTTATATAGAAAATACTGCACAGTAACTCCATTCTGCAAAACCAACATTATTCTGTCAGGCCTAACCTGCCCAGTGCAAAACCTATTCTTTTAAAAACAGTCATTCCAAATAAACACTGCATTTTTCTGTAACATTGATGTCTATGAATTAAAGAAGATACTGTGTTTATTCCACAGCACTGTCTATACAAAGGTGGAGAGTAATTGATTTCTTGACCCTAAACACATGTGTCGGTAGAGTTCCCACCTGAAAGACAAACAGCAGTACACATCCAAGCATGAATTCTTTTACCTTCTGTTGTAGGAAATATTCCACAATAAGGCCCCACAAATCTGTAAAGGAAGCTTTCCGTCCACTGATCTCCATGGCATTCAGCTCCTGGAAATAGTATTTCAGTCGTTCTGGGGAAAATGCCCCTACTTTGCTGCTGGACACAGTACTCTGAGCTCTTCTGATTGCATCTTGAAGGTCTTTCTGTGACCAGTCAGGGTCTTGATACAATGTTGATAAACACCTGAAAATGCTTCTATTAATGTCATCAGTAATAAAGACCCTCATGTAAACAATAATTTTAGCTATTTATAATTAGGGCTGCAGCACTGGAGAAGTCTAGGTAAAAGAAGAGTCAATAATCCATAAATAAAAGATTTCTGAACTCTAAATTGTGCTGAAAATCCTGACACCTACAGGACATCTTCATCCTGACTGCTAGCCTGCCTTCCAAAGATGTTTCAAGCATCCTGTGCTAGCACCCATGAACCAGTTCATAAACATATGTTAACTCCAGAACAAAACAACCATGACATGCTGGCTGATGGCAAGGCTACAGCAGTAGAGGCCGTGGCCTTCACCAGAAGACAGGTCTGATTAAAGGAGAAGCTAGTTTGGACCACTGACTATTTCTACAAACAGATGCCCACATCTGTTTGGAACTGTCTCTGAATCAAAAGGGGCAGAAGCACTAGGTACAGAGGAGTTAACACACAAAGCCTGGAAGGAAGGATTATGCTGTCAGGTTGCACAACTCATCTATGAAAGAAGATTTGTTTCACAAAAAGAAGAGATTACTTCATCCCAAACTCCAAGAACTGAGCAACTGAAACATTCTAGCCACATCTAATATTTCAGCACATTGTTCCAGCTCACGAAAGGGCAAGACAGTGCCATGCCTCTCTTCAGCCTCTATGCCATTTTGGAAGGTGATGATGTAGTGGCCTGCGTGGACATGTTCCCAGTGACTTGCACCACCTCAGTTATCTTCTTGGCCAGAGTAGGGGAATGAGGGAAGGTTTTTAAGTCAGTGCTCTGAGGTACTACACAGCAGTTTTAATCATATAATACATTCTAATATTCAACTGTCAGACTTGAACCAGCAGCAGATTCATAATTTTAGCTAGTAGCTGTGTGACATGATACTGGATCTCTTAGACTCTTCAGGATCCCCAACAGAACTCACAAGCGAAAACTGGTAAAATACTTGATTTGCTGTCTGCCTACAGATGGCACAATGTAATTTTGGCCTTATTCCGCATCAACACTACCATTTAACCTCTTAGTTTGTGAATCCAAACTGCATGTAGCTTACCAAGTAGAGCCAGAAATCCCACAGAGGTATATTGCAGCATCCAGAAGGCCCAGCTGCTGCAGCCCAGCAAGGCTGCCATAGAACGATGTCAGTGCTCTCATCCCACCTCCAGAGCCCAGCACTGCTACGACTGGAACCTGCAGACAGCAAACTCAGGAGTCACAAACACAGTCTTCTGACTGCCAATAAATTACAGAACGAATCCCATTTCAGTCTCATTTGAATAAAAAAATAGAGATATAAGCTCCTATTTCTAGCTACATTACAAGTAATTTGGAGTTTGATTTCAAGCTGAACTTCTTTCTCGGTTTTGTAATCGAAATATATTGCTTACTATAAAACATAGCACAGTCATCTTAGGGACAGACACTTACTGAAATTGTTATGCATATTATCACACATTTACTTTCATACAATACACACATAAGAGGCAATTATTCTTGTAACAGCAGCCAAATACCACTGAGCAAGGTATCAGGATATGTAGATGTAAGTTTCCTCAAATCAGCAATTAAGAATCTATTCCTATGGAGTGAGTTTCATTTTAAACATTCTGAAACAGAATTTCCCATCACAATTCCAAGCCCAAAGCCCAAGATATAAGACTTCCAATAAAGTACATACATTCTGAAATATCAGAATTTCACACACACATCCCCCTCAAAATTTAAGAAATATAACAACATTTAGATTTCAGAACTGGCACATACCAGAGATATGTCTCACACCATAGTGAATGCAAACCATGTTTCTTGTTGGTTACAAGCAAGGATTCCTACACTGCCTAATTATCAACCAAGCCTACAGGATTTTACCAATCTCCACAGGACTGTGCTCAATACCTCATCTTTTGGAGGGGATTCTTTTAAGTGAAGAGCCTTCCTCAGAGCCTCAGAAACTACTTTCTTCCTTTTGTCCAAAAATTCTCTCTCCTCTTTACAAAGATCAAAACCCAAACGTACATCCAGATCCCAAGTGCTGAAATAAAAGTTAAAAAAAAAAAAAAAAAACCTCAAAATTTTGGGAGATTTGTAATCAGTACGGAAAAGCAATTTTTGTGAACATACTATCTGGGTGCAGATCTGAACTAGATCAGGTGAAATTTTAGTGTGTACACCAGCTATTTTGTACAACACCTTTTGGAATTAAAAATTAAATTTTCCATATTGCATTTCTCCTTTAATGTTTAAATTCAAAGTTTCTGACAAACAGCACTCAGATTAAGCTTCAGGAATTTCACAAAGGAAGAAAAGATTCTCAGTAGGTGAGCAACTGACACCATTGTATGAACATGAAATGTGGGGAAGAGGGATTTTAAAACTGAAGATTCTGAACTTAAGAGGCAGAAGAAAGCAACTGAATACAATTAACTTGTTGTAAGTTTGTAAAACAGGAGCAGGATCATCAGTTGATGACTGGATACCAAATGACCCTACCAATTCACAAGCCAACTTCTTGGTTTTCTGTTATTCTTTTTCCTTTTTACTCCTTTCTTGCATCCTTCATCTATTCTATAGTTCAAGCTCTTCACACACAGAGATGTCCTCTCCTATCTCTCAGTACATCACAGCACATATTCTGGGAAATACCTGTGCCTGAAAAAACTACTTAATATTTATACCAACAGCTGTTTCACATTTAAGTATTAGGAACACAAAATTTGTACAGATGTCAGCACGATCTATACCAGCCCAATAGAAAGTATCTGCAAAGTGAAGAGTCACAGACTTCAGAAAATTATTTAAAAAATTTTCACATATATATATTTTTAATCTATCCCAAGAAGTCAATGGAGTGAACAGACCTCCCCAGAACAGCAAGGAGAGTTACTCAGTTCCTTGACTATGAGAATAAAGGCCTTTCCTGATTTTCAAAGGACTTTGGTGTTCCCTCTCACCTCTCTTCAGTTTTCAAACTCATACCCAAACTTTCTCCCTGCAAAAAGAGAGAACACATCTTGAAATTAATAGCAATTACACAGCTGGAACTATAAAACAGAAGTTATGACATCAACAGAGTCACCATTTACTACCAGAACAGCTCCTCACCCACAAAACATCTCTGGAACACCTTTCCTTGCACCTATTTCAGACATTTTTATCAGTCTGTGCACAAAGCAAAAACATACTTAGAGGGCAGCGTGAAAGAAATTATTTCTTCTGCTATTGTCTTGTTTTCTCTCTCCTCTGACATTTTTCTTTCACACCCCGGAAAGCTTTTTTCCGAAATTTTTTTTTCCCTCCTTCATAATTACTTTTGCAAGACCCAACCATGAAAACATATCTGGAAGAACTGCACTGAGTAATCTCATTACTTCATTCTAGACATTCAGAAAACAGCACTCCTGAGAATCACATGTTGCCTAACCTTCCAAACACCTAGAGGCAATGGAGGAAAAGGTTATCTCATGCACATTAAAGCAAGAGCAAAATATTGACATTACCTCTCCCAAAGAAATGATTCTATCAACTTTTTCTCCAATAGGAAGGGAATTAATTGGTACAGTCCCCAATCCCAGAACTGTAGTATGCTTTTCAATATCAGGGTTCACACCATCCTAAAAAAAAAAAAAAAAAAAATCTTATTTGAGATTCACAGAAAAAAGTTTTAAAAATATATGACTTTCATATGTTGAAACAACAAACAATTCTTAATATCACTATAGCTAAATATTTACCAGAAGTCCAAGGCTTTTTGAGGGCATCCTGCTTTCTGCTTGACAGGTCTTTGCAGGGCTATTTCTTTCACTCAAATAGTTTCTTTGTTGTTTGGTTTAGTTTTTTGGGGGGGTTGTTTGTTGTTATTGGGGTTTTTTTAATACATCTGTCTGCCACAATTAAAAAAATGTTCAAGTACAGAATTTCACCCACAAATAGTTTTGTTCTGGCATGGGTCAGAACTCACAAACAAACTTGGATTCCATCTTCCAAGGAAGATTTGGAAAAGATACTAAAAAAGGCAGCAGCAGACATACATAAAAAATATCACAAAATACAAAATAAGATAATCACCTTAGGGACATGGGGCAGCATGTAAATTTTAAAAACCTCAAAAGCAGAGCAAATTAAAGCTTGCCAGGAAATATTTGAGTTTTCTGCCACGTAGCAAATGGCGAGATCCCTTAATACAGAGCTGTGTGCAGATTCCTGAATGCAAAGAGGCATATTAAAAACCCTTCATATCAGAGGGTCACAGAAGCCTACAGAGCCTCCAGGTGGGCTGCAGCCCCCAGACCAACCACAGGGCTCAGCCCTCGGGGGTGGGGGCTGCACCTTAGAGAAAAACCAGGCTGTCACCCTTCTCACACCAAGAACTAAAGTCAGACCAAGAACCCACAGACTTCACACATGTCTTCTGAACAATAACTGCTGTCCTGAATCCAATGTCCCCCTAAGCTCACTCTTCTCCTAACAGGGGCAAATAACATGCATTTAGGTACAGGGCAAGCAACACTGCAATGTTCCTGGCACTCTCCTACATCTGATAAGAGAGAAAATGTCAGACTGAAGACTTTTTGTGGTCTATGCCACTTGTTGAAGGAGTATGTTCTGCTAGCTACAAGAGTTGTTTGGCTAAGGTTTACCACCTCGGGCAATCTCCATGGTTGACCTCTACAGCGCTTTTGCTTGCCTGGCTCTGAGTTTTCGGTCACTCAAGCCCAGGTCTCTTTCTTCAGCTCATGTTTGCTGCCTAAGGAACCCCCTGGCAAAGCTGTTCTTCCACATCCTTTTGCATCTTCTTCTCCACAGCTGCCTCTACAGTAGTCAAGATCACCATTTGTAATCATGCTACCCAATTGCTTGTTGGGATAAAAAACATCATAGAATAAAGAGTTTCCTTCCTCTCATTTTTGGAGAATGAATATTCAGTCACTACATGGGTACCTGGAGAAACCGCAAAGTAAAAGACAAAGCTAAATAAACCTCTGCAAGTGACAACTCCACAAGTTTCTATCAGAAAAGAGTTCCTATAGAGTATCTTAGAAGGTGAAAGTAAAGATGCCTACATGTAGCAAGCATGTGCAGAGTAATATTTTCTTAATCCCTGAGTTTGAACAGACGTTAAATCTTCAGAGAGCATATACTCTTAAGTTTCACTTCCTTACACAATGTCAAAGACCCAATGCACAGTCCAACATTTAAAAAAAAAAAAAGGTAGCATGTAAAGTTTTTCTCAATTGTTGTTTTTTAACTCTCTGTAAGCTTTGTGGAATCAGCATGGATGCTTACCTGTAGGACAGATATGGTTTGCTCCAACTCCACTTGCAGTTCTGGACACATTTCTTTATCCACATGAAAGACAAACGAGCTTCCATAATCCTCCTCATTGTCTGGTGTCCAAGGAATAGACAACTGCTTTTGATATGCCCCTGGGACAGACACCTTGACCTCACAGCATCCTGTGCATTAGAAAAAGTAGCTTAGACCACAGGGGCCATTTGCTGAAAATCAAGTACTTATTAAGTGTAGCTGAGACCATGAAAACACAAGCAAAAACTCTATTGTGTGGTACCCAGTAGAAAATACCCAATATTATTAATAATTGAAAATAACAGCAAAATTTACTTTAAAAGTCTATTTTGTAGTCAGTAAATTAAAATGCACTGTATAGACAGAGAATCAAGTCTCCCTTCTCTCTCAAGGAACAAACATATTGAAGAGTAGTTCTGACTTAAATTCTCCAGGCAGGCCTACCTTGCTGTTTCTCTTTTGTACTTTCCTCTTTGTTGACAGTGCCTTGCAGACACAAGCAAGGATGAACCTGGGACAAAAAGAAACCAGCTCTGGTCATATAATTTTTAGTTCTCTACTTTGTTGAAGTTTAATTCACTTACTGTATTAGTTGTAGGTTTACAGTTGCAAACTGTAAAAAAAAAAAAAAGGCATTGTTTTGTTATTTCAAATAAAGACCAAGTTTTGTTTCAGTAGGACAGGATTATTAGCTCTGGTTTCAAAATAAAAACCAACCTTCCTATTCCAGCAACTGGGGTTTTTCACAACTAGTACTTCACAGTTACAAGTTATCAACACCTGGGGTTTTTCTGGGTTTTTACCTTTTTTAAATGTATGAGTATTTTAAATGTATGTATGAGTACCTATTCAGAACCTGTTCAGATTCAAGCAAGCACTTCATAAATTTCTGTCCCAGCTTGTCTATGTCCTCATGAAATTTAGTCTCTCACTCCATTCAGCCATCAGCCTAGCCTCCAGGACACCAGATGAGAGACTGATTTCTACACAATTGCCCTAAAAGATAAGAAACTAGTTGACTGCTTGAATTAAGACTGTCCTACTAAGGGAAATTAGAACACTTCCTATGAAATAGTTTTCAGAATTGTGCTATTAAATGCCACCAATTTTTCAGGGGAAAAAAGTTAGAACTCTACATTTCAACCATTATCCTTATCTCCATACAAAAAACATGACTTCCATCCCTTTCAAGGGAGAAAAGAGGCAGCAACACTTCTTTTTAATGTATAACACACTGATTTTCTTAGGTTAACCCAAAAAAACAGGGAATGATCTTCTACTTAATAATGGCATTGATAAAAGCTTAGAAATAATACATGTTAAAATAAGAAGAGGGACTCTTCCTGGACAGCCTCTAGTCTAGAAAACACAGTACAATCTTCAGGACTGACTCACCTGCTAAAGACATGTTTTAGTTTTTTTAGCAACCTTACAGGGAAAAACAAACAAACAAACCTCAAAACAAAAAACTGCAGCTTTCTTTAAGTTGGCATCAAGTTTAAAAATTGAGGAAGATTTTTAAATCAACAAATTGAAAAAGAGGCAGATCTTGGTGAGAATAGGAGCTATTTTGGAAGTAGGACTGTAATACTCAACAATCCTTCTCCTCTTGCTACTAAAAACTTATTCAGATCACAACACACATGATTCTGGCTTCCATGTACTCACCACAAGGACTCCATTGGTCAATACTTCTGTAGGGACATCTGAGCTGTGAAAGCAAGGGTTTATTGTGAGAGATGACTGGTTTTAATTTTGCTTCATTGTACTTTACAAACTAATTGGCTGAATAAGCAGTGGAGTGAAAAGGTCCTCAGTGTGGGCAATCAACAGAAACACCAAGTAAATTTCCCTTCACAAAATAATGGGGGCTTGGAAAAATTTAAGAAAAATAATCTTGTCTGCCAGTATAAGCATGCGCTATAAGATCTCCCCATCTCAGTTATTTTGATAACCTAGAGAAAAGGTGAGTTTAGACTATCAGATAGATAAAATACAAATACATTTATGTATTTTGCAAGGTTAATTGAAAACTTTCCACTCCCAAATAACTAATCCATAAAGTGTTCACTTATTTCCCATGAAGTCCAGCAAAATTTTATTTATTTTTGGTACCCCAAAGATTTTGGTGACTAGAGTAAAAATTCTGGTGACTTTGGTCAGCCATCAGAGAATCAAGTCAATCACCACAGAGAACTATAAAGTATTATCTTGTTTTTGAGCAAGACAACCTCCACACAGAAAAAGCAACTGACATCATATCCGCAGATCACAGGTTCATTCAGCTCTTCAGGTAAGACTCACCATTTCTCCAAGAAAAACTCTACATCCAGCTCTTCATTAGCCTTTGAAAATAAAAGTTGGATATTGGTGACCTTTAATCCTGAACATATAATTAAGAGACATTTTCCCAAGAGATTGTTTTTCTCCTGTTACATAGTTATAGTAACTTCGTGTTAAAATAACTGGGTTTGTTCCTTTTATAAAAGCTGCAGTTAAATTTTGACATGGTTAAAATGTAGCCTTCAGCCTTTAAATATTCCTCTTCTCCTGGGCTTGCCCTGTATGACCAGACATCTACATTTGAAGACACAAGTGCACAGAAGCGAGAGTTGTTTCTCAGATCCATTACTCTACTAATAGGAGAAAAAACCTCTGGCTCAAGAACAACTGCAACATCATCTCTGCAAACAGCTTCTACATGAGGCTTTGGGCTTCTTCCCAATTCTTATTTCAGCAGCTTGCACTCTTAGCTCCTTGATGTCTTTGTCCTCTACAGACTTGGTTCCAGCCAAAGTCTTTTCTCCTCCCCCAGCATACAGTAAATATTTGATACCAGATCTAACACAGCTTTTAAAATAACAAAGTAGAAGCTGATTTGGGAAATTTTCTTTCCTGAAGTTGAAATTTCCAGTATCTTAACTACAGATCAAGATGACTTAAGCATTCAGTAAATGGATACAGCTAGTGGTAACAATGGAATTACTGAGCCTCTTTCCATGATCATAAATGATCTGGAGTGCTTGTGGCACTGCCCAACACCTCCCTGTGAACTGCACACCAGTTAGTCTGCTTCTGACCACAACAACAGTACTGAAGCCCAATTTCTCAAGAAAACACAACATTAGTTCACCTTTAACCCAGACCTATTGTAGCAATGTGTTTGTGGCATTACAAAATAGATGAATCTGGTGATGTGGCTTTTACCCACGTAAAGCAGGCTGTCTTGTAAGTCCATAAACAGGTGAACAGGGACTGAGAGCAGCTGATCAGCAGTATCATCCACATGAAGCAGAGGTTAAATGTACTGAACATAGTCCAGAGAAAATAAGCTTCTCTTTTAGGCTTTTGATTTACTAGATATAGGGGTAACCTTTGCAGCAATAAACTTGTTTTTTGCAAACTGATGATGACAAACTACATAAGACAGTCCCCACAATGATTACTGACTGCAAATGCCTTTAATTTTAAAACCAGTTTATGTTCCTCTAAGCCTCACGAAAAACTAATTCTGTTTTAAAATGTTTTGACATTCCCGAAAGACAGCAGTAACCCCAAATTTTATTTAGTTGAAGCATCCCAAAGACTGTGGCAAACACACAAATAGAGTTACTAGAGAACTCTGAAACATCTCAGTTGACTGTAAAACCCTATGTGCTGTCAGCACCAGTCGATTTGTTTTCCCTTCTGGCTTCTCCCACACAGACAAACCAAGCAGCAGGCACTGCCAGATGTGTGCAGATGAGCTGCAGCCCTCCCAGCTGAGCCAGGGCTCACCTCGGGGTTCAGCCTGAAGGTGCGCAGCAGGGGCTGGCCCGGCCCCATGCCCCCCACGTCAAAGACAACAGAAGTGAGCTCATCACTGACAAGGACATCCTTATCATAGAGGGTCAGCTCCAGAATGTTCTAAAAGCAAACAGAAGCAAACAGCCTAACATGAAGGGGCAGAAACACTGACAAACCTGGGTAGCTTTATACAACAGACACTTCAGGGCACTAATCATCACCCTTTCCCAGTCCTAAGGAAAATTCAGCAGGGCTTACAGCATAGTTAAGCAAAAAATTCTCCTAATTGACACCATTTAGCTAAAGTATTTTCTGAGCTTCCCAACTAGAGGGAGGCCCCATCTGATCATACGGCAGTACTCTCCACCACCTCCAAGCACAGATTTGCCCAAGGAAGCAATAGCAATTTCCACTCTTTCATGATGATTTAGTCCAAGATATTATAGGAACCAATCACTTCCTGCTCAGCACTATCTCAGAGATGGTAAATTCAAGAGAAACTGGAAGAGTGAGGACATATGGCACCCAAATAATGGCCTTGCAACTAGTTCTCAAGGAGACAAGACTGAACCTAGAATTTTGCTGGCAGTCTCCAGCAATACCCAGGCTGAGGTCTCATGAGCCTGGAGGGAAAGAAAAAGATCCCACACTCTAAAGTTCAGCTTTTAATTTTCTTACCAGTCAAGTCAATTTGTCACCATTTGACTTACCAGTCAAGTCATTTGTCACCAACCATTGTGGAAAGGTGCTCCAGTGAGTGGGATAGTTTCTTGTTAATAGGCACCTTATTCCGAAGCCTGGGATGTTATTCAAAGCAATAGTGCCCCACTAATATTTATCTTTTAAAGTAGTTTCCTTCCCCCTACCACTAGTGTCTAGTTTGAGAATGAATGCTGCCAACCTGAAGACTTTGTTAAGTACCGTATTAGGTCCCACATAGACAGTAGATGTACAGTCTCTATGCAAGAGTTTGAATTTGGTTTTCTCAATCATGGAAACTGACGGCAAAACTTGACTGAAAGAACTATGTGGCAGTGAGTAGAAATTTAGTTCCTGCGAAAGAAGAAGCAAACATCAAACAGAAACTTGCTTAATCAAGGAATTTCCTCGAACTCCACCAGGTAGTGCCATAACTTCCCTTTCCTGAGATTCTTCACAAGTATGTTTATGGAAAATTCTAGCTGTTTTTATGTGAGAGAGCAGTTAACCACAGCAGTTTGTATCACTGAACATGCACAGTACAGCTTTTTGTAACACTAAAGACAACTGACACCTTACAAACAACACTAGTGTTTTGAGGGTAATAAAGAACCCTAGGTTTTGAATGAAGTACCAAAAGCAAGCCTGCACAAAAATACAAGAAGTCCAACCTGCCCCACACAGTGCCCTTACCTTGACAGCACCATGGATTCGATACTGGAAAGTTTCATTCCATTCTGGGTTCTCAGAGTTGTCAACAACCTGAGTTCGAGAGATGCTGGGAGATGCCGTGGGCAGCTTTAGTTCCACATAGCAGTCTGCCTTGGACACTGCAGCAGAGAGTGAGAGACAGGCACCAGAAAAACTTTATTCAAACACATCCTTTCCCATGAGCTCCTCATTTCCTAGATCTCATTGCATCATAGAAAAGTGCAAATTTAAGACTTGACTGCTAAAGAAAAAGCCTTTAATGAAGTAAATGTCTTTAAACAGAAGCAAATTGAATATTAGGTGCCTATATTTCTTTTTTCTGGTTCAGCAAAACCATAAAGCCCTTAATAAAAAGGCTAGTATTTAAAATGAGGAAGATCAACTTTTAAAAAAAGATTATTGCTGATACCAGGCCTATTGCCTCTTGTCCTATCACTGGGCACCACTGAAAGAGCCCAAGCCTACCAAAATCCAAGGAGACAGCATCCACTACTGCTATACCCTTGTTTAGTCTGGCCAGGAGCTGGGCTGCCTGTTTCCATTCCCTGAAAATAAATTACTGTGTTAGAGTCCTTCTTTCTTCTATTTAGGGCGCCTTCAACAATGCAAATATAGGGACCATTCTTCACTTCAGCTAAATAGACAGGCCATAGAAAAGAACTTTTCACAGCATGATTCTAGCCCTCAGCCTCCCAGAAGGCTTTTCTGTTCCCTGAACAGCTATTTGGCATTACAAGTAGTTCAATGCTGGATGCCAGATATAAACTTAAGGCAGACTACCTTACTCAATTTAATGTGAAATAACTTAATATAAATTAGTTTTGAAGATCCAAGGGCCACAAACAGCCCTGAGATCTTTACACAGGTGTGTAAATGGAAGGCAATATATACCATGCTATCAAAACCAGGAAGAGATAAAAAGCAGTTTATCTTGGAATCAGTCAACAACCTACTTCTTTTAAAGGCTCCAATGACAAACAAATAGCAGGTACATGAAATAAAGCAATACTATAACTGAGAAAATAAACATTCGAATGCTAGAATTAAAGATTTCTGCTTCCAGGTTCAGGAAGACTGTTCAAGGTCAAGGAGCAAGGGTGAAACTTGCCATAACCAGAAGGCCAAATCCAGAGAAAGGAATACAGAATGGGCGACAGTAGAATAGGTAAAGGAGCGGGGAAGTAAAACATTACCAGGACTTACTTGATCTTGTTCTGCAAAGTAAGAACAGCTGAAGCTGCTCAATCTGCAGACTAGCCTCACATAAAGCTTTGAAATACACACAATATACTTTATATTATATATCTAATGCTTTACATGAGAAGCTTTTTTTGAGACATGAAGGCAATGCAATATGTGGAGATAAGAGGCTCCCTCAACAACCCTCTTTGTGCTAGAGTTATGCACTGAGGAACCAACATGTTTTCAAAATGCCTTGAGTAAATACTTACACACATCTGTACCCTTGATGTTTCTGGCTCGGAGGACTTTTACTGTTAGGTTGTAGTAAGGGTGCTTTTCCCACTGAAAAGAGAGAAACAAGCTCAGCATTTAGCTTAATTGCAATGTCTGTTCTCTAACCACACTGGTATTAGACCAGAGAAATGGATCAGAACCAGCCAGCCCAAAACAAGCTATTAATGAATCTGTTTGGGAATTCACAGAGCACTTTCAGTGTTCTGGACGACGACTAAAGCAGCCTAGAAGGAAACTCAATTCCATTTTGGCAATGCAATGAGCTATGTCTTAGGGTAACTCCTCATGGACTTCAGAAAATAAGTCCCTTATTTAGGGATTCCTCTAATTATAGATCAGTTTTGAATTGCTTTTCTAGTACGTTGTTGCTGAGGGAGAAACAGATGCTAAAGCTGCTCTAACACATACATTCACGACAGCTAGTTTAAGAGTACTGGCCAAGGGCACACGAATGCTTGAGTAAAAGCAGACATGGCAAGAATCTCAACAGCAGGGTGTAAAGACATAGAAGGCACATGCTGTTTACAGTGAGAAAAAAAAAACAAAACACTTGCTTGTCAAAACACTTCACGACAGTTTGAGTTAGAAAAGATAAAACTTAAATTCATTTTCATTCTGGACTGTTAACTGGTATCAGTATTCTAAACATGCATGTCATTTTATCAGCACAGATAAAAACGTAATCCTTACTCTTGAAAGCTTCTGGGAGACTATTTTTGGAAAGTAATATTAGTATCTAAATGCCAGGATGTGTAGTGAGGAAAAAAAAAGTCTGACTAGATCCTACAATATCATGAAGAAGACGTGGGGGGACGGCAGAGGACAAGAGAAAAAGATTTATTACAGAGACTGCACAGAAGTAATTGTGTAAGGCTCAGGAACAGAATGGGATTCTTGCTCATTTTCATCAGCTATGAAATCCTGATGAAATCCACAATCCTAGCCAGCTGAGAACTTTTCCTTTTCTTAAACATATTTTCAAAATGCTTTTCACAAATGGTCATTACTCCGTATTTACAATTTTCAGCATGGTTGGCTTGAGACCAGAGTTTAATTTTAGATATGCTAAGTATTCATTTACAATTAAATTCATCAGGATCTTCACTTACAACGAAATACTGCAGATTGACAAATGAGGCACTGGAAGAGGTTGCCCAGAGAAGCAGTGAATGCCCCATTCCTGGAAGTGTTCAAGACCGAGCAGGAGCTTTGAGAAACCTGGTCTAGTGAAAGGTGTCCCTGCCCATGACACGGGGGTTGGAACAAGACGACCTTTAAAGTCCCTTCCAACCCAAACCATTCTTTAATTCTATGATTCTTGAAATTTATATAAAAATGAAGGGCCTACCTATCACTGACTGGGATCTCACAGAAACCAGTGAACTCTAAACTCTTATTGAATGTTCCTTATCTGATAAATGGAATTATACTATGTTTGTTAAGCAGTCACATGCTTGGTGAGTTTTCCTTATTTTTCATCCCTCGGAGATACTTGCCAGCTTTTGCAAAACAGGGTTTGAACAACACAATAAAACCAAAGCATGCACAGTATACTGAACATTTTTGTATTAAGCAGGGACCATCCATCCTGACCAACAAGCAAAGAGCAAAACCTACATGAGCCACCTAAGATTTCTCACATGCAGGTACTAAATTAAATTTGTGCTAATAAACTCCAGTTACACTGTTACTAATCTTAAAGACACTTATTTACACAAATGACATGTTGAAGATACATATTCCTTTATTTGTTTCTGTGTACAAGAAACACCTTCATAGCGAATTTCACAATGATTTCCACCCTTCAGATGCTAATTTCTTTCCTCTTTAAACTTTCCTAATCACCTTTCTTTTATTTAATCCCTGGCACTAGTTTCTCAGGCAAAGGCTGACCACCTTTTTACTTCATCAAGTTGGGGAATAGATTACAGAGAAATTCAAGATTGTGTATGTTATTCTCACCAACTTCCTGAAGTTCCTGCAACTCTTCTGTATGTTGAGACATGAAGTTACATAATCACACCCCATGGCTGTAAAAGCAATCTTCACTCACATAGCATGGCTGTTAACTGGAAATCAGACACTATCAGAGCAAGCATAGAGCGCCATGAAGATAGCCTATCCTTTTATTGCCCACCATCTGTCAAAAATGTACTTATGTGCTCACAAGAAAGTTCTTTCCAAAGGTCTCTTACACCATTGATTTGCAGCCAGTCATTACACGGCTGCGGATACATTTTCCACACCCAGATCATAATTTAAGGGTGTATAACTCAATGGAAGTTTCACTGTGCTCCCAAGCCTATGTGATCAGATGCCAGAACCTCCTCATATACTTTCTGTGCTTGTCTTTTAGCAAAGGCACAGCAAGGTCATAGCACACTGCCAGGTGAGCTTGCAGAGTCATGAACATGCGAGTATCAGATATGCCCTATCTGAACGATCAGGGAAAGGCAGGCAAGAAATCACACAGGAAATGGGCAACAAATACTGATGACAGCTCTGCCTGTACCACTGTGCATGACAGCACACCAATGTACTTGACTGATGCAAACAGCTAACTTCTGCTTTGCATTTTAACGATTTCTCAGAATCACTGCTTTTCCAGAGCTCAGGAGTGCATCTGAAGCAAAAAAAGAAAACCCCCCTTTAAATCCTAAAATGAGGGTACAAGGCTGAGTTTTCACACTTAACTTTGCAAACAACTGTCTGCACCTTTCATCTAAACTGATGATGCTGATACAGCAGGAAGCAACTGTAAAACAAGTCATCCCAGCAGTCTTTACTTTCATATAGTCCAGGATACCTGCCTTTATACAGAGGGATGTAAGTGGTGGGACCCACTCCACAGGTCTCAGTGCATGTGGAGGACCCACCATAAACCTGCCAAATTCATTACAAAAATGCCATCACAGCAAATAGAAACACTTCTAAGACATATTTTGTTCACAGCTATTGGGAAAATTAGGTAGCTCAAAGAAATGTTTGGTTTACCAATGGAGCACTTTCTCCCCATCTTGTTCCTGCTCCCAAAGAAACACTGCTGCACATCATTCCCTTCCTTCCTTGTGGCCACAGTGTCACAGGTTTGCTTTTAAACCCCAGAGCAAACCCCTGGCTTTCCTGGGCAGCCCTTGCACTGTGCCTCCTCCCTCAGGAGCACACATCTGCAGTTGTGAAAGGAGACTTACAGACCCAGCCCTAGGAACCATGGTCTGGCAGGCAGGATTCACAGTTAGCCAGGACACCAGCAGTGCCAGTGGCTCAGTAACACAACAGCAGTGGCAAACACCAGGTTCACTCTCAGTTTATTGTTGTTTGTCTTTAGAAGTGAATTAAGCTAAACTCTGGAAAATTAAAGCAGTCTGATCACATCAAATTTACCTACAAAGCCAAAAGGGTGATCTGCTGCCCCACCCCTTGCCCAATTGTTATCAATTAGTCAATACAAAAATCTCTCCCTACAGCCAGCAAAATTTCGTTATGTTAATTTTTTTTTATTTAAATAGCAAGCACCTGAGGAAAAATATATTCAGTGGTTTACAGGTTAATGGAGGCTAACGTGAGCCTCTTCTAACCTGATCTCCTAAGTACTAAACAATAATATTAAAGTCAACAAGTTTATTTTTATCACACAGCGAGCAGAAGTGCAGAAAGCTGTACAAGCAGCAAGTTCTCTCGTGACAACTAATGGTCACCTCAATTTTAAGTTCTATAGTGAGGAGTTGACGTGATAGGATAAGGGTGATCAGCTTATAGATCAAATGTCCAGTCAAAAAGCACCTTCACAAACATTTAGCTTAATTCAAAACTGAGGTTATTAGCCTGACCATCTAATACAATGAAATGATTTCACTCCAGTTAAAGGACAAACACGTCAAAACCACTTTATCTGTTGTGGTTGCACTGCCTTACGAACGGGAGCTGAAGCCATCATTACTCTTGGTGTACTTGTGATCATTAGTCCCTGTAGGATAAGATAGAAAGCAGAACAGAAGGCAACTGTAGTCAAGGTTATTTTGCAAGAAAACACATCAGCATGACTTTGTATCTACTGATGAAAAGTGCAGTATTCTGGACACTCCCCCAAAAAAGTACCTGGCATCAGCTCAATTCTGCTCCCCAAAACCTAAGGAAGCACAGACCTGCTCTGGATTTCCTCAGGCAGACCCTAAATTTAATAAAAGCCTGAAATCTCCATTAAGAGAAAAGTCTGGATATCAATAAAGTTGTTAATTGCTGGGAAGCGCAGGGCAGGTTTCCCGCCGGCCGAGCCCCTCAGCTGAGGAGCGAACGCCATCCGAGGGACAGCCGGTTCGGTCTGTCTTACCCGGCAGCGGGAGAGCCCCGCGTCCTTCCTCTCCTTCCTCTGGAAAAGCACCGCCGCCAGAAAAGGCAGCGCTCGGGGTGGGAAAGGGCCCCGCAGCACCTCATGGAACATGGGAAAAGCGTCCTGCTGTCTCTGCAGAAAATCGGACAGGGAGCCCCACACAGCAAGGACAGCGACCGCAGGCCCGGCTGCCGAGCACTCTCCGCTCTGGGCTCATCCCAAGCCTTGCGCAGGTCTGGGCTGTGCTCCCGCTGGAAGCGGAGGTGTGGCCCACACTTGCCAAACAAGCCAGCTCAAAGCCTCGCTGGCAGGTTTTTCCAATATTGCTACAAGGTAAGGGCAGCAAAGCAGCGCCAGACAGGGACGCCCTGGGCAGGAGGAAGCGCCACTTTGTGATCCAGCCACGACATCTAAATCCCCAATCCAGATCTTCTTTGAGAGTTCCAGCAACCTAATGTCCAACTGTGGCCATTTAAAATCCTTTTCAGAGCTTCAGCACAACCTACCAGTATTTTAAAACAGAAAAAATTTCCCATCTTACAAGCCTGAAGTAACACAAAATTTGTCACTGACTGTAGCTGTTCAGAGAGTTCAGGGAGGCCAGAACAGACACCACAGTTTGGTTTGCCACAGAATTCCTCAGGGAATATCAATTCACCAAAACACCACATCTCTCATTTTCCTCATTTCCATGTAGAACAGTCTTAATTGTTCCACCAAAGGTTCTCAAAAATCTGCACGAGAGACAGGACAGGTTTTTTAAAGGCTCTATCACACTTCAAAAATAATGAAGTAGTGAAAGAAATAGTTTACTAAAAGCAATTAGCTTATTAGCAGCTGCTGACAGTTGTCTTGCTGGAGCTTTTTATCAGAGAGCTGAAATTTACACACTGGAATTGCAATCCAAGTACCCAACTTTAGTGTTACAACAATTCAAGTGGCAGAAAATGTATGAAAGCCAGTAATACAGCATGTCATTAGCTCCATGCAAACATGAGAATGTGACACATTCTCAGCAAGGTCCCATTCATTAATCATTTCCTGTCATTAGCGTCAGTCACCAGACTAGAATTCAAGAAAATTAATAAAAGCATAAGCACTGACATTTCAAACACAAACAAGTCAGCACTAGGTGAATTCACAGAACAAAGAGTCGACACACAAGCAAAAAACAAACATCATGCCATTGTGAACCTGCCAGCAGCTGCTGTAAAGCCCTCCTGTCCTACTAAATGGTACAGCAGACACTGGGCTGAAAAAGCTGTTTCTTTGCTTTTCTACTCACCACTGCACTGACAGTGAAGGACTGCAGCACTACTCCTATGAAGAAAGGCTGAGAGAGCTGAGGCTATTCAGACTGGTTAAGAGAAGGCTCCAGGGACACCTCATAGCAGCTTTCCAGTATTTAAAGTGGGCTTTTGAAGAGGGAGAGTGACTTTTTACACCAGCAGATAGTGATAGGACAAGGGGGAATGGTTTTATAGAGGGTAGACTTAGATTGGATATTAAGAAAAAACTCTTAACTTAGAAGATGGTGAAGCACTGGAACAGATTGCCTTGAGCAATCTGTGGATGCCTCAATCCTACAAGTGTTCAACGCCAGGCTGGGGCTCTGGGAGATTGAATCCAGAATAACTTTAGGGTTCCTTTCAACCCAAACCTTCTATGACTATTATATTAGGTTTTACTTATCTTCATAAGTGTTTTTTTTTTACATTTATTCTAATACAGTTTGACTATGAATTACAGGAAAATCGAGGTGGCCTCACAGTACAGTAGCATGGAGAAATCACCTTATTCTAGTTTATTACAGGCAGTGTATAAACCCTCCATTTTGTCTTGAGTGCCCAATTGCATAGAAATTTGGCTTACCTGCCTTCTGACATTCTCCTCTTCCAATGAAATCTCACTCAGCACAGGGATCTCACATTTACAGATTTTCTCTTGGATCTCCCAAGAAAAACTGAAAGCTCTTTAGAATCTATGCTTAAGAATTGCTCCACAGTCAACAACAGATCACCCATTAGCAGCATCTGCATGCAGTTTTAGCCATCTACAGACACTGTTGTCAGCAAACTTAATATCCAAAGAGAAACTACTTGGCTTATCTATTTCCCAGCAGACAAAGAAAACAAACAAGCACAATAGCATCAAAAGATGAGGCAAAGAAAACCTCTCACCTGGTAATTTTACCTCTGCTTGGATTAGCATGCCCACAGGGGTAAAGGTAGATGTATATCTACATTGCAGTTTTGGCATTTTTTGTCAGAAAGCATTAAATGATGTAATCACCAACTATATTATATATTATTTAAAATTTGTGTAGATATCACAAGGGACCCCTTTTCGTCCCATTAGTAGCACTAAGAGAACTGAGATGCTGTATATAACTAGAAGAGATGAAAATTTGAAAGGATGCAATCAATGATAGGATTTAATTTGTGTTTGTTGGGGACTTTTTTTAGTTTTCTCCAGAAACACCAATATACTTAGTTGTTCACTTTATTCATCAGTGACCTGGATGAAGCAGCAGATCCCTCCTCAGCAAGTTCAGTGATGACACAAAGCTGCGAGGAGTGGCTGATACCCCAGAGGACTGTGCAGCCCTTGAGAAGGATCTGGACGGGCTGGAGAGATGGGCAGGGAAGAACTGTCTGAAATCCAGCAAAGGCAAATGCAGAGTCCTGCACCTGGGCAGGAATAAACCCAGGCACCAGCACAGGCTGGGGACCAACCTGCTGGAGATGCCCCTGCTTGAGCAGGGAGCCTGCACTGAATGACCCACGGTGGGTCCTCCCAGCCTGACCCATTCTGTGATTCTGTGAACATGGAGACAAAAAAGACAAAAGACTTCCTCTGTGCTGGTGCTTCCCATGGCTACAGACTGGGAAAACTGAGGATCTATATTCGATTTCCAACACCAGAGTACTTCATGACCTACAGCCCAAGCAAGTGCAAACCTGTGAATCTAAACATTTCCTGATTTGGTCACACAGAGCTCAACATTCCTCCCCAACACAAAACAGCATATCACCACTCAAAAAATTTGTCAGTAATTTTAGTGTTCTCTAGTAAGTACATATTTAATGGTGTAATGGTGTAAGATTTGCAAAAACATTATTCAAAGAGATAATACAAAAGTAGTTTTAGTAGGATTTTGAGAATATTCACAAGCATGTATAAACTTGTAGATTTAAGAACCTACACTGAAAATTGATGACATGGCCACACTTGATTTACACATACTAATGCAAGAGGGATATAGAGATACCACATTGGGTCTGATGTCCAGGAGAAAGTGAGGTCTAATATACAAATAAAAAATAAAATCTACATCAGCCCAGAGAAGCTTAACTGCACAATGACTGAAACACACACTGGTTCACAATATTTATTACAACCTATTGCTTTAGATAAACCTGCTGTATGGTTAGTAAACCCAAAGCACACTATATGAACCAACAAAAA